>CM040246.1:205246511-205846511 GCA_022545495.1 Chrysanthemum lavandulifolium | reverse complement strand
AATAAGCTCTGTGTGAGCTTATGATTGAGTTTGTAAAAGCGGTGCATGTGGCACTTTTTGAGCATGTGTACTCAAAAGAAATAGAAAATAAGCACTAAATAAGCTAGACAGAAGTGAACTAATATTTTTCTAATTAAGTTTAGCAACTAAACTTTGATATTCCAAGAGCTTATATCCTAAATCTCAATATTAAACACACAGTAAAATTAGCTTTTTAATTCAAAAACGACCAAATGAAGATTTTGACTTTTATAAAAACTCACTAAGTTTGACTTAAGTGAACTTTGATTTGATCCTGTGGACTGAATAAGTTGTATTAAGGTGTGTTAAGGCTGATTTGAGCAATCTTATCAACTTATAAACACAAAATCATGACCATGAATCATTAAAATCCAACAGTGAACACACAAGATTTGATCTAAGATTATTTTGACTTTGGATGAAACAAGGACTGGTTTTCTTGACTTGCTTGAGTTATTAGACACTAATGAGACATGAAACAAGTAAAAGAAAATGCTAGAATACCTTCTAACACAGATTGCACAGTGAAACCAAACAACCTTTTCTAAACTGCTTTGATGATTTTCAAAGCTAAACACAATTTAAAACCATGAGACTAATTACAAACCTTATAATATCATTAAATAAGACTAAATAAACATGAACCAACAAACATTAACAACATGAAACACAAGAATGATGATTATACTAATTTGATCGTCCAAATGAGATTTTTATAAACTACAAATTTAAAAGAACAACCAACTTATTTTAATGCTTAAATACACTTAACTATAACTAATGAACATAAAGAAACAGAAATTCAAGCTACTAATTACCTTAAACAGTTAAATGCCAAAATGATAAAAAAGGCTTACAAGATGGATTTGGTTAAAAACTAAGAACAAGGATCACAAGACCACTCCTATAGGCTTACCACTAAGCCACTAACCCAAGGCCATCCAAAATTCACCCTGCTCCAGCTGTGAACACCATTTCCATGGGAATTTTGATTTTTCAACTAATTATTTGGTATTTTTGGTGATTTTCTCTTTTTGCTTCTAAACTGGATTTTAATGTTTCTAAAAGCTTGAATAAGCTTTATAGGAGCTTACATGTGCTATATCAGTCCATAATAACACCTAACAACAACATTTGAATCATATGAGATTTTTGAACATGAAATTGCATAAACTGAAATTGATACTTGAATACTGAAATTTATTATTGAAAAGGGTTTAAGGTACACTGAGAATGATTAAAACAGTACTTGAAAGCTAATTTTTACACTAGAAAGCTTAAAATGATACAAACGACTAAGAAAAGATAAAAATTACACTAGATAGATTAATACAATGCTTCTCTTCCTTCTTTATAGACTTTTGGACTCCTTGATGACCTCTGAATGTATCCCACCTCATCGAGCCTTTGGATTGGCTAAAATCATCGTAACCATACAAGTGTAGATTTTGGCGCCAAATTTCTCGAGGTGTTTTAGTCAATTAAAGCTTTTGGGTGTTAGTGGAGGTGGAGGGGACAAGGTATACAAGTTGGAAGACAGGTGGAAGGGAGATATGTTGAAAAGAAGAGAAACCACTCTGGTTTCTGGTTTAGGCGCGAAGGAGAGGTAAGGGATGAACAGTCATGGGTTTGACTTTGTTGACCCGTGGTATTATAATAGGCAAAGGGGTCAAAATGGGGTTTTGGACTGGGATCAAGGGTCAGGGGTTCAAGGTCCAAGGGTCAAGTTGGGATTGGGCTTGTGAGATGGGCCAGCTGGTATTGGATTGGATTTGGGCTTTGATATTAAAAAGGGTCCGGTTTGGTATATGTTAACACAAGGACCCAAGTTGTAATTTGGCCAAAGTTAAGGACTGAACTTGACACTTTTCCAAACTTATCACAATGACCAAACTTGACAAACTTTGATAGTACAAGGACCCTTATTGCATAAAATTCCATTTAAAATATCCAAGGACTAATTTTGCAATTTTTCAAAGTTTAGGACCTTATCGCCATTTAACCAAAGAATCATTCAAGGACCATTTTAAACAATCTTAGAACATTTCGGGACCTTGAATGATAAAATTCTTGATTTTTGAATTCGAGGACTAGATTTGACAACTTTTGAAACTTGGGGACTAAAGCGCCAATTTTGCAAACTTGAATCATTTTTCATCCGATTTTGATATTTTTGCATTTAAAACACATAAAACAACGATTTGTGATATTTTCATCATTTTAATGCATTTTGAGTGTTTTCGAGATGATTTTGCGCTTAGATTGTACAAAATGATGAGTATTTAGACATTCATCATGGGCGACCCTTCATTGTTGATAGATCATTGCTAGACTATAATGGTTGACATATTTGATGATAGTCTTGGGCGTATGTCATTGGATGGGAAGGATCTGTGTTGGATCTTATGTATTGCTAATTTGCCCCTTATTGGTGAATATGTCGTGTATGTTTGGAAGTTATTAGTGGTGACATATTTTGGATCTTATAAGCTAATATAACCACAAATGACAAATCGTATTTGTAATTAGGTTACAAATTTGTATTTGTTGTTCCCACTTATGTTAGTTTGGATTCGTTAATTTGGGCAGTTTGTAGGATTTGACTGTGGGCTTGGATCTTAATTGAGTAATCAAGTTTGTCCGTACACATGATTGGGTCGAATGGATTTCTCAACATTTGAATTTGATGAGACTTGTTGGGTTATGAGATTTGATGACGAGACTTGTGTTATATCGATTGATACTTTGGTTTATACCTTTTCACGAAGATTATTATTTCACGGCTTGAAGTGTTTAATTGAACAAAGTTGACTACGGGTTGTTTGTACGGTATTTCTTATTTGGCTTTGAAGTGAGGTTTTCCGGGCGCGTTTACTTACTTTCATCTTCTTTCTTTCTACCCTTCCGCGAAGATAACTTGTTTGGGCATTTATACAGTGTGATAAAGACTTGGCTATTTAATTACGTTTGTGATTCTTTCTCGTTTAACCCACAACGTAACTATCACTTCGGTGTCTCACGCAGTTGAGGATATGTCAAGAGGTTTTGTACATTGGGTACACCGTTTTTTTTTCACGAGGATTAGTACAAGCTTTAGTAACAAATCAGGGGAATTCTACTTCATGATCAAGTTTGGTATATCGGATTTACTTCACCAAGTAGTCACAGCAATTGCCGTCAGATTATGTGGAAGATGTGTTTACCAAAGTCTTAATTGGATGGTTGATGATTTTGTTGATGTTGGACAATGAACAGTTGCTGAACCACTACATGTTCCCCTAAAACAGATATTACCAAAACCAAAGTGGTCATAACACATTCAAGCTGACATTGTTTACGGTTTTGTCTTGATTTTATAAAATCCCGCGAAAGAATCTGTTTCTCGGTTTAAATCATAGACTTGTAAAATCCCGTGACAATGGAAACATCCTGGTAATAGTAAAGTTCATTTCCAGATCTATCTTACGGTTTATTCTTGGTTTTGTAAAATCCCATGAAGAAACTATTTTTCGGTTTAAACCATAGAGTTGTAAAATCCGTATTGATGGAACCATCCCGGAGAAAAGGAAAGTGTAGTTCGGGATCTTTTCGATCTTTGGTGTTACGGTTTCTACTTGAAGAAGGGATAAAAGGGTGTATTTTATGAATTTGATGTGTGTTTGGATTTTTGTCATGGCAGTTTGGTTATTACATGGTTTTACGGGGTTATGTGCTTTTAACCATAGTCGGGTTGAAACCATTATCATAGTTCACTTAAAACGTCAAAGGAGTCTAGATTTGAGCTTTTAACCAGAAGATGTGACAACGGGGTTAATTCACTATTATTTATTTGAGGTTGAAGTGAAATATCACGGGCGAGTGTGCTTAGTATCTGGAGGTATCGGGGATGGATGGATGAAGATTCTTTGAGATCCTTGTTCGAACTTTTTTCTCAAAAACGAAGACTTGGAAATCTAGTTTTTTTTGGGAGTCTTTTTTCTTTTACCACGAGGGGAAATTGGGCTCGTATCACCACAAAATAACTATCACTTTAAGGAGTTACGTTGTAGTGCTCAGTGTCACATTCAATTATGGATTTTCAAGAGGTAATGTACGTCTTATACTTGATGGTTGGTTGGATGAAGAGTATAGAGTACTTAGAGATTCAATGGAGCATGAATTCTCGGCACCGCTCTTTGTTATATATGTGCAAGTTTAAGTCACGAGTTCGGGTTAGTTTACTTCAGCGTCAAACTCATCATATTGGGTTTTCTCCATCAGCTGTCACGACAAAGAGCCTACTGAATGATAATGGGTTGATTACATGTTTTGCCAAAAGAGATGATGAAAAGAGAGAGATTATGACGTCTGTTCACATCAGTTCAGGCCTCGTACTTCATCATTGTGACGTTTGAATACTTCGGTTCAAGCCTCGTACTCTAAAGAAAAGAAAAGTGTACGTGTCAGTGCGCTTTATCTTCTGAAGAAGAGAAATCTTCTTATTATGACCATTCTCATCAACATGCTTCATACTTTTTCCATGCGTTTCAGTCTTCAAGTGAACCGGGCTACTGTTGATTGTTTTCTTATTCCACTTGCTCAACGATATTGACGATGGCGACATCATGTGCTTATTTTGCGGGGGAGAAGTGTGAATAGAATACTTTTGGATGATTTCACTTATTTAGTCAAGAATGGCATCTCCGTATGCAATTCTTGAGGGGGAGAAGAAGTGTGATTTGTTTTGCATTGTTGATTGATATTTGAGAATATAAGTGGTCATACGGCTCTAAACTCATGTACGAACCGAGCTTCTTCTTATCGGGTCATCTTCACATGGAGTTTTTCACTTCTAAGAGCCGTTGGTTGACATCTTCACTCGGATTGATGAGTTTATCGACAAAGTGCTTCCGGTTAATGCTTCACGATACATCAACATGATGATTCGAACAATCTCTTTGTTCTTGTTTGATGTGATTGGTAGTTTGGTGTTACCATCTTGTGTGTTCGCTATACCGATTCTCGATTTCCTTGATGAACATCTTTCTGTTCTTGTTTGATTGGGAGGATTTTAGTTAAGGGATTTTCAAGATGTAAGTTAATTGGGATGCTTTTTGGTGGGATGCTTTTGGTGTGAGTTGAAGATGTTAATTATCTATTCCCAACTGGACAATCTTGAAGAAGGTCGAGTCTACAATCATTCTACATTTCTTGCTATATGTTAGATGACCAAAGACGAGTTGCATTTAATGATCTAAAGACTTCTTCTTAACTGGCATTTATCAAAAGATTGTCGGTCTAGGGAGAGCACTAATTGGGGAATGTGATATGTCAAATTTAATCCCCAATTAGACTTGCTCACATTATTCAAAGATGTTGATTCTCACAAAGACTTCAAGCGATCTTCTCAACAAATCTCAAGTATTTGGGCATTCAAAGAGTTGTTGATTCAAGTATCAAAACCGAAAGGGGAAGGAGACAAGCATCTAAGCGAGTAAACTTGATGTACTTAATACTTCTAAGAAATTGAAGATATCCCGGAAGACAAATGTTATTACCAGAGAAACTCAAGGTTTGACTCATGGCGAGTAAACTTGATGAACTTAATTCTTCTAAGTGATTGAAGATATCCCGGAAAACAAATGTCATGACCGCAGAGAAACTCAAGGTTTTACTCATCAAGGCGTTTAATATTCTTATTCTAACTATGTGGGGGAAGCGATGGAAGAGTTAGTTTCTAAAGATAAAAGAGGTACACAAGTGCGTGATGATCTCGATGTTATCACAATCATCGGAGGAGAGAGAATTGTGTACATTGGGGCGCCAATTTGTTTCACTGAGGGCTTAATCGATGATTCGTAGATATAATCACTTATTCCGAGTTGACATCCGCAGAGATTGTCATCCAGAGATAATCGATGACTTGGACGCTTCTTCAATGTTATCGATTATTCCTTCCTTGGGTATTGGTATACTTGGATACTTGAGCTTCATACACGATCATCGGGGAAGAAAAATGTGAACATGGGAGGTGTTTCATTCCCTCATGATGTGTATTCGGGAGAGCTCTTGGGTGTTGGTGTACTTCGGGTTCTTGAGCTTCATACACGATCATCCGGGAAGAAAAATGTGAACATGGGAAGGTGTTTTCATTCCTCTCATGTTGTGTATTCGGGAGAGTTCTTGAGCATTATACAAAGAGACGGGCTGCATCTATTCAACTACTCGGGGGAAGTGGTCTCTTGACACCTTTTGGAATGGATTGCGTCAGACTTCAGTGGAATAAAATTTGAGAAGAGTTATTTATGTGTGGGATGATACGTTGTTGTTCTTCTATTGGATGATATAACCTCGAACGATGAATCACGGTGATTATTCTTAAAAGGAGCAACAAGTTCGATGATAATGGTGTGCTTTTTGTGCACGGCTAAGAGAAGCTTGAAAGAAAGCTTTAAATCTTTCACTAAAGGATTTTCGTGTGGGGAAAGGCGCAAAGTCTCACTTTCGGATGGTTCAATTTCTTTCTTCAATGCAAGAGCCTCGGAAGCTTTGGTGGTGAAAGTTTTAGGAATGATGACTTCTATCTTCTACAACGGGGCTGCTCGATATCCTTATCTCGGTACTCGTATCATCATCTTCTTAAACTATATCATCTACTCTATCTTTGTAAATATTTATGAAAAACAAAATACAAAAATATAAAACCAACAAAAAGAAAATAGAAAAATATAAAACCCTCAAAAAGCCATAAAAATCAGAAAATTTCAAAAATACCAAAAATATGTTTTCTCAAGACATGTCTTTTGGTATCGATAACATCTACGGTCTTAGAAATGTCATTCAATAATGGCACGGGACCATAGATGAAGTTCGAGCAGGAGGTGTAAATATTCTTTTCTAAACATGTCTAAAAAAAATGGCTTACAGTTATTTCAGACTGTAACCCGGGCTTCAAAATATGGCTTACAGTTATTTTAGACTTTAACCCGGGCTTCAAATAATGGCTTTCGATTACCTCGATCGTAACCCGTGCTTAAAACTATGGCTTGCTATCATTTCGATAGCAACCCGCTCTTCTAGAAAGGAAAGTGTCAGCTAAACCAATTTTCAAATATTTCGTGCACTTATCCTAAAACAATTTGAGGAAAGTATGTCAAGGATCATTGCTCCTACACAAATGTTTTTCCGTCTAAAATTCTTCGTAAAAATATTTGTTGTTTTCAAAATGGTGGAAAATGAGTTGCTTGAAAATCAATCGGTTTCAGAGTTTTAGTAAAAATTTGGAAACTCAATCAATGACTTCAGCACTTTTAAAATCTTTTATAAAATGAGTTATTGGTTAAGGGAAAAAATGTTTTCAAATCTATATCTTCTAACGTGCTTAATTAAAAATGATATTTGCCTAACGTGCTTAATTAAAAATGGTATTTGCCTATGTCGAAGGACTAGGAATTTAGGATATGATTGTTAAGATTAGATGATTAGAGTTTGATAATCACATTATTCCCATAAATTTATATGATCTGATTGATATGTTGCATTGACTTTTATTAGTCGATTGTTGTTTGGGTGATGTCGACCACCATATATTTGTATGTGTGTTCACTAACGTATGCAGGTATATTGGTATAAAAGAATGTTCCCGATCCGGATCCCACAATTTAAGATGATTGGATGCCGAAAGGAAAGGGTAACTATATCTTGGGTTGACAAATGAAGAAACGGAGCTTAATTGGACTTCTATGGAGAGTTGGCATAAATGCAACGTAAGAGGTCTCACCGCATCGCAGATGGTTTTCTTTAAGTGATGAAGAAACAAAGCTTAATTTGACCTCGGTTGGCATTCAAAATGCAACGTAAGAAGAAGTCTCACGCATTTGCAGACGGTTTTCTTCCAAACCCTACAAAGCAACAACAATGTAAGCTTCTCAACCACCTAACGATCTTTGTGCAGGATACCATTTTTAAACAATTTTGAATAATTTGATTAAATTTTTTTGAAAATGGAAAATATTGTTCTGAAAATATATTGGACTAATTTTTGAAAATCACCGGACTTCATGTTATCAAAACCTAAGTCACTCAATTATTTACCTCTGTCATGGATTGAGGGGGAGAGTGATTTAAAATAAAATATTTTCAAACGATGTTTCTTCACAAAAGTTCCGTCTTGTACGATAATAAGTGGTGATCTAAAGATTTAATGTTATGTCATGGTATGATTTTTCTTTAGAATCAAGGTCTTTCAAAATGAAATTTTTTCTGTTCTTGTTTGATTGTGAAATTGTTTTGTTTTACTTAAAAGATCTCTTAAAAACTATCATACCTGACACTAACAATCTTTGGTGTCTTAAAATGGTCCTTATCTTTCATCTTTCAAAATTGAATCTTGCCACGTCTTTCCCAAAAAAAAATTTCTAAATTATTTAAATCTCTTGGGATCACTAATCTCAAATGGTTTGAAATTTTTTATCGCGGGAGAGATCGTGATTTAAATCTCAAATCTGTTTTAATGGAATTGGTTTTAGTCCTTCAAAGGCACTCCTGCCTCCATGTGCCAAACGATTTCAAATACACAATGCACATGTTGAGGAGAAGGATTCATCCAAAAAACCAGATGAGTATTTAAACAAGGCCACATTTTCTCCCATGTTTTCTAAACCTAATTAAATCACTTGGGATCCAAAATCTCAAAGGGTTTGATATTTTGATCGGGGAGAATTTGTGATTTAATAATGAAATTTGATAAAGGTGATCATTTTGATTTAATTGTGCAGTCTGCTCTCTCATATGTGCTAAACGCTTTCGAATCTCGAAGCACATATTGAGGGGGAGCATAACTATCGAGGTACAAAAGCTTTTTAAAGTTATTTATAAAGTACCTTGATTGAGTTTTCAAATGGTTTTCTTAAATGGATTTTGTGATCGTGGATGTGCTTCAAAAGAACTCTTTCCTCTATGTGATAAAATGATTTCAAATATCCTATGCACATATTGAGGGGGAGTATTTACCAAAGAAAATCAAATGGCTTTTTTCTATGAAAATTGTGATCAAAGAAAATATTTCAAAAGAACTCTTGCCTCCATGTGCTAAACAATTTCAAATCATATGCACATGTTGAGGGGGAGGTTTTCTAAATGATCAAAACTATTAAGGTACAAAATGCTTTGATCTCGTATCACAAGTACCTTGATTGTTTTTCCAAATGATTTTTCAATTGGTTTCAAGGAAGAATGAACTGTACCAAAAGACCGACCATTTTACTTTATGTATGGAGTTATAAGGATGGTTAGGTTAGGTATTCGTTCCCACGATCCGCCGAACGGAGGGATCTACCCAGGACAATCCACTAGATAGTGTAGAGTCCTTAGGTATATTGAAAAAGGAGAAAAGTGAGATATGGGAAGAGTGCGGATCGAGATGAGCTAGTCTCGAATAAACCCAACAAGGTTCTAGTTATGAAGTCTCGTAAGCACCGAAAGGGGTTGAAGAGTGAAAAGAATTGAATGTGAAAAGGGTGAAAAGAAATAGCCTCAATAATTCAACCTTAGAGGCGTAAACGGGTTCAATTCATATGCTATCGGTGGTTACCAAGGTAACACCGGTATTGAAGACAAGACGTCACGGACCCAAAGGACGCACCGCACTACAACTTCCCAAACTACTCAAGTTCCTCTTAAAAGGACTTGTTTCATTCTCACGGGAACCGACATAATCTATTGACTTTCTCTAGAGATTGTTGATATTGAAGAAGGAGACCTCTCCCTAGTCTCCGGCATAGGAACCAAATGTACACGATTGAGTCTAGAGCCAAGAGATCATCCACAATATCTCATTAGGACACAAAAATAATGAAGACTTGTTGTTTCACACAATGTGGAAAGTAAGTATATTTTAAGAGTCCTACGCATTATCCTTGTGGTATTGCCAGAACATCCGAGTGATATGTAAAAATATTCACGATGAAGATGGAAAGCCTTCTAGAGCCAACATCAAACAAGCTCTTGGTAGGTGGCATGTGAGATCTTTCAAAAGATCATGCTTGTGACAACTGGATAGAAACGATGGGGAGATTCATTCTTGAATCAACTTTGGTCCAGGATTGGAATTGACGAATACTTTTGGAAAAACCGTTCGATGTGCAAATCTTCTTTTCTCTAGCACATCGAATGTGTATTCATATTTCAAACTCAAAAGGTATCTCTGATTGAAAAAAATACTTTTGGAAAAACCGTTTGATGTGCGAATCTCTTCTTTTCGCTAGCACGTCGAATGTGTACTATTTTCAAATACAAAAAGTATTTTTGATTGAAAATTGATCTTTCCTATAAAACCTTCGTCGTATTGTAAAACTCTTTCTCTTAAGCAATACGCGATTGTTTTTCAAATCATTTTTCATCAATCGCTGAATCTCAATTTTTGGTTCACTCATTTCGTGTTGTCTTCTTTGAGACGCCCGGTTTGAGAACGACTATAATTGCTGCGAAACCCCGTCAAGGAGGTTCTTAGGAATCCTACCGATCACAGGCAATACTTGTATCGATCAACGGGAACCGTGGGCGTGCACCTCAATTCAACGAAGTGATCAAAGACACTTTCGTGTGTTTTATTGCTAAGCGTTGTTTGCGGTACACTTGACGGTTGCGGTGATCGTAATTGAGGAGTCAATCCAAAGCCGCATGCTCACAAACATCCACACTTAATTTGAAGAAATCATGACTGGTGCATATCTACATAACTCGGCTCGATAGTTCATATTATGCTTCGCTTCGGTCGCAAATATCATGAACCAAAGAAGGCTTCCGCTACTCGATGGAAAGATGTCATGATTCAAAAGTGTGAGCATGTCGGTCCAAAAGTCACAACTTCACATGATGGCAACACAATAAAGGGTGATCCAGAGATTTCTTGTGGTCGATGATCTCAATGAAAGCTCAAGATCATCAAAGATGTGGATCGCTTAAAGGCCTCCACTAATAGTACAAATCAGTGCGGACTTTGAAGAATGACTACTAAAGCACAAAGATTGTTGAAATGAAGAATTGAAGTCTACGAGCTCAAGAACAATGACAAGAATAGAATGCTAGGATTTGAAATGTAAAATATGGGGTGACCTCCCTTAGGGGGAGATTGTTAGGAATTAGAAAATTCCATAGTGAAGAGTCGGTCACCCCAAATGTTATCTAGCTTAAGTTAGCTCGTAGACTTGTCATTAGTTACGTTATTTAGTAGTTTATTTATTAGTTTGTAGCGTAGTATAGTGTAGTGCAACACCGTGGAGGAAGGACGGGTCTTTACCCACCGTATGCCCGATCCACATGCCGATAGGAGGTCGTGTATTCGTAACTATAAATACCCTTCCATCCATGGAAGGGGTGGTGCTCTCATTCAATCTAACATTTTTTGTTTAAACCTCTAGCAAGAACACCCTCTCTCTACTTTCTCTCTAAAATGGCTATCATGTATTTTGATCATCCAAGACCACCCGAATCATCAAACACAATAATATTACGATCCTACACCATGGCTGAGGAACTTGTTGCATTGCATCAGACTCAAACATGGGGATTAGTACCATTGCTAGTTGACAACCGTGCTATTGGTTCTCGTTGGGTCTACAAGATTAAAACCAAATATGATGGGTCCGTTGAAAGATATAAGTCTCGTTTTGTTTCCAAAAGTTATGCTCAAGAGTACGGTATGGATTATGAAGAGATATATCCGCTCCTATTGCAAAAATGACAGCGGTAAGAACCTTGATTGCAATTGCTTCTAGTCGTAAATGGAAAATATCTCAGTTGGATGTCAAAAATTCTTTTTTGAATGGTGACTTAAATGAATAAGTTTTTATGACACCACCTCCTGGTGTCTCTCACAAACTAAAAGAAGTTTGCAAGCTCAGAAAGCTCTATATGGTCTCAAATAGGCATCTTGTGCTTAGTATCAGAAATTTGAAACAGAGTTACATGTCTTGGGTTTGTCTCTAGACATCATGATTATGCAATATTTATAAAACATTCAAGTGTTAGGCGTATACTTTGTTGTTATATGTTAATGATATGATTATTACTAGGGATGATTGTGTTGGAATTGAATCATTGAAATATGAGTTAGCTCATTGTTTTGTTATGAAGGATTTGGGCTTACTACATTATTTTCTGAGTATTGAGGTTGCCTCTTCATCAAAAGGATATATTTTTTCTCGATCCAAGTATATACCTTATTTACTTGATCGTGCAAGAATTGCAAACAAAATGGTTGAATATATTCTTATTGATGGTAAGGCAAAATACACTTCGACATATGGTGATCCTTTGCCAGATCCAAGATCCAATTTTGCATCGGCCTATTTTGGGAAGTTTGGTGTATCTTACAGTTACACATCCAAATATTTCTTATGTAGATCATATTGTTAATCGGTTTGTTTATTCTCCAACAATGGTTCATTAGGCTGTTGTTTTACACATTCTTAGGTATCTTCGGGGTACTCAGTTTTACACAATGGTTCATTTTTTAGACACTTATGTTTCCTTTTACGTTTGCGTTGGATGTGCGTGCTTATAGTGATTCTGATGCTGGTGGTTCTATTTCTCGCAAGTCAACTACTTGGTTTCGTATAATTCTTGGTGATTCCCTTATTTCGTGTAAGAGTAAGGAACAAGATGTTATTTCTAAATCTTCTAATGAAGCTGAGTACCAAGCCATTTCAGTGACTACTAGTGAGATTATTTGGTTACGTTGGTTGCTTGAAGACACGGGTGTTCGTTTCAGCCATTCTACTCCGTTACATTGTGATAATCGTAGTGATATTCGTATTGTGTGCAACTCGGTGTTTCATGAATTCCCAAAGCATATTGAGATAATTGTCATTTCATTCGTCATCATCTTATGGGACGATCTCTCTACTGTTTGTTCCTTCTGCTTTTCAGATTGCACATTTATTTACCAAACCACACTTTGGACCACGTGTTCGTTTTCTGACTGTTAACTCTTAATGTTTCTCGTTGCAGCATTTTGAGTTTGAGAAGATGTTAGCATATTAGCCCATAAGTGGCCCACGAGCCCATTTAACTTTTAGGTTTTACCCTTATTTGTATTATATATCGCTGTGATTATTAATATAAGAGTAGTAATCAATAATAGTTAGGGCAAAGTTCAATATAGATCTCAATTTACCATAGATCCAATGAACCAATAATAGTCATTCATTTTTTTATCATAAACTTTCACCTTTAAAAAAAATAAATATCTCGCAAACCGTTAATTGTTATGCAATAAAAATCATACCATCGCGACGAGAATTAAATTATCTTTATATAGATATGCACTACTATATATTTTTAATGATTTTTTTTATTTCGGCCCAGAAAAATCATATATGATTTGTGAAAGTCATATATGATTCGATTTTACAAATCATATATGATTTTTAAAAATAATATATGATTTGTAAAAAAACATATATGATTTGTGAAAATCATATATGATTCGATTTTTAAAAATCATATATGATTTTACAAATCATATATGATTTTTCAGGGCGGAATTTTTGAAAAAAAAAAATAAAAAATATAGAAAAGTGCATATTAATAGAAAGATAATTTAATTCTCGTCGCAATGGTGTATTTTTTATGGTTTGAAGATTTACCGTTTGCAAGATATGTTTTTTTTCAAAAAACAAAATGTGGAAAATGGTTTTTTATTAACTTTGATTAAAAATGGATGATAAAGATTGGTTTATTGGATCTATGGTAAATATAAGATCTATATTGATCTCAACTCTAATAGTTAGTTATCACTCCGTGGAAAAAATGGCCGAGAGCAAAGGAACTGATAATTATTCCTCACTTGGTAAATATGATCATTCTTCCTCATATATAAATTGCTAGCTTAATTTCTTAGTAGTATTTATTTTAAGCTTATACTCATACATTACATATTTACCTACAAGTCTACAACACATGCATGAGCTAAAGCTGGTTTCATGCCTTTGTTACATATCTTGAACCTGATTTATGAACCTAATTTGTAAGTCTTTATTTTCAAGGTTACATATATTACCCGACACTATGAAATAACATTAAACCATGCATGTATATGTGTCTTTCATTCGCGAGCTCTTTGATTTAGTGCTCCATTGCTCGATTTATCAAATATATGTTTTACTGTAGCGTTTATATCTTGACATATTTATTTGTGATGATTCTAATAAGCTACTTTTTGCGTGGGATGTTTTCTTTAAGCTTATATGTGAGCTTACGAACTATTTAATTTTCGGCTTATATTTCATAAGCCTCAATTATCCAACTTATTTTGAGATTATATAAACTTGTTATATCATAATAAGCTTATATAACCACATAAGTTTTAAAATAAGCCGGAAATTTAAGGTTTACGAAATATAAGTCCAAATCATATAAAGCTTACATATATAAGGTTAAAAAAAACACCAAGCTTGGTAGTTTTTTTGTAAGGTTCCTATGTGAATAAAATTTACCATTTCAATGTGTAAAAGCTTTTACTTATAGTTATCAAGGTAATTGTTAATTAATTATGATCTAGGATCTTAACCATTCTTTATGAATTTCACAACATTGAAATTTGAGTGGTTTTTTTCTTCTTTTGAGAAATGTTTGTGTGAGGTGACTAGAACTATTGAGTGACATTTTATCTTTTGCAATCAGGTATAGTAGGCGTAGGACCTATCTACATTTCACCTCCCCCACTCCCTCTTAGCCTACTCCAGCGAGATTGGGTTTGTTGTTATGTTGTAACTTATAACTGAAACAAGCTGTATTAGTTATGATAAAATTCTAGTGTCTGTACCATCTAACAACAGCCATATTGCATGTCAAAAGAGAAACGAACACTCTTGATATGATAGACCATTTCAAATAGTTTCATTTGTTTCTAATGTACAGATATAACTATCACGACCTGCACTGGAAAGATGATCGCTCTACAAGTCAAAGGCTCAGACACCATCTTTGATGTGAAAACCAAGATCCTAAGAAAAGTACGTGTACCTGTTGAAGAGCAGGCGTTGCTCTTCGATGGAATGCTTCTTGAGGAGGACATTTTTACCCTTGAAAACTTCGGCATCAACAGCGGTTCCACCCTAACGCTCCTCCATAGATCAAGAGGATTGGTGCCAATATTCGTCAAGTTCAACAATGGGTATATCCAAACTTTGAAAGTCAAACTCTCAGACACCATCAACAACGTTAAACCAATTTCATCCCTACTATGACACCGTCAGAATCGGTGCTGATCTTTAACGATACGATTCTCGACGACGACAGCACCCTTTGTGAATTTGACATAAAGAAGGGATCCACACTCACAGTTATGTATAAAAAAGAAGTATATTTAAAGATATTTGTCAAGACCCTCGCTGGAGAGGCCAAGTCATTGAGTGTTCAACCCTCATATACCATTGCCAAAGTGAAATTCTTTTTAGGTGACCATGATGGTGTACTCATCTTCAATGGAACGGTTCTTGAAGACAAAGCGTGAACGCTTTCGACTCGATATCAAGAATGGATCGACACTCACACTTTGCCTAAATCAACGGGACGCATGAGATATTTGTGTCGGGCGCTTCACTTGAAATATTCCTCCGAAGTCAAACACTCGGACACCATCTTATACGTGAAATCAAAGATCCACAATATCACGTATATTCCCACAAGTGAGCAAATTCGATGTTGGATGGCGGAGACTCAACGATAGTTGTACCCTTGATGACCATAACATCCGTAAGGGAGACATCATCGACCTTTTAAGGATCATTTCGCTTATGATCAATATTATGCTAAATAATTATGCCTTGTTTCTTTTGATGTAGTTCTGTTTTGTTAATTGTTCTTAACGATATGAAGTAAATGGAAGGCTTTGTCGACATATACTGGGTATTCCTTTCTTTAAATTAGTCGATCTGTCTTATTATGCTTGGATTCCTACAATCTTCATCACAAATGGACCAAGTTTTATCCGAGCTCTTTTGAGTCAACACTAAAGCCACTCTACAGTGGTCAAGTAGACGACCCGGGGGATTGGAAGTATGTTTTGTTAACATATCAACTGCAACAGACATTATTTGATCAACCATGGAAGTGAGACATATTTGAGTTTGGAAAACATGTCACGGGTCGTTGGTACAAAAAAGAAAATTGTGCATCACTGGTAGTACATATGTCACACAAACGTAACTGTAAGAATAATCATGGTGAAATATTGGCAAAGATCAACGAAGCTTACGACAAGAACTCGAACATGCCACCTTATTGTACGTATTACAAAACAAAGAAAAATTTATACACCTTTGGAATGTCACATTATGTGACCTTGTTCTTAGAAAAAAGGCAAGATGTCAACAGGGCATGTAGTCGCTCGTTTGGCGATGAACTCGATAAGAACTCTAAAGAATATCAAGTACTTTTCTAGGAAACTATAATTCAATACAACTTGAAATGTGATCAAGTTTAAAAGTCAAAGAAAGTCAAAGTTCAAAGTCAAAGTTCAACCCAACACATTTTCCCACCCATTAGTTTACCCATTTCCCTGTATAAATACATTTCTTGTAATCATTCCAAAGTAGCTTATCATTTTTTAATTCTCTCTTCTTATAAAAACCTTCATCAATCCAATAACAAATCCTTTTAATTTCAATTCGTGATGTTATTCCTATTTTCTGGAATTGCCTATTGTCTTGAAGGTACTACTTCATTTCCTTGTGATTTCTAGTAGTACACATCAATTGGCATCAGAGCAGAAATCTTAGCACCAAGAATCTGCTCTTGTACTGATTACATCTATCTTACATTCTCAATTATCATCCATCATTCACAATACGTGTTTCATTCAAGTTTTTTCTGGATTTTGATGGTTCTTGATTGAGTAACTACTTTCTTGAATAGTTAGTTACAGTTCTTGAGTGGGAAGTTAAGAGTTTGTTATACTGTTACAGAATTCTTTGTTTCTTGATCAATCTTGAAGTAATGGTGAATACAAGATCTGTTGAGGCTCCTCCTCCAACAATGGAAAGTCAGTTGGAGAGTCTTGTGAGAACTATGACTCAAATGGGGGATAGTATCAGGTTGTTGGAGCAAAGTATCAACAATGGTGAGGGCTCAAGTAAAAGGGGTACAAATGCTGGAAGTCATAATGCTGGTCAGAATGGGAATCCAATGCAGTTCACAAGGGTTACCAGAATTGAATTTCCTAAGTTTGGGGGTGATGATGTAAGAGGGTGGCTTTACAAATGTGAACAGTTCTTTAGAGTGGACAACATTGCTGATGATCAAAAGGTAGCCTTAATCTCTATTCACTTGTTTGATATTGCACTAATGTGGCATAGGCAATTCTTGAGAATAATGGGTGATAATATTGATTGGGTGGTTTATAAAACTGCTATTCTTAAGAGATTTGGTAGTTCTTTTGATGATCCATTAGTAGAATTGAAAAACATTAAGTATAAAACCACTATGGAAAACTATCAAAATGAATATGATAAGTTGTTGAGTAGGATGGAAATACCAGAAGAAAAAACAATTAGTTTTTTATTGGCTGGTTTACCTACTGAGATTGAGTTGTCTGTTAGAATGTTTAATCCACAAACATTGGCTGATGCTTATTCTTTGCCAAAATTGCAAGAAGCAACTAATATAGCAGTTAAGAAGAAAATGAGACCACCATTGCTTAGTACTCTTAAGTTTGGAAATTATCACAACAGTGGTCCCATAACTAATCCTAAACCATTAGCACTACCAGCTCCAAATGCCAATTGGAGAAATAAACCACCTAGAAAGCAGTTGACACAGAAGGAACTTGAAGAAAAAAGGGCTAAAAACTTGTGCTTCTATTATGATAAAAAATACTTTCCTGGCCATAAGTGTCCTAGTCAGATGTTTTCATTGGAGGTCATAGTGGATCAAGAGGAAAGTGAAGAAGAGGAAATTGTGTATGAAGGTGTGGTGGAGGATCAGATTGGTAGTGAAGTGGAAGGTAGTACTGAAGTTGCACCACAAATTTCTATTCATACCTTAAATGGAATTCAGACTTATCAGACAATGAGGGTAATTGGGAAACTTGGAAAGCATGAGTTGCATATCTTGATTGATACTGGGAGTACCCATAACTTCTTGGATGTTAATAAGGCTAAGCAAATTTGGGTGTGATCTTAAGAATACTTATCCTTTGCAAGTGACTTTGGCAGGGGGAAGGAATTTGTATAGTAATACTGTGTGTGATGATTTTTCATGGAAGTTGCAGGGTGAAATCTTTACTACTAGTGTTATGTTGCTACCCTTGGGAGGTTGTGACATGGTTCTAGGAATGCAGTGTGTGGAAACGTAGAGTGGGGGTGAATACGTTACCGTTTAAAAACTTTAGATCTTTAGTATCAAATCGCTTATTAAGCTTGTTATAATATGAAAGTATCAATTTTTGTTTGTGACTAATATAAAGCATGGTAAACCAAGTTGTCACACAATCATGAACATCAAACCACATCACAAACAATAGTATAGTGCAAGTATAAAAGTAAAGAGATAAAGAAAGGAAAGTGCAAACCGAACACGAGGATTTATAGTGGTTCGGTCACGGATCTCCTTTCCGCCTACTCCACTCCCGAGTACCCAACTCGAGAGTTACTTCACTAAATCAACAAGCTCCCTTCTCGGCAGAGAAAACCTTACAATCGCCGCTACACTTTTTCGGTACAAAGCTAAATATCGGGTTCTAGTTCGAGGTAGAACCAACCTAACGTCGCTTATACAATATTTCCGACACTAAGCTAGATGTCGAGTTCTTTTACAAGGGTACAACCACTCCCTATATGTTTTATGGCCCAACATAATAAACCTTGTGTTTTATGGCACAAACACATAAACCATCTAATCTAGTTTGGTGAAAGTGTTGTTATGATGCAATGATGTTTACACTAATGATCCATGACACAAATGTCTAATGGATATGAATAACTACTTCTAAATGAACTTCCATTGATAGGAAGCCTTCATGATGAAGATCACAAGTTCCCTAAACTTCTTGTGATGGATCTTCAACTTGTGGTGAGTGGGATGGCTAGATCTCCAAGATTTCCTTGGTTGATCAAAGAGTATGCTTACAACAAAGATGAATGTTAGAAGAATTATGATCATGATCATTAGGGTGTTTAATGTGTACTACTATTGTTAATGATTGATCTAAATGTATGCAAGAAGGTGGAGAAGATGTGCTTTTAAGTGGTGAAGAAATGGGAAAACAATGGGCTTCTATTTATAGCCAAAAGTGGCGAGGCGTCGACGGATCACGGACCCCTTAAAAGGGTTCCGTCCTTTATAGAATTTAGTACCGTGGGTACGACATAAAATCTAAAAATCTTTCTTCAAATCTTTGCAAGATATTACCAAATCTTACTAAGATCACATTTGATTTATTGAGTATCAATCTAACCAAAATATTCAAGTGATCTTCCAAGGATTTCAAAGATGATGCATGACATGTTGTAACATGTATTTCCATTTTAGATTAAAAGTTTATCAAGGTAAACATGTAAAATGTATTATGTAACTAGTTAATAAAATGTCTAGTTACCTTTTGTAAAGAGTGCTTGTCAAAATAAAATATATTTTGTCAAGTGTAAGTAAACTTTAGTATTTGTATGAAATACTTGTAAATGCAAAATGTAAAATGAGGTTCGAAATAGAATGGTTAACCTATTAAAATACTTAGTGACTCTAAGCGTATTTTAAACATTCTAAATGATTTGTTAATGAGTTTGATCATAATGCCACATAACAAACATGTACGAACTGTGTTGTAACATACGAGGACTTGAGACATCGAGAGGTGTTGAATGTATGTTGAGACAACGTGTGATTACAAGTAACTTGTACATTTTACGTTATGTATTACAAGTTACATGTTTGTCATCAATCAAAACAAGCGAGGCTGTATAGATTAAATATCGTAATATTTGCACTAACAATCTCCCCTTTTGATGATGACAAATATATGTAAACGTAATAGAAAGTAAAATGTAAAAGTTACTTGTATCCTTACTACCTTTACATTACCTTCTCCGTTTACACTCTTCTCCCCTTTGTCGAAACAAAAAGGCGTGTCCTTGGAGTTTAACTTAATTTCTCCCCAAAAAGGTGAGCTTGCATCATCCGTAGTGAAGTTAAATTGTCCACTACAATCCGTCCCTTGTTTGGTAGCGAATCCATGGATCAAATAAAGATGCTTAACCTACATCAAGGTTAGTTTTATGCAACAAAAATTATGAGAAATATATGAAAAGAAAATGCATAGCAATGTTAGCCTATTTTTCCACTTTTATCGAAGCACAAATGCTTGTTGAAAAGTGAGAATGATGCTAAATGCGTGCATGCTCCCCATGATGGTTGCTCCCCTTGTTTGAGGCGTCGGGGTATAATTAAAACCTACAAAACAAATATTAGTGCAAAACTATATTCGTCATTAGACGAGTAAGTGATATACAACAAAGTGTATATAAGATGCATTTAGTAAATTCTTGTGGAGCTCCCTTTGCTCTAGGGCGTCAAGATGAACCTTCAAAATAAGTATTAGTATAATAGAAGCTTTGTCTTTAGACAAATATGTCATATACAACCAAGTGTATAGACGATGCAATATGAGTGCTTAAAGGAAATTCCTCCTTGTTCTAAGGTGTCAAGAAGCACCTAAAATAAGAAAAATAATTGATGCAAACTTCATCCTTAGATGAGTAAATTATATACAATCGAGTGTATATGATGATGAACCTACAATGAAAAACATTAGTGCAATGTATTTCATCTTTTCACAAAGAAAAATAAGATGTATATATGTGATAAATGATATAATCAAAGATCTCATGAAGTGTAGTCTCTAATTACAATCATAAGAAAAGTGAGAATATAATATGATAAAACCTACATAATAGTTCCTAGAAAGAAGATATGAAGTCTCCCACGGGTGTGACACTAGTGGTGCTAGTGTTGGTGTCGGTTTACTTGTAGGAATCATGTGGTGATGGTAGATGACTTGAGATTTACAAAAGTAAGGTTTCGCTAATCCATGGTGATGATGATTAGTGAAAGTGGTGATGGAAGGTGGTGGTGATTAGGTAGGAAGCTATTAAGGAGTTAGAAACTCGTATGTATAGCAAATATAAAAATATGGATTCATGCAATCCTTTTGTCATGTCAAGTGACCAAAGCTAAGAGGAAAAAAATGAATGGACATTGCATTTCAATGATGCATAAGGGTTATGATTTGAATGATTTATTGATACTAACAACCTATTGTTTTGAGCAAGTTCTCATATGCTTCAACCCAAGGGTAATCAATAATCGTTCTATCTAAGAATATATAAAAGTGATAACATGAAGATAAATTCGTTCATTGATTGACACGAATTATAAAAATGACCTATTCTAGGTGAAAATGGGAAAGGTAGTATTAGTATGGTTTTGACCGACATGGATGACTATCACTTTGAAAAAAAGTGAAGACAATATGGAAAATACTAATAATAATAATAATGAGTACCTATATGAGGATGAGAATGACATCATATAAGTGAGAGTTGGATGGATCAACGTGTTGGAAATGGCTGTTTTGATTAATATATCGTTTGCACTAACAATGAAATGCATGATATATGTCAAGCGAGAAAAGGATAAGATCCTATGATGGTGTTCTAGATAGTGAAGTTGTAAGGTGCTAGTTTTAAGGAAAATCCTAGATTCGTTGATTGTGGAGATGAAGAAGTTTGTAAAACATATGATGTGTTTTTCACTTGATGAGGTATTGGTGCAAACTTGTGATATAAGGTTAGAAAGGTTGAACTAGTTGTGGTTTCGTGAACCGGTTTTAGCTAAGTGGTGTTTGCCTATGAGTTGGTATTTTAGAGTCTAAGAGACATAAAATTTGACAAAAGACAATTATGTGAATAGATTTCTCTCCCCCTTAATTGGTGGACATCCAACATAATGTGTAATGTATCAAATAAGGAATGACAACAAAGTGTTTAGGAGGTTATTCGGGTTAACGAAAGAGATGAGCTTAGTGATGTTTTTACGGATAATGGTTAGCATACAATGAACTTCATCCTTAAAGTCACGTACCTCTTCTCGATTAATCTGAGATGATCGTATGATGAGGCATGTGGTTTCCTAATAGGAAGTGAAGAGGATTAGAGTATTGTTATAACTAAATAATGATGGAGGTGATTTTTGAAAGCGGAAGCAAAAATGAGATTTGGAAAGAGGTCGGTTGAAAGACAAAATGCAAAGCCAACCCTCTAGAACTTAATTCTATATGCTTTTAAACTATATGCAAGTGTAGGGGTCCCATAAAGCATAGTACTAATCTACGTAGCAATAAGCGGGTTATACAAAATGAGCATATAAAAGTTAGAACCAAGTGAGATAACAAATAATTTGTTATCAACCTACAAAACAAATTTGTTAGTGACAAAAGATGTTAACATGATAGAAATCAAGTGATAACATATTATATAAGCAAAAACAACACATTGCACTTAGTAGACAAGAAATCACCGCACAAGATAGCATCAAAACAATCATATTATGCAAGAATACTATTTTATTCAAGACATTTCATTATGAGATTGTTTTGTCGTTAGACTTAGCCACTTAAGCATACTTGGATATACAATAATCTATGTGATTAATTTGTAAGATAAAAGCTTCTAAAAGTTTGTCATACCAAAAGCACTTTGACAGATTATATGTGCACGTAGCAAACAAATAGTGTGACAGAAGCAAAAGAAACAAAATGAAAGATTCATGCAAGCCATGTTTAAGACATAACAATTTGGAGCATGTATCATTTGGATCGTACTACACATAGATGCAATGAATGCCAACTAATAGCTTTCAAACACAAATATATCATATCAAAATTATCACGTATCAAAATGGCATATTATGAGTTCATAATTAACATGTGAATCATGCTAAAAATAATTCAAAAGTAAGTATCATGCAAATAAAGTTTAGGTTTAAACGTTTAGTAGCATGAAACAAGAATACAAGCATTATGAAGATAAAACCGTACTAAGGTTTACATTTGACTAGTTATCAAACACTAAGATAATGTCAAATCAACTTATCGTATTAAACAAGAACATTAAACAAGAACATGTAATCAACACATGTAATGTGCAATGCAAGTGGTTTTAAAAGAAAAGTCTTATATACTACTTGTTTGATTAGTATTCCTAAAGCGAGGCAAACTATCAATGTTTTAACACTTACTTTAGGCAAGTATAGGAAAACATATTTTTCAAGTTGGAGAATGAATATGAGACTATTACTAGCGGTGCTCAATTAAGGCTAAACACGACCATTTTTACGGGTGATTCCACATACCCAACTTCTCTCCTAGAAGCAATTCAGCCATTAGGTCAAATTGAGTTTCTAGTGCAATACGTTCTCCAATAGTCATTCTCATGTTAGAAAGATGGGAACTCCTACTTTTGCCTATTAAAGTGTATAAAAGATGATAGTTTACCAATACTTGGCTTAATGTGACACAACTAATATGCAATATAACTAAGGTGATGAAGATGTCATGTTATACACATGAATTTTAACAATGGTGTGTTGATAAACGATATGTTTTAATCTTGTGTTTAGAATCTAAGGTTTGTTCAAATTACAAAGCTAATTGTATGATCTAATGGATGCCATCTTTTATGTTGAAGTGGATACTTTAAAAGTGATTTGATTATCTAAGACTAGGGAATGGAATATGTTAAATTAAGAATGTTATCAAGAAAGCTGTTTGGAACTTTATTTGACAAGAATCTAAATAAGGTTACTAACTTCAATAGATCATGTGTATGTTCTAGAGATGTGTAGTTTCAACCTTGGATGTGCACAAGGTTTGAGCAAGGTTAGGTTATTATATGCGCTTGAAAGGAAATGAATACAAATAGTATCTTTCAACAAATGAGATTATCGCATGGGATAAAGTTATCATGCTTATGAAAATAAGTATGACAAGATGAATTGGATATGCTAGTTCATAGAACTTTTGGATGTTCGTTTCAAGATCATTTAGCCAATGAGGTGTAATTAAATCTCTTGTAACATAACCATATGTCGCAAGGAGAGAATGATGCATAGGATATACAATATCCTTTCAATAAGATGAATACTTAACGCATGATTTCTTAGGCATAATATTTTTCAAAACATCATGTTTTCCTAAATGAAGATATGAAGCCAAAGTGTTTGAATTGGGTAGTCCTATCTAAATAAACTTGGTCTCAAGATTATATTCACTAGATGATGACAAGAGGAATTCACTCGAGTTTCTTATGTATACTCCTCAAGAGTCATTGTTGCTTGGGGTGTATGATGTTGGCTTTGAGATTGCATTTTAACATATGTTGTTAAAATGTTGATTTGAATTTAACGAAATTTATCAGAAGTTTAACGACAAAGTATTACTAATACTTTGATAATTTGTGAAGGTAGTACTACTTATACCTAGTGGAAATTGACAACAATTACCAAGAGCACCATGCTTATTTGATAGTTGAGGTTCTAGCCGTAATGAATTATCTAAGTCCTTATATGTGGGAAAGGATGGTTGAGTTTGTTCAAACGTGCATTTAATTCAATACAAGTGTTGGACACAAGGGCTTTTTGAGCATTACACTCAACGAATTCAAATGATGGTAAGGATGGTGGATTGGTTGATCTAGGTGGTAAGTCTTCTAGTGTGTCTAAATAAGGATGTGATGATGTAGGGGTTTGTTGTGTTATGGGAGTACTTAGGTTGATTATTTGTCCACATATGTTGAACACAAAAAGTACGGATACTAATTCTTATGGTTCATTGGTTACTACAACTAGAGGGTGAAGTGCTTGAAGTTTTGGTTATGTCTATGAAGTTTAGTGGCTGAGGTATAGGTTCACTTTGAAAGGGCACGTTTGATTTAAAGGATGCTCTTGGAAGTTCATGAGCAATACGTTTAATGGTGCCAAAAGATGGAAAAGGGATAGTAGGTGTCTAAGAGGGATAAGTGGCACAGTGGGTTGTTTGTTTCGGATAAGTGTTTCAACATGTGTTGTTAAAATACTTGGGTGTTGATTTTTCGGATATGACTTTTAATGACTACAATCGTAAGTCGCATATACATGAATATTTCGGATGAAATACTTAAGTTTGTCAATCCTAATTTGTTGAGATTATAAATCTTAGATTGAACAAGACTTGATAATATGTATTTAACATATGTGTGAGTTATGACTCGATGTAAATACTTATCGTCTTGAAGGATGACACATTATTTTCATGTTAACCAGGTGAGGCAATACATGTAGATACAAAACAATATCTATAGTCATATGTTAGACTTGTGAATGATATCTTTGCAAATAATGAGTCCAAGTTTATTAGTCTCGGTAAGTCATCTAAGTCATCCGCAAATGGGTGAGGAGATGTTGGTGGTGTTGCACAAAGTTTGATAGGTACAAGCTTTGGAGACTTTGGTAGTGAAGTCGTTTTGGATGATGGTGGGTGATTTTGGTGATGGAGTTGGAGTACTCAAGTTTAGAAAGTTCACATCTTGAATGGGTGATGAGATGTTGAGAGGTAATGAGTCTGAGGATGAAGAGCTCAAGTTAATGAAGCAACAAGATCGAATGCTAATCCTAGTGGTTTTCTTAAGTGGCTTATTTGAGGTTAAGGATTTAGTCATTTTGACTTTGCTTTAAGAAATGCTAAGCTTGAGGAAAAGTAATGATGAAGGTGTGAAAATGATCATCTTGAATGTGTCGATTTATGGAACCAAGGATTCATGGATTTGATGTTAATCCATACAAAGATGGTAGTTTCTAATGAGATGGAAGTGTCTAAAGTCATGTCAAACATCCTAAGTTAATCCATTGAGGATGTGTTGAGTGAGGTATGAAAGATATGCATTAACAACTATCCTAGAAACGAAGTTTGGTAAATTAGATTAGATTTAGTAAAATTCAATAACTTACCTTAGGATTCACGGCACCATTTCTTTACAGTAGGAACCCTTAAATTGGTGTTACTTTGGTCCTTTGTCTGGTATGGCGGTACCAAAATCCATAACGAGACGGAACCAAATTAATGGTGTCGTCGGTCCGTGGAGACCGAAATCTTCTGACCCATTTTTAGGTGTCGGGGACTTTTTCGAAACACGAAATTTTCTCAAAACATATGGCATTAACTATTTCTAGTTAGGAGCAGTCAATAACGCATACACAAACATAATGGAGCATTGATTTTGAACAAGGGCTAACGATTTTCACATATAAGTGAAAATGGGTAAAATTGATAACACCGTGTGCTATCCCCCGCATGAACCGGTTAGCATACATCAATGTTTTAAGTTAGTTTATCATCCTACGAAGCAAAAAACACATAAATGACATCATACAACATTGTTTTTGTCCTTGTACCAAACACTCTCTTAAAAAATCTATTTTTCAAAGTACTTGACAAATTTAGTTAGTACTCATTGCTAAGTGAGTTATGACATTTCATAAGTTATGTGAGATTTTAGTATAACCTATGCAAAGAAAGTTATCTAATTCTACAAGTGATGGTTAAAACAATTTTTCAATTTAGTGCACAAAATCTAGCAAAGAACTATTGTGCATAAACATGAAATTGTCAAATCAAGCGAATAAATAACATGGCAAGATTGACACTTATATTAAGCAAACAAACAAGTGTAAACACCAATTTGAAAATAAGCAAGCAATATATATGCAAACAACATAAACAAGTGGTCATTTAGCATAGCATAAAATGAAAGACACTTTTCGTCATTTTCGTTTAAATATGACGATGTATACCAAGCTTGATTAGTTTCCTTTAAACATATTACCAAATTATTTAGTTTCAAAGGAAGTTGTATCAAAGTTCTAAGAATACCAACTTAAATTGCTTGATTCAAAAATTTGAGTTTTTATGTTAAAGCGAAACTCAATATTTTAGACATACTGTAGTATTTGGTCTATTTCACTTATTTAAAATTAGACTCAGGTCATGAGAGTATTTTTAAATGAAATTAGACTCAATTCCCTTTAAAATGATAGGTGGTTCGACTCGTGCGGAATTACGGTTAATTAGTTATGATTTTTGAAGTTGCCCAAAAGCTGCATCTTAGACAGACGGATTCCACGGAACCAAATAAAGGGATCCGCCCTTTATAAGATTTGGTGCCGTGGTCCTCTGAGATGATTCACTAAAACTAGTATTTGACATAGAGAAAATGTGTGCGACTTACTAGATTTCATAGTAAACATATAATACACATATTTAACAACATATCTACTTATGTAACTTATCTTAAACATTTACGGAGGTGATTTTTCAAAAAGTTATCCCAAACACTCCTTTAAAATCATATTTCTTCGTAAATTTTCTATGAGCACACAATACAATACTTACTAGTTCTTTCAAAAAAACTTTTTTATTTTACTTTTCAAGAAAACCTTCAAGCTTGTATACAAAGTTACATTTAACAACAAAATTTCAAAGTATAACAAGCAAAGCATTTTTCATATTATTTTTCCCTTCAATGGTAATTTGATACATGGATCGTACTCTATTTTTAAAACCATTTGTTTTGAAAATAAGAGCTACGTGGCTCTGGTACCAATTGTGGAAACGTGGGGGGTGAATACGTACCGTTTAAAACTTTAGATCTTTAGTATCAAATCGCTTATTAAGCTTGTTATAATATGAAAGTATCAATTTTTGTTTGTGACTAATATAAAGCATGGTAAACCAAGTTGTCACACAATCATGAACATCAAACCACATCACAAACAATAGTATAGTGCAAGTATAAAAGTAAAGAGATAAAGAAAGGAAAGTGCAAACCGAACACGAGGATTTATAGTGGTTCGGTCACGGATCTCCTTTCGCCTACTCCACTCCCGAGTACCCAACTCGAGAGTTACTTCACTAAATCAACAAGCTCCCTTCTCGTGGAGAAAACCTTACAATCGTTGCTTACACTTTTCCGGTACAAAGCTAAATACGGGTTCTAGTTCGAGTAGAACCAACCTAACGTCGCCTATACAATATTTCGACACTAAGCTAGATGTCGAGTTCTTTTACAAGGGTACAACCACTCCCTATATGTTTTATGGCCCAACATAATAAACCTTGTGTTTTATGGCACAAATACATAAACCATCTAATCTAGTTTGGTGAAAGTGTTGTTATGATGCAATGATGTTTACACTAATGATCCATGACACAAATGTCTAATGGATATGAATAACTACTTCTAAATGAACTTCCATTGATAGGAAGCCTTCATGATGAAGATCACAAGTTCCTAAACTTCTTGTGATGGATCTTGACTTGTGGTGAGTGGGGATGGCTAGATCTCCAAGATTTCCTTGGTTGATCAAAGAGTATGCTTACAACAAAGATGAATGTTATAAGCATTATGATCATGATCATTAGGGTGTTTAATGTGTGTTACTACATTGTTAATGATTGATCTAAATGTATGCAAGAAGGTGGAGAAGATGTGCTTTTAAGTGGTGAAGAAATGGGAAAACAATGGGCTTTATTTATAGCCAAAAGTGGACGAGGTGTCCACGGACCACGGACCCTTAAAAGGGTTCCGTCCTTTATACAATTTGGTACCGTGGGTGCGACATAAAATCTAAAAAATCTTTCTTCAAATCTTTGCAAGATATTACCAAATCTTACTAAGATCACATTTGATTTATTGAGTATCAATCTAACCAAAATATTCAAGTGATCTTCCAAGGATTTCAAAGATGATGCATGACATGATGTAACATGTATTTCCATTTTTAGATTAAAAAGTTTATCAAGGTAAACTTGTAAAATGTATTATGTAACTAGTTAATAAAATGTCTAGTTACCTTTTGTAAAAGAGTGCTTGTCAAAATAAAATATATTTTGTCAAGTGTAAGTAAACTTTAGTATTTGTATGAAATACTTATGAATGCAAAATGTAAAATGAGGTTCGAAATAGAATGGTTAACCTATTAAAATACTTAGTGACTCTAAGCGTATTTTAAACATTCTAAATGATTTGTTAATGAGTTTGATCATAATGCCACATAACAAACATGTACGAACTCGTGTTGTAACATACGAGGACTTGAGACATCGAGAGGTGTTGAATGTATGTTGAGACAACGTGTGATTACAAGTAACTTGTACATTTCGTTATGTATTACAAGTTACATGTTTGTCATCAATCAAAACAAACGAGACTGTATAGATTAAATATCGTAATATTTGCACTAACACAGTGGTTGTCTACTTTGGGAGAAATGAGATGCAATTTTTTGGATCTCAGAATGAGTTTTATTTACAATGGTAGAATGATCAATCTAAGGGGGAGTACCAAGACAAATGTGCAGTGGTTAAATGGTAAATATATTGCAAAAGGAGTGGAGAAAGGAACCAATTTAGCCATGTGTGTGTATCATAATGCTATGTTAAATATGATCACAGCTTCTACTTCTGATCAAACACCTCAACACACTAATTCAACCCAAATCTAGGCATCCCTTCAGCTGCTAATTGAAGAATTTGCAGATGTGTTTGCAATACCAAAAGGCTTTCCACCTAAGAGATCTCATGATCATAAGATAACTTTGAAGGAGGGTACACCACCAATCAATTTGAGACCCTATAGACATCCACCTACACAGAATGATTCTATAGAATCCATGGTTCAGGAGTTATTGGAATCAGGAGTTATCAGGCATAGTCAAAGTGCTTCTCATCCCAAATAGTCATGGTTAAAAAGAAATATGGTAGTTGGATAATGTGTATAGACTACAGGCAACTAAACAAGAATAATTTGAAGGATAAGTTTCCCATTCCATTACTTGAAGAACTGATAGATGAGTTACATGGATCCGTGATTTTTTCTAAATTGGATTTGAGATCTGGGTATCATCATATCAAGATGTATGAGGATGACATTTCTAAAACAGCTTTCAAAACTCATGAAGGTCATTATGAGTTTGTGGTGATGCCCTTTGGTCTCACTAATGCACCATCAACATTTCAGTCCTTGATGAATGAGGTGTTCAAACCATTTCTGAGGAAGTTTACTTTGGTGTTTTTTGATGACATTCTGGTATATAGTTCAAGTGTGGAAAAGCATGTGCAACAGTTGAGAATTATCTTGCAAACCATGAGATCAAACCAGCTCTTTGCAAAAAAAGTAAGTGTGTATTTGGAGATGAACAAGTGGAGTACTTGGGTCATGTGATTAATAGTAAAGGAGTGGCTACAGATCCTCAGAAAATTCAAGCTATGGTTGAGTGGCCTGTTCCTAAGACTTTGAAGCAACTTAGAGGTTTTTGGGCTTAATAAGGTTACTACGGAAGATTTATAAAGGCTATCTTGTCATTAGTTCTCCTTGGTGTGTTGTTAAGAAAGAATGCTTTTGGTTGGAATAATAGTGCTCAAGAGGCTTTTGAAAAGTTAAAAGCGCAATGGTTAATTCTCCGGTTTGAAACTACCGATTTTAATGAGGTATTTGTGATTGAGGCCGATGAGTGTGTAAATACTCATCATTTTTGGTCAATCTGAACTGCAAAACGTTTAAAATGCTCGAAATGCATTAAAATATCGAAAATATTCCAAAATTGCATTTTATATGTTTGGATGCAAAATGTTCAAAATCGGATGAAAAATGAGCTAAGTTTGCATAATTGGCGCTTTCAGTCCCCAGTTTCAAAATTGTCGAAATAGTCCCCGAGCGCTTAATTTCAAAGAAAAGTCACCAAAGGTCCTTTTAAAATCATAACTTGTCAAAATTAGTCCTTTGGTGAAAAATATCAAAAGTTTTGAGAAATTACAAAATTGGTCCTTCAAGTTTAAAAATTGGCAAAAATGGCCCTTGGAAAATTGGAAAATGTCAAGTTTGGTCCTTGAACTATGGAAACTTGTCAATTGTGTTCCCTTGAAACAACTTTGCAAATTGGCAACATTGGTCCCTGAATTTTCAGAAATTACAAATAGGTCCTTGTGTTTATTAAAACCCTTTATACCTTTTGACCTTGGACCCTTGTCACAAACCAAGTGACCCCCTGCCAAACCCCTTTGGACCCTTCCCTTTGTATTTGACCCCCCTTTAATATTAAACCACTGGTCAAATCCCAGTCAACAAGCCAACACGCGCCCTTTTCTTCTTCCTCACACTCCACCTCTGCAAAACCCATCCCCCCAGCTCACCTTCACTTTACCATGTTCCCCCACCTCCACCAAACTCCAAAGAACAATAAATGCTTCCTCAATCAACAAGTTATCAGAGATAGTGGATTTTTCCACTATCTTCCTTTTTGGCGCCAAAATAGGAAATCAAAGGTGGAGATCAAATGAACCAAATCAATGGCCAGGATTGAGTTGAGAAACCCTAATGAAGCATATAAATGAAGAGAGAAGACAGAGAAAAGGGTTGTCACTGTTTTTAGACCAAATTCTTAATTTCATGTTTAATCGTTTTAAGTTTTAATGTAATCTTTTAGCTGGGATTCAAGTTCTTATGTAATAAACAAGTTATTTAAGTATTAATTCACCAGTTTCAGCAATTAAATTCCAGTTTATTGCTTGTTTTAATTTTCCCGCCAAAAAAGTGTTCTTATCAAATCACAGCATCAGTTTGATGAGGGTGTTTAAAATTGTTTGTTTAAGCTTGTTTTTGGTTAATAAAGTGAATTAGTGATGTTTCATGGTCTGCAATTCAAAATCTCAAAATAGTCAACTAAAGTCAACTGTAAGCTCAAATGGACATTGGAATGGTTTATGGTGTTGCAGAGCATGGATATGGGTTGGATTAGACTAGATTAGGTTAGTTTTGGTTCTGGTCTTAGCCTGCAAATAAGCTGGACCTATGTGAGTTTGAATTTCACTATCCTGTTTCAATCTATTTTGCATAGTGAGCTTGTATGTGTATCTGTGGTTACCAATAGGTTAGACTTGTTTAGATAGTTGTATTTAGGTCATGTAAACTCAGTTTGATCAATTGTACTATCTGGATCAGTAGTTAGCTCAGTTGTATTTGCATATCAGTTGGTAATAGAGTGTTTGGATTAGCTGCATTATCTGTGTTTAAGGATAGTTCAGTGGTAGACTCCTGTTGTTTTATGCTTGTTAAGTTCTATTATACTCATATCTGTCTTATTATTGCCTGCAAAAGCTCAAAAGTCAAAATCCATCTTCATCTGTCTTAATTTGCTTACTGTTGGAGCTTTTGCAAATCAAAAGCTTGATTTGTGTTAGGAAAATGTTAGAGTAGCTTGATACAACTTCTATTTAGCCATTAACATCATATTCAGTTGAGAAATCAAGATCAAAGTTCAATTTAGTCAAATTCTTAATCTGTCAAAAAAAGTCAATTTAGTGAAAACTCAGTTTTGAGCCTAACTAGAGAGATTTTTCCTGAGTTCATTCGTGGGTCAATCTAAGTGAAATTGTGGGTTCATTAACTTCAGTTGGTCTACTTGCTTATTGGGTCATATGCCCTGTGCATAGGTAAATGAACTGCACAGGTTTTGTGCAGTTCTTGTAGCCCTTGCACAGAGCTCATAAGAGCTTTTCTAGGTCTGGTTTTTGGATTATAAGATCTTAGCCAGGTCTCCTTCAAGTTCCAATTTCTGCTTTTAAGTCTTAGCTTATTGAGTGGCTTGTGCTTAAGCTCAAAGTAGCCCTTCAAAACTGTTTTAGCACATTAGCTCAAATCAATCAAATCATAGCAACTTGAGTTTTAGAGGTTTAAGCCAGTTGTGATAAGTTGCAATTGGGTAGTTTTAGCATTTTGTAGCTTCTGTTTCAGTTTGATGCTTGTTTGTAGCTTTTGGCTTATCAAAAGTGCTTATTTATAAGCAGTTTCCACTGCAGCCTCTTATTCCTTCACACAAGCCCTTGATTTTATATTTTTCCTAGATTCAGTAGATTATTTTAAGCTTATCTTGAATTTTTCAGATTTTTATAGGTCAGTTTGGTATTTTTCTTCATTTTAATTAGTTTTTAAGCATTTTTAAATAGCTTTTAATCCAATTAATTCAGAAAAGTTTCAAAAAAATAATTTTCATTTTATTAAGTTAAGATAAATATAAAAAGTCAAAAAATATTTTTCCAGATTTTTCTTAGTTAAATTTGTATTTTGAAATAATTTAATTAGTTTTAATAGTTTTAATTCATAAAAATAGAAAAATAATCAGAAAAATATAAAAATAGTTTTGAAAATTCTATTTTGTTATTTTAGATTTTTCCAAGTCATAATTTTATTTTTCTAGCTTTATTTCCTATTTTCTTGTATTTTAGTCTATTATTAAATAGTTAAAATTAGTTTTTAATTAATAATAATTAAATAAATAGTTATAAAAATAATTTTCTTTTTCTAAAAATTTTCTTTTATCATTAGGTTTGTAAAAATATCATTTTCATATTTTTAGGATTAATACTGCCTCAGTTTCACATTTTCTTTTGTACGTAACGTAGTTTTTAAATTAAGTTTTATAAAAACATAAAATCGAAAACATCATTTTGTAAATAGTGATAGCGTTTATTTAATATTTTTTATCTTTTAATTTTCTTTAATTTGCATTTAAGCCTCTGTATTTGTTTGCTTTTCTTTAGTTATAATAATCACAAATCCCTTTTTCATGCTCAAATCTCTCGATCACTATCGTTTGGTGATTCATTGCATAGCTCATTGGGACATAACGACCGGAAACCCTATTCTCTCCCGATCTTCATTGCATTGGTGTGCGAAATGTTTTAAGTTTCTTCTGAGTTGGCCATTCACAGTGGTCGACTGCGTGAGAAAACTTGGCAGTTTGCACCGATCGAGACAGATGCTTACGGCTTGGGTATTGGTGATGTACTACAAAACAAGGTCATCCTATTGCTTTCCTCAAGAAGACACTTGCCCCAAAACACCATTCATTATCCACATATGAGAAAGAATTCTTAGCAAAGTCCGCAAGCTTTAGACAAATGGAGAGGTATCTACTTGACAGCACTTCATCATAAAAGCAGATCACTTGACCTTAAGTACTTGTTAGAACAAAGGATTACTACTCCTACTCGGATGAAATGGCTTCCAAAGTTGATGGGGTATGATTATGAAATTGTGTACAAGAAGGGGTCTGAAAATGTAGTTGCAGATGCACTCTCCAGGGTACCATCTGGTGCAGAATTGTTACATATCAGTGTCAATTCTGTATCTAGTGATCTCTATGAACAAATCAAGCAAGGATGGACTGATGATCCAGAGTTACAAGCTCTAATTTTGAAATTACAATATGATGCAACTAGTGCCAAACACTACTCATGGTCTGCTGGGCATAGGGGTGGAAACGAGCCGAGCTGCTCGTGAAAAGCTCGGGATCGGATCGGTAAAAAGCTCGAACGAGCCGATCTTAAACGAGCTCGAGCCCGAGCTCGAGCCTAAGTTTGGGCTCATTTAATAATCGAGCTCGAGCCCGAGCTCTATAGAAAAAGCTCGAATAGGCTCGCGAGCCTAAACGAGCCCTAGAAATATATACATATATATGTTTTCTATACATATAGACGAGCTTAAAAGTAGTAAACGAGCTCGAGCCTTATGTAATTAACGAGCTGAGCTCCATTTGTACTTTGTTTTCTTTAAACATCATATAAATTAGTCGAGCTCGAGCCCGAGCTCGAGCTTGTGAATATTTTCACGAGCCGAGCTCGAGCTCAAATTGTAAGGCTCAAAACAAGCTCGAGCCCGAGCTCGAGCTTTTTATATATAAACGATCCGAGCTCGAGCTCTGGCAGGCTAGGGCTCGGCTCGGCTCGGCTCGTTTTCACCCCTAGCTGGGCAGTTGTTAAGGAAGGGAAAATTGGTCATTAGTGTGGATGCTGAGTTAAGAAAGAACATTTTGACATACTTTCATAGTAGCCCTGATGGTGGACACTCAGGAATGCAGGCTACTATGCAAAGGATGTGTGCTCATGTATTCGAAGAAAATGAGAAATCAAGTTAAGGAATTTGTGAGGCAATGTGATGTGTCAAAGATTTAAACACGAGTTAGTTGCCTACAGGCTACTACAACCTCTCCTATTCACGAAGCGTGTGGACGAAATTTCAATGGACTTCATTGATGGGCTACCAATGTCACAAGGAAGGATGACCATTATGGTTGTTGTAGGCAGTTGAGCAAATACAATCATTTTATAGCCCTTAATCACCCTTACGACCATACAAATAGCCCAAGTTTTTTTGGATACCATCTACAGGTTGCATAGGTTGCCTCAGGTCATTGTCAGTGATAAAGATGCAGTCTTTATGAGTAAGTTTTGGAAGGAGTTGTTCTCTATTTTGAAAGTCAAATTGCATACTTCAACAACCTATCATACCCAAAGTGATGGACAAACCGAAGTGGTAAACAAAAGTTTAGAATGTTACTTGAGATGCATGTGTGGAGATAGGCCAAAGGAATGGAATACATGGTTGCCCTTAGCTGAATACTGGTACAATACTTCCTATCATACCACAATCAAGACTACACCATACCAAGTTGTTTATGGCCAAGCACCATCAGTCCACATTGCATGCACAAAAGGGGATAGTAAAGTAGACATGGTAGATAGAACCTTGGGAGCAAGAGAAGAAGCAATTAAGCTACTCAAGTTTCACATGAAGAGAACATAGGAAAGAATGAAAGAGCTAGCTGATAAGCACAGGACTGATAGAGAATTCTTGGTCAATGATTGGGTTTACTTAAAAGTACAACCATATAGACAATCTAGCATCAGAAAAAGTAGGAATCACAAGCTGTCAGCCAAATATTATGGACCTTTCCAAGTCATCCAAAAGATTGGAAAGGTAGCTTACAAATTGCAATTGCCTGGAGCTGCTCAGATTCATCCAATTTTTCATGTTTCTCAGCTTAAAAAGTACAAGGGTGAGACTCCTCAAGAAGCTGGAAGATTGCCACAGATGAACACTGAAGGTTTGGTTGCAGCAGAGCCTTTTGCCATTTTAGACAGAAGACTAGCTAAGAAAAGAAATGCAACAGCAGAGTATGTACTTGTGCATTGGACAAATGGAGCAGTTGCAGATGCCACATGGGAGTTATATGATGACATTGCTACTAAGTTTCCACAGTTTAACATGGCTACTTAAGTAGTTGCTTGAGGACAATCAACATTTGAAGGAGAAGGCATTGATATGTGATCAAGTTTAAAAGTCAAAGAAAGTCAAAGTTCAACCCAACAGATTTTCCCGCCCATTAGTTTACCCATTTCCTTGTATAAATACATTTCTTGTAATCATTCCAAAGTAGCTTATCATTTTGTAATTCTCTCTTCTTGTAAAAACCTTCATCAATCTAATAACAATGAACTTGCAATGGCTCTAGCTGATTGAGATAGGTTGCCTTATTCTGTATGTAGAGTCCCGGTTGCGGGCTCCTTTTCATTTCAATTCGTGATTCTATTCCTATTTTCTGGAATTGGCTATTGTCTTGAAGGTACTACTTCATTTCCTTGTGATTTCTAGTAGTACACATCACAACTACACTGTTAAGAGATTATGTACTTTTTGCGATATCGACTGTATGAAATCAACAAAGGCCGACAGAGTAAATATTCACCTTCTCCCTTGTACTTCAACTATGCGATGACAGGCTTTATTGGTATAGAAGCTGACCCGACTATATGTTTTGGTTATTTGCTTCCAAATGTAGGGCCTGTTTGGTACGCAGCTTTTTGGGAGCTGTAAGTTTTTTGTTACAAAAACAATCTCTTTCAAAATAAGTAGCTCCGTCTGGATATATCAACTTCAAGTTTTTATTTTAAACAATTAGCTCCAAATTGAAAAGCTGATTCATGAAGCTTTTTAAATATCTCGGAGCTGTTAAAACATAAAATGTTAACAGCTTATAATTTTATTTAACAGCTAATTTACCAAACACTTTTATTGAAAAAAGACTGACATGTAGCTCATCTTATGACTTTGCGACTACGACACTGGGTTCTGACTTACTGACATCTGACTTACATATAATTTTGCCAAACATACCCGTATACTCCTAATATCATATTTTAAACGTTGTAACCATTTCACAAGGGTTCAAGTCAGCCTTCTACTCAGATTTTTATTTTTTATTTATTTATTTATTATTATTATTATTATTATTATTATTATTATTATTATTATTTGAAACTAGTCTGGAATATCAATATAGGGGGGATTAAGCCTCATGACCATACAAGGAAGTGGGAAAAAGTTATGGTAAATGAGGCCAACTTATACGAAGTACGTAATTGAAGCTCAGACTCGGATAATTTGTGGTTGAGCACATTCAATTTTATTGACTTCAACTTCAAGTTGGACTACTAAAATGCACATGAAACATATAATAACTTGAACTTCTAAATGTAAGCTGCAATTCTGATTGAGCTTTTGGATTACTGTGTATGTGTTTATTATTTGGGATTGAGCTTGAACTGAATTTGTTTTATTCATCATGGTTCTTGATAAATAACTTTGACCTTGGATATCTTGAGCATACATGAATCTAGCACGAAACTTCCTCAAGCCAAGCTCAAACGACATCTAGATAACTCATCTACTATTTGAGTTATGCTTTATCATTCTGAGCTACCAATGTTAAGTCGAGCTCATAGTGTCATATCCCCAAAATAAGAACTTTATAACAATAGATAGTTGTGTCACCAAATTATCCAAAGTATCGAGCCATTGCTAAATCCTATCCCTCGAATAATCTAAAAAAGCAAAGAAAAAGCAACTAAAGAGGGAAAGAGAGGTCCAATGATGCAAGTGTAACGGTACATAAAAGACGGTGTGTAAAGAAAAATAACATGGCTTTCTTTCAAGATTCCTCACAAAATCAGTCTTTGACTATCTCCTCCAAAACAAGGAACATCCTCCGTCTGATATAGGAGTCACCAAACTCGTGATTATATATAATAAGAAATTTGCGAAATATTTGTGGAGTTAGGTATAAGGATGAATAATATTTGTTTGTTTGTCCTATGGGTTAAATTATGTGAGATCATACATTGTTTAGCAGTTGAGTTTTATAAAGTCATACTTAACATGTCAGGTGTAATGGTTTAATTAGCTTAAACAATCACCCCTTTCTGTGTTGGTGAAATTGTTTTGGGTTAGAATTAACTAAAGTGTGGTATAAATGTGTATTGACTATAATACCCTCGACTAACTAACATAAATCAGACGTTGACCTTCGCGTTAATAGTCAAGGAACGAGTTTAGCCTATAAAAACTTATTTTAGACTCCCAACAATGAAAAAAACAAATTTTGTCCTAGCCTGATGTTATATGCAAAATAAGTCACCTCTATTATTAGTAATAGTATTTGTTTCTATTATTAGTAATAGTCTTTTTTATGCGCATGTATAACCAACCGTACGGTTTTCAACGGTAATGTTTCTTAAGGATAGAGAAAAGTGCATATTTTTTTATTTTTTTCATATGAAACGTGGCATGACAAGAAAGTCACCACTCCTTTATAATAAAACTCGAAACCAATCAACCTTCAAACTCAAAAGTTTATTGATAGGTTGCAGAAGCATACGTACGGATTACAATTAAATCACTTCATCTTTATCAGATTCCAAGACTACAATTTGTGCGTGCATCCACAGCCTTCTACCGCTTCAAAGATCAATATGTGTTTTTTTGTTGGTATGAGAAAAGTTAGCTTATATATCGTAGCTTATAATTTGGTTAAGTTACGTTTATTTATTGGCCTTGTATTACGGGCATGTTGGTATGAAAATGATTACTACTGAAGATTTTAGTTAGTTAGCTAGCTTATATATCGTAGATATCATTTTAAATTGTCTTTTTTATACGAGTAGCTTGTAGGAACAATGTACTTACAAAGTACATCTTGTTTATGGATGTGTTTCATTGACAGGATATTGCCTAGAAACATGAAGGGTGTATATATTCAACAATAGCTACGCACAGGGACGGAACTTGGAACCCTCAAATTTTTTGACCGTATGTACATTTTATTCCCGTTTATATATGGTTTTAGTTATTTTTAATACGAAAATTTCAGCATGGTGTATGTTGGCCCCCTAAAATAAATATTTTTCAAGTTGGCCCTTCCACCAACCACGTCCAAGTTTCGCCTCGAGGTACCAACAAACAAATTATTTTCTTTTTGGACAAATTTAATGTATCGCCCCTTTATATAGGTTTAGATGTAGATCATGTTTGTTCACGTTTTGGAGTAGTCGGAATATGTGTACGAGTTGCAATAAGCTCTAGCAGAACCTGGTTCTGAACTATATTACTAAGGCTTTGATACTTGCTTTATATTATCTCGGTTTTGATTCAACAGGCCAAGAGATGGTTAGAGTTGAGGTTCATGTGCTAGGACATTCAACCAAGTGATTCACAACATGTAGTGAACACCTTTGGTCAATTTAGGATTCCTTAGTTTAGCCTTTTGCTTATAAATACTTCACATACCAGATGGAACCCATTCATTCGATCAATTTATACATTCAGGTTTTAGCGTCTCTGTCCTATTAGTCCCCTGAAGTTCTAATAGTTTGTTTATAGACTTCGTTTTGTAAAGAGCATTGCCTTCGCAAGTACCCATTCCGTATTACACCTGTATGCAAGGTGATTTTTACACCAAATAATTACTACATTAGAAGGGGAAAAAAAGGGTCTGTCTAATCCAAATTAGTGGTGGGTGATGCAACACTAAGTGGGATGGATCGCCTTTATTACTCGTATTTTGTAAATACACGTGTATGGTTGGGCGTTGTGGTTTCTATGTAGCTCATGGTCCATTAAGGAAGCTTAATAAAGAATTAAAAGTAAAGATGAGTACCACAAGATGATAGCTTATAGCCCCTAAGCTTATATTCTTATCTATGGTCATTTGTAAAATGCTACAAATTTTTAAGTACTAGTATGCTGTAATGTCAAGTAGAAAGGGAAAAATCCGTTACTAAAGACATGTTACGTGACATTGCAGCATTGTTAGACAAATTACATTATTATACATAGAACAACACAGTAGTCGGCGAACCACGGTCTTAGCTGAATGCAAGAAACATAGGACAAACAAATCAGTTGTATGCAAGACACACAGGACAAACTCATGCTCACCAGAAACAAGATAGGGGACACAATGAACAAATTATCATACAATAGATCCGCAGATATCTTTGGTAGGTATGTTGATGCCTCAACTGTCAACATTGCTCTCGTTCAGCCTTGCTGCCAGTAGCTGTGGCCATATAACAAGGGAAATGCATCAATTACCAACACACTCTCAGAACCACTGTTTTGATTTAAGTTCGAATCAGTAACTAAACTATTATTACCTCTCGTTCCAGGACCTGCTTCTCTTTGCTCAGCTGGTTTTTCTATTTTGCAAGCCACAATGTAGTTAGTCGGATAATAAGGAGAATAGGTTTTATAGTATTAAGAGCTAGAAGCTCAAGAAAGCGTTAAAATATGACATTATGCAGATCTACTGTCATTTAATAACAAGAAACGATGACTCCAGGGGTTTAGGGGACATTACTGGCAATATGCCACGATAGCTATGGGGGTGCTTGGGATTTCGCTTATCATAACATGCTTATTGGTGGTTTAAAAGACGACGTGTTAATAATCAGATAGGCGGTTTGGATTAACAATCACAAATCATCAAAGCTACTTAGGCAGTTTCGATTAGCAAGCAGTTTGAAAAAGCAATCCCAAACACCCTCAATGCTCTGTGACCATGAATACTGTTCTCATTGTGTCCCATTCAAAATTTTCAGAACACGAATTTTATTTAGTTGACTCCAGTTTTAAAGTGATCTCATTCAGATAGCTGTTCCGGCATAGGTTTCTCTTTTGAGTCAGGTCAGTTGAACCCACGAATATATATCATAATCCTTGTTTAAAGTAATAAATAGTTTCAGGGTTTGGTGAGATAATTTCTTGGCCCCAGCCATGATTTACTAACTTGAGCAGTCAAAGCTGCAGAACATTATGCAGCAAAGTCAAAATGACTGCCATGGATGACAGGTGAGCTAAGACATAGGGAGTTATAAGTAGCTTATAACAGTTCTCCCAAACAAGCAGCCAACTAAAACTAATAGTAATCAATATGGATGTTGTGGCGTACCTTTTCCTGCAGTGCGTTCACAGCTCCCAACATCAACTGTGTCTGCACGTAGAAATATAGAAGTCACTACACATATACTAATTCAAATCTCAGGCTTGCCGTTTGTGAGACAATGTTTTCATGTGGTCTTGAGCAAGGTGAAATGAGCATATAAAAAATTTCCCATTTAAAATTTGCGCTTCGGAAACATTACTGTCACATGATATGTACGTGGTTGTATATAAAAAATTAACTAATAAATTTTGACGGGTGATCGAATCAAATTTCGCAGCAAAAGTTGGCAGTATTGTCAAAAATTTGCTATAATATCTAAAATCAGATTGGGTTCTATTTTCAATACTGTTCTGATTAGGCTTAAGAAAAACTTTTCTTTGAGTTGTATTTTAGACAGCATAATTCTTACCCGTTATCATTGATATGCAAGTATCACAGCTAGTTATAGAATTCGTTAGTACTCCTAGTAATTACATGTTTTAGATCTGTTATTTACTCGGCAACACTGCCAATTAATTTCTTTTTATATCACCGTTCATAGTATCATAAACACTTATTACATCAAGATGTAGTTAGATGTTCCACATTGACCAATTTTGTGAACTGGTAAGCTGACCTTTCTGGTTCTGACTAGTTGGAGAGCGAGCTGGATCTGTTTCTCCAACTGCCAGAGTTCTGTGGCATCCGACTGTTTAACCTTGTGGTCTTCGAGCTGCCTGCAAAGCGTACAGGATAAAAAATTCATTTAGCTGCAATGTGTGCATTGCAAGTAATCTGACTAGGATATGGTGATCAAGTATAAGAACGCATTTAGTAAGCCGACCTTTGGACCATTTCTGTTAGCTCATCAGCTGTGAAAACATCCCTGTGCTCTGACGCAAGCTTCTGCACAGGTTTATAGTTGTTAGGATCTAGTCGAGTATACCACAATGACCTAGAGAAGTCAACTAAAAGGGGGATGTATTCTTAAAAACAAGGTTGACAAAACGAGCTGCTCAATGCTCATCAAGTTGTGCAAGGATCAGAAGGGTCTCGTTAGAACTCTTGGCAACATCTTTTGCGAAATTTACTTTTTCTTAAGAAACTGGTGCGCCTAATCTAATTTGCTAAAATTATGCTGTAGCAAGTAAACAACTCAGGTTCTGAGTAAAATGATTTATTTTGCATTTTGAAAAGACAATTTGGAAGACTTCTGACTTGTTGACTCATCGGCCCATTTATGTTTTTCAGTATTTTGAATTACCAGTTTAATGTGTTAAAAACAGAGCATAACCCGATTAGAATTAGGTTACCATGCCATTTTTGGAGTTGTCTGTCTCCATGCCTATTTTTATGCATCTAGAATTAGGTGGTAAGCCACAAAATCCATCTATGATTGCAAGAAATGGCGGAAGAAGTCAGTTTTGCAAGTATCTGAAGTCTGAACGAACCTGACAGATAATGGTCTGCCTAACTACTCCAGGCTGGGTCTTGCCAGTATTTCATATAAGATGCAGAATTTCAGTGTAGAATATTGGGTACAGGTAGTTTATTGTAACATGTTTATCTCGTCAATCACGATTGTGGGTAGAGAATTGGAAAAAGTGTAGCTAACTAGTGCTCGAGTATCATACCTCACGCACAGTTCTGCGGACTATTTCATCAGTATTCTTGTAGTCCTGATAGCGAGTGAGGATCTTAATCATGCTGCTTCACAAGTTTGGAAAAGCAAGGGTTAGTAGCAACATTTACAGTTTTGCCACTGACAAGAACTTACTTGAAATTTGTGAAAATTTTAGCATAAGAATTATCAATCTGGCCAAGATAAGTATTTCTGTAGAACAGTAGTGCTATTTTCGTTGTCTGAACGTGTGTCAGTGTAGGACGCAGCTAAGGTTGGTGACAAGGTAAATACGGCCTATGTTGAATGAATTACTGATATTGTTGGAAATTCCTGGTCTTTTGCTAAAATCCAGAGTGGATGCCATATGTCCACTAGGATGTTAATATTTTCTAGATTAGGTCCTATGCATGAATATATGAGACTTAACATGCATGCTTAGCTGGATTCTAAGTTGCTATCTAACAAACATCAGTAGACATGTAATATGATATTTCTCTAGCATGTTTCTTAAGATTCAGATTTTAATTTTGAGATCTTACAAACTTAATACACATCATGAAAATAAGATTTCACATAGAATCGCAAGATACCAATCTGATTCGATCTTACTTTGCTCATATTCAAGTATAAGAGCAACAATTCTGAAGTAGAACGTGGCCGACTTACTAGGTGTCCTGTAAGAGTCTATATGGCTACAACAATTTAGCAAGTAAAAATCCAAGTATCTAATAAACCTAATCAAATAATCTGAACCAGTAATTAGCAGCAATTTACTATTAATATGATACTTAGACCTTTCAATATAATTTATCATATAGTTTGTTTATAAGGACGAGAACACAAGGGAGATCAAGACATGTATGTGAAAATTAAGATGCTTTGATCCCAATCCAGTATTACAACTCCAATTTCCCTTGCTCCTAAAAGATTTGCGGTAGGGTCTCGATGTTAGAACCTTGTTTTCATGGTCACCGTGATGTATTCCTTTCACTATGTCACATGGTTTGTGTCTTGTTATGCTTTTGGTTGCACATGCAGCCAGAACACACAAGAGAGTCCTTAAGATACCAAGCAACTCAAGGGTATTCAGTAAATGGCTAGGTCAAGAATGTATAACCGAGGTTGATACAAGGACATGTCAATGGAGATAAATAGACCAAGAAGACACGCAACTCTTTTTACGGTATGGAAGAACATCCATATGACCCTACAATTACGAATATGATAACCCTTTGTGATGCTCGCTTGCAAACTAGGCTTGCCTAACCTTGCTAGATAGCAATAAATACGGGCCACTTGGCAAGCTCCAAGAAACGGTACGAGCAAGGCAATATATAGACTTACTTAGCGGAGGCAATATATAGACTTACTTAGCGGTGGCTCAGGAAAGTGTTCGTGTTACCATCCTACATGGGCCAGTTATGGGATTTTGGTTGGTAGCTTATAAAGTCTAGGTGTCCCCTTCAAGCTGGCTTTTTCGAATGAGTTCTACACACACCTTATGGCTTGATGCGGGCCTAGTATATCAGAGCCCGTCCCACCTTTCGAGGATGCAACACTCGGAGTTGTGGCTTGGACCCCAAAACAAACATGGTCGTGACCACATTTGCTCTTCAAAAGGGTGTGTAGTGTGATGATCCCACATCGGTAAGTATGAGATTGGTTAGTGGCTTATAAAGTCTACGTGTCCCCTCCTCATTTTAAGTTGGCTTTTCGGAGTTAGTTCTACACTTGGCTTATGGCTTGATGCGGGCCTAGTATGAAATGAGTTCGTATTTCACAAGCTTTGGGAACATGAACATCACTTTCAAAGACCTCTGTCTCAGCGACTAAGCCATGCGCTTGAAGGGTTATAGGGGGCGTTCAAGATTTCTTATCTTTTAAATGTGCATGCGTGCTTGAAAATAAGTATCTTGCTTTTTGTCAAGTGTGTATTCGCTATTACAATTGTGTTTAGAGTTTATCGCTTTAATAAGCGATGTATTGAGAAGACAAAACTCCGCCTTGCATATCGTAGGTGGCGTTTGATTTTGCACCGGATGTAAAGCGATGTTGAATAACTATTTTGAACATAAGATTGTAGATATGATAATTTAACTTACTCGGTATAAGGATAAGATCTTCCTTGTTTGGGTTATACCCTCTCGAGAGCTAATCTTTAAATCAAATGCACACGGCCTAAACCAAGGTGAGCTAATCCATAATTAGATGCATACGGCCTAGACCTAGGTATTAAACCAAGGTGAGCTAATCCATAATTAGATGCATACGGCCTAGACCTAGGTATCCCGTGACGTTTTTTACCCTTCCCTTGCCACCTTTAATATGTACCTAGCGAGGTTTGAACGTTAGAACCTCTTGTGAGGAGGTTAGGTTCTTCACTACTAGGGCATTTGATGGTGGCTGATTAGAACCTTAGAACCTCTCGTAATTATCTGGTTTAATCAATCACACAGATAATTACGACGGATAAGTATTCAGGTTTCTGACATTCGTTTGATATTTGTTTTAATGCTTGTATAGATGCTCGTAAGAACCATCAAATGCATCATATTTGTTTTAATCTACACACGTGCATCATATCTGTTTTAATGCTTGTATAGATAGCATAATATGATGCATGTGTGTAGATTAACTTGTGGGAAATGTTGCATTAGTTGCTTGCAAGTATGTAGCTGACCCTATTTAATTAAAAGGTAGTAAAGAACAAATGTATCCTTTTTGCATAGAAGCATTATCATCTGGCAGAAGTGGGCCAAAACTTCTGTTGTTCACTTGTTTGTAATTGGTAAAATGGAGCTAAAGCCCTCAAAGTTTTGCAGACATACAATAATGTGTCAAATTGACAAATTCTGGTTTCCATCTACTCTGTAGCTTGATTACATTTTTAGCAATATATTTCTACAATACATCTAAAATATTTAAAAAGTTTTGAATACAAATACAAGATTTCCTAGCTACATTTTTTAAATACCAGTATATTTCCTAATACATAACTATTCAGACATGAGACATCATAGTATTAAGGTGGATTCACTCATTTGCAAATGTTCGTGAGCGTATCAATAACTTCCTTTTACTGATGTCATGTGTGCTTGCTTAACATGTCTATAATAGCGGATCCAACTTATACTCGCCCCGCCATGTAGCACATACCCGAAAAGAACACACTACTGTATGTCCCTTTATGCATGAGGCAAGTGTTTCCTAATCCCATGTAATGGAATTCGACGTACACTCAATTTCCTCTGATCTCTTTATAATTCTGATTTGTTTAAAATATATACGTTATGCACGTTTCTCCCACCAAAATTCATTATCTATGTACACTATATGTTCATAATAACCCAGTATTTGCAAATGCATTTCATATTCTGGACTTGGATCATTTTCACATCTTCTTTGTATGTTAGTATAGATTCATTAGCTAGTCATGACCATGTCTTCTGAATTTTGTCCAAACATGGCTTTGTAAAGCCAAACTTTATATTTTGCTACATCTAATGGTCAGTTTCCACTTGGAATGCATATATGTCAATTATCACTAGCAATTGTACCAACATAAAACACATCTAATTTAGTATAACATTTTCATTCTTGTAGTTTCTAAAGAAACGCGATTTCAAACTATAATTTAAAGAAAACACGAGATAGTGATATTCTATTTTATACAATAATCAAGACAATACATTAATATAACACTCAAGTCTAATTGTTGACCGAAAGTCTAAATATCCGTAATACATTACAAAATCATCTACTACAAAATCATAGTAAAAAGATGTTTGATCTTTAATTCATAGAAATTCAATAATTAAATAGTTTTAATATTCTTTAATTGATAAGCAAACCCTATTACCACTCATATGTTGATGAATAAGAAAGAAGGGTAGCTTTTCATATATAAGGTTTAGATCGATGTGTGTAAAAATGGAGAAGGATGAGACACACACGTTTAATTAAAATTAACATAATATAGTGATACTAACACTTGGTCTAATTGTTGACCCATAAGTCCAAATTTCTTGTAATACATTATAAAACATACATGTGACGAAATCATAGAAAATAATAAAATGTTTCATTGTTAATGAATGTGAGCAAAAGGTAGTTTTTTGTATCTAAGGTTTACATCGGTGTGTGTAGAAATGGAAACAAATGAGAGTTTACTACTTAGGTTAGTGCGAGACCTTGACTAAGATGTACGCGGCTTCCCGTACATTCCTATGTCCATTACTGACCTTCTTTTTATGTGTGCGAGCACATACTATTGATATGCATACGGGTATAAACTATGTGTCAACTATCTAACATGAAAATACATTCAAATATCTAGTTATCCATTTACTCGTATGGATACACCTTTAACATATTAACGTAGCTCAACTATCGGAGTTCATAAAAAATGCGAAACATAATCATTGTTTTATATATGACAATGATATAAAATACAATCGAGCATCCTATAATGAATTTATTATATGTATCACGTTAGACTTCACTCTTTTTATTGACAACACGTATCGCTCAAAACCTTGATAACAAGAAACCCTTACTACTCACACTTCCCGTCCAGCGAATATTTGAAACAAAATGCCGAGACCATGCTCCACATAAACTTATGTGCCGCTTTAAAAAAGTATACATGCGAGCCTACACAACACCATGGAAAAAGAGTTTACGAACAAATTGACCATTATTATAGGGTTTGGGTATGTAATCTTACGTCGGCCACTTTCGCACAAGGTCTAATTCTTTAGCACTAATTACGTTATCCTCAACATGGTCTAATCTACACAAAGGTAAATTCGGTGGGCCATAGTCTCACGGCAAACTAATCTACACAAAGGTAAACGCTACTATTTGGTGGTGGGCTATAGTCTCAAGGCGAACGAGCAAAGGCGGATCACAACATCCCTTAGTAATGGTGTAAATGAAGCAAGAAAACTAGCGAGCTTCTCGAGATTGACTCACAAAGTACTTGAAATTGACTTGATTTAGAAAAAGTCACGCTTAAGCTACCGGAGTAGACTTTCAAGTCGAGCTCGACTATAAATATTCTTGTCTTGTAAAGCTAGTATGCGCTTGTCTTTTTACGTTTTTACTCTTAGGTATATGTATATTCACGTGTTTTGGTACTATAATAAGCAAGGTTGAGTCGAGCTCAGCTCAAATATACGAAGTTATAAATAATATTAACCTCTATTAATATAGTTACCAATATTCAAAAAATAGTGACGATAGTCAAACCTTAATATAGTTGCCAATATTATACCGACAATAATCAACCCGGTCCGGTGTATAGTAGCGGTAGAGGTGGCAAAGCAGGCGGGGGCGGGCGGGCGGGCACGGGCTAAACAGGGCGCGGGCTAGAATGGGCACGGGCTTAAGCGACGCAGGCTAAGCAGGCACGGGCCAAACAGGCACATGTCATACAAATCGCTTAATAAAATACCTAAAACGACTAAATAAATTCCTTAAACGTAATATCTTATTTATATTAAGAAAAATAAATATATTATATAAAAAAAAATCTTTAAAACGATCGTTAATGTTCAACAATTGAGAGAAAAAAAAAGTGTCCGTTTGTGCCCATTTAAGTTTTCAATGGGCTATATGTGCCCATTTCAAAAAAAGAAGGGGGCTAAATGTGCCCAAATCTTCTAAAAATGTGCCAATTTAGCCCATCTTTTTGCTTATGGGCGCATTTTGCAACCTCTAAGTAGCGGTTACACCACCGTGCTCGATCTCAATCACAACAAATTGATACTCGGTCGAGCTTGATTCAAGTATCGAACCTTGCTACTTCATGGAAAGCACGCGTTGTCGAATTTAACTTCACCCTAACAAATACTTCAATTTCCATATCTAGGCATGGGTCTTTCAAATAATAATTTTGACGTCATTATTCTACAGCCTATATGAAAGAAGGTTGTGCACAACATGGAGAGCGAATTCAAATTCCCTTGTTTGTTAGCAATGTGCTTGAAAAAAAGGTTGAGTGAAAAGGTTGGGGGCTTCCACATCATTAAAAAGTATGACTAGTAGAATAGTCGGGAAAAGGATTCTTATGTTTCTCACCAAGTAAGTCGCGAAAGGAAAAGCAAAAAATTGAGCTAGATTCAGTAAGATTACTATGATAGTTCGTCAAACCTTCATAACAAACACTCAAACTCAAGATGTTTATCGTAAAGAAAAGAGTTGGTATCACCCCTCAGTATCAATCGTCAATTGATATCGCCAATATCTTATGAATATAAAAAGTTAAACACAAATTTATCATCAGACTAGGTCCAACAAACATGATAAATTGGTCAACGGAATTTTGATCAATTCCTACCCTATTTCATTCCCTCTAAACTTATCACTTATGAACCTACATATAGCACAAATTGATGTTGTGAGGATTAAATAAATCCTTTCCCTTTCAATTCGGCCCTAGAATTTAGGTACACCTTTGACACGAGATAGAGAAGAAACTTCCACCATGGGCATTGACATTGACCGGACGACGAAAAACTAGTTGTCGGAATGAAGCGGCAAGGAGAGCTAGCGATGAAGTATTATCACCGTATTGGTTTAATAGGTTTAATAGAAAGAGGTCGCGGGAGGCGTGAAGTGGACTTTTGTGCTACTTAGAGATCGCGCCAACGAAAAAAAAATAAAACTTAGAAACCTTGACAATAGAATAGGAGTTTAGACCTTAGAAGAATAAAGCGTTAAAGAAATGTGGTAAGCGAAGATCGTGGGATATTTTACCGTAGAAGTCGTTGAGTTAATGATGATGGTGGTGTTTCATTTTTTGTGTGTAGTTACTTTTTACGTTAGAGAGAGAAAGAGAGAGACGATATAAATCAATCAACAAAAGGGTGTTGTAAATATTACCACATGTTAGATCAACATTTTGGTTAATTGTGCAAAGAATTTTCACCTAGTAGTTCAGAGTTAAGACGCGTTGGTTAATAAAGTTCATTCGGAAATCAAAGCTACTTACAACTAAGAGCAAGGTGGGTAGTTGGCTTGTTAAGGGACCAAAGGAGATTCCCCTTTCGATATTCGAGTTTGTTGCAAAGGCGATTCGTGCTAGCTCTTTCTCTTCTTTAACTAGTTACATGAATAATTGGGCTAGTTTACTATAAAAGTTGTTTGAGAAATTCGCACATACTAGTTATACATAAAAGATATCAATAGTTGTGTGGATCAAAAATATTAATGTAGGGAGTATCTTACAAGGAGTTGGTATTAATGTAACAAATACAGTTTTTTTTATGGCAAACTAAGAACCAAGTTTTTGTAGTTTACGAAAACTGAAAATAATATTTATTTCATCATTACTTTTGTATAGCTACAAATTTGAAAATAAAATAAGCTTGGATTGTCCCAGGGACGTATAATCAATTTGAGCAAAGTGAAGAGTTAGAAATTTATCGAGAAATACTGCATGCCTTCACAAAGCCCGATCTAACATCTTGTACTACAAATACAATTTGAGCAATTAATTGCTCGCATAGTAGCTCATCACTTGTTAAGCGTTTAAAGTCATTAAAGCCTAGTCATTATTAAAGGCTCACATGATTTGTATCATCTTATTAAATGAGTTAATTTGTTTTGCAGTTTATTTTGTGCGAGAATTTTGCTAAACCATGCTGGAACCAAACTATACTTGAGCCTAAACTGAAGCAAAGATCGAGCAACAATCAAGTTTAAGTGCATATCTAAAACCAAGATTGGTATAATGTGGCATGATAAAAAACTTACACTAGTAATGAAGAACCAAGCCAAATCTAATGATATGCAAGACACTACAATGAAGCTTGTAGTTTTACATTAAAGAATATTTGAAGATAAAGGTGACACATAACGCTGACACACAACGTGATTGAGGGTTTTGCTTTTAGGTAAGTCATAAGTGACAATACGCGGGTGTTGTGAGGGTACCCTCTCATGTCTTTAGTTATGTGGTTTATCGAGCTCCATAGCTTTTGCAATGTGAAATGATGACATTGACTTGCTTGGTAGGAGCAAAAGTTGACAAACGTATTGTCATCCAAAAGAAAAGAGTTCAATTAGAAAGAGGTATTTGATTTTAGAGCTTCAAGATAACCTAAATGACATTGATGTCAAAGATTCTAATGTGTACATGTGTGCATCAAGTATATTCATATTAAGACCTCATGTGGTCATATGAAAGTGATATTCAACTGATCCCACCAAATGTCAGTGCCTAATTTTAAGGAATAATCTTTCCCCCACCACATGACAAGCCATGAGTAATCTCAATATTACAATCAGAATAATAAAAGGACATGCATGTCTGTGAGTATGTGACTACACATCCTACAGTTGCACCAGCCATGTACCTTATTTGCTCAATAACATCTAGATTATTTCATGTTAAGACTTATTTTAATTAGAACGTAATCCTAGATATACTCGCAACTATATAAGTAGATATTGTTATAACGTTGTGGTGTAACTAAGCCAATAAAGACCGCATGTTTAGTTAGTTACCGTAACAGTCAGTGTTGCAGGAGAAACAGTCGAGATACTTTGCTTAAATCCCCGTTTAACTCCAACTAATTTAATTGTAAGTCCAACAAACAACCAAAGTAACAGAAAATATCACCGAATCAAGCTAGTAAAACTTAATACCTTAGCAGTTCATGAGATAACATATGGCAACACTAGTAGTAGCAAAATAAAATGGCGAATTTTATATATTAGTTGTTTGGAAAACCTAACATACAGATACTAGTGGTTGTACTTGTATCCATAAACCTAAAGATCCAGATTCCATATCCACCGCTGTCGAATGAAATGAAGCACGGCTTTGTCATCTCATTGTTATGACCATCGATCACAAGAGATTAAAACATACAAAATAACAAAATAACAATTAGAATAGAAACCTTTCACCAGTGGAGTACTCGTATAACCGATTAGTCCCGGAGAAAACAAAACACCCGACGTCCACGTCACACAGCACAGCCAGCTCATGAGCCTTCTTCATCAGCCCTTTACGCCGTTTTGAGAAGGACACGTGGCGGCTGCCATTATCTTCGATCCGTTTTAGCTCCACTTTGCCTCTCCCCATCGAACAAACCCTAGCGCAATTTTGACCGTGATTTCATACCATCTTTTTGCCAAAAAAATAAAACTATTTATCTCTGTTAAATAAGGGAAACCAAGTTTTCTGAAATGCCACCTGGCACTCCGGCCGTTTTTAAGATTTTTGGTTCACATTCCTTTTTTACTCGTAGTTTTTTTTAGTATAAAAACACGTTTTGCTTTCTCAAGTGGCTGCTGGGGAGAGTTATTGGGGTTGTGGAATATGGGTATGGGTCGGGTTTTATTTGTGAAAATATCTTTTGTGATAGCTAGGTGTTAAAAGTTAAAAGTAACATAATAACATGGTGACTAGTTTTTTCCTCTGCTCAAGGGAAAGCAACGTCACCACCACCTTTCCACTTTTGTCTATGACTCATTTTTTCTAGTCTTTGATCCACGTTAGTAGTAGTGCCTGCGTGTATCCCTACAGTAAAAAAAGTAACTCCCCAATGTTGTCTTTCACGAGTTATGGGTACCCAATATCATTTTCAGTGTTTGAAGTAGGTTAAGATTTAGACAGTCTTACCCCTACCTAAGGTAAAGAGGCGGCTTGGGTTCTAAAGGTAGAAAGGACCTCCGGCCTTTTGTAGGGAGTGAGGATTGAACCCCTACAACAGTACAAGTCCTAAAAGCAATAAGGGAAAATTCTTCAACTACCCCAGTTGTCCAAGGAGTTCACCCTATGTGTCTTAAAAATTTTCAACTTCTTTAAATGCTTCATGGGTAACAGTCACTTTTAAATTTTTAGGCAACTCTCCCTTCTACTTGACATGTGTCCTTATGTTTGAGCCCATTTTGTACTTACATAATACTAGTGTCCTTAGGTTAATTCTTGGACAACTGGGACCTACATTCTTGGGCGACTGAGATATTTTTGTCTTTTAATAAAAATATATAGTCTTTTTTTATTATATAATAGTACATATTTCTTGGGCGACTGGGTCCCACATATATATATATTCTTGGGCGACTGATTAGGTAGAGAGTATAAATGTATAAAAGGTATAAATAATTTTTATACCTTTTATAAATTTATACACTTTATATATTTTACAAGTCTTGTTTAACACACTTCTTATCCAAATAAACATCTTATACACACTCACTGAGATCTAAAGGCGATTCAACAAGATCCAAACCGTCGTCGCCACCACCATCAAGATCCAAACCCTAACGACATCGCCTCCACTACCACTGATAGAAACCGCTATCAGATCCAAACCCTAACTCTAGCAATTAGACACACTCAGATCTGAAGCAACAGTTAACAACTTTTGTTTTAAGTTTTTTTTTATCTAATGTCTATAAAAAAGGATCTTCGCTAGGGTAAGTAATTTTGTGTTTGATTTAGGGTTTCGCTATTTTAGGGTTAAGTTTTTTTAGTTGGTATCGTATTTTAGTATTTCTTCTTACTTGACGCCCTCACAAAGGGATGGACTCGTTAAGGGGGAGCTGAGACGAGAACACTTTTCGTCACTTGCTCTCTATACTTTTCCTTATTTTACATGTTTTTAAAACAAGGTGTTAGTTTCTTTTCGACGTTCTTTTGTTTCGACAAAAGGGAAAAAAAGTAAAACTACTAATTCAAATTTTAACAATTTGAGTTTTCCTTAAAATAATTTTATGTTTTATCATCAACAAAAGGGAGATTGTTAATACAAATAAGCCGTAAAAGCGTTTATTTTATTTTACGATCTTTTAATGTTTTGTCGATAACAAACGTAAAATAATTTTAACGAAACAAATAAAATACGTAAATGTTTTGAGCCAATAGTTTACTAACGCACTTACGCTTTCACATAAAACACTAAAACAAGTAAAAGTGATTTTATGATTTAGTGATACATATGTACAACAACTAGTGTTTACATTTTGGGTAGATATATACATAACTAGTATGTACTATAATGGGTAATATAATGGGTAGAAGTTTGAAGTATTTGACCCATTGACCAAATACATTGAATATAGTTGGATACAACCCAAAGTCCATGACCCATACCCATGGAGCATAATTCATAACTCACTGCATGACATCATGCATATGTCATAATGGGTATTACCCATGAACCATGGTTTTAACCCATGACCCATGGACTAGATGCATTGCATCTTGTAGATACATTGTATCTATGTGCTAAAACACATACCATTTCTTTACCAAAATAACCAAGAAAGAGCCGTTTATTGCTAATATTTATTGGTTTCTTGAGTTTATGCATGTGCAGGTACGGATTTGACAAAACACGCAAAAGAAAGCCAAATCAGACAAAAACCCGAGCACGAGAGAGAAAGAGTGCTAAAGCTGAGCCGGAAGGTCAAAAGTGAGCATTTGTGAAGATTTTTTTATGCTGAGTGGACGATTTATGAAAGATTTGTTCAACTTTAAAGAAATGGAAGAATCAGTCCCTCAAGTTTCAGCAATTGGCATAAATTACCCCTGAAGATCCAGATTTGGCAAATTTAGTCCTTGGTTTATTTGAGATTGACAAGATAGGCCCTTGGATTACTTTTCAGAAATTACACAAGAAGTCCCTTGAAAATCAGAATTGTCATAAATGGTCCTTGTGTCTACAATTGGATTCATTAATAGTCCTAATCCATTACTACTACTCCTAAAGCCCAAAATTATCCAAGGCCCAATCTCTTCCAAAGGCCCAAGTCAAAACCATTGTATAACCGGTCAACCCTTACCCCAAGTCAACAAACGGTCAAACTAATATTAATAATTCTATAAACCAACGTGCAAAACGGTTTATCCCCAATTCACCCAAAGCGGTGAAGAACCTAATTACCCTTTCCCACAATTGACCACAATCACTTAAATTAAGGGCAATCATGTACTTTTACCTGACACACCTGACACACGGAATGCCACGTTGGCAATCCGTGTGTCATACTACCCCATCCCTCTTCTCTGAATGGTCGAGCATACGTGTGGAGATTGATCCAATGGTCATGAATGATGGGGTGATGCTAGAAGATGATCTAAAGGTGGAAATCCGTCAAGAGAAAGCACAAGCTCAAGTTTCTGGATCCTTCTTCAGGCTCAAGGTTTGCTATAAATACCTCTTCATTTTCATTGTAATTTAATGTAGTAGTAGTTTCTGAGTAGTGTAGCTTATTAGTGTTTTCAGTATTTTAAATCAATTCTTGTATTTCAAATTTAATAGTGTACTCAGTTTTCAATTAATAAAAGTATTTTAGCCTTAATTCTCATTAGTTCTAAATTTCTGTTCTCTTGTTACAAATAGCTTATTATTACTTAGTTTTACTTAATATAGCTTATAACTCATCATAATCAGTTTCACATTCTTCTAAAATAAAAATCACAAAAAAAATTGGAAAAACTATTTGAAAAATTAAAAAAATACTTCAAATCTGTTTTTAAATTGTATTCAGCTTATGTTCTTTGTTTCTATAAGCTTTTATAAGGTTAGCTTAGCTTATTGATTGCTTACATACTCACTGCTCAGTTCCTATAACCAATTCACACAAAAAGTCAAACTAAGTCAAACTGCAGAAATCTGAATTAATGTGGGAGAATTGCTGATATGGAGATGGAATTAGGTTGAGATTAGATCTACTTTGGGTTTAGAATAGTTGTTTATTGATTTCATTGAGCATGCCATAGTGGCAGGACTATTGTAAGTCTCATTTTTCATTTATTGAATCAGTAGTGTAATTTGATCTAATGTTGCTTCTCAATTTTGTTTAATATTGTGTAGTTAGTGACTTTTATGATTGATTAGTTGTAGTAATAATCTGCTTAGTATTGCTGTAGTAAATCTGCACATATTTTAGGCTAATCTACACATCTAGATTAGATAGGTTTAAGAGTTGAGTTGCTGTCTCATCTGCATTATTTGATGTTCTGAATTAAAGTTAGGATTGCAGTAGGGTTTGGATGTTAATTGTGTTGGTTTTGGCATATTAAGGAGTGTTTGGTAATAGGTATAAATTTGAGTATGATGTTGGTACAGAGGTTAAGCTCTATCAATTCAGTAGCACTTAGGTTCATTATATTAATTTAGAACTTTAGTTTGCATCCTAGAACTCTAAAAGTCAAAATCACCATTAAACTGCTCATTTTTGCATCTCAGTTAGAAGTAAGGTAGGATAACTTGCATAATAGGTGTAGGATAACTAGGTTAGCTTAATTTGATCATATTGTATCTTAAATCAACATTAACAATCTGTTTTGCAAGATCAAAAGTCATATAAGTCAATTTCTAAATCTGTCAAAAAGTCAAAAGATGTTTTTCATTTCTGAGTACTAATGTTTCTGGATTTTTAATTTACACATCTCTGGTTCAAATTTATTGAAACTCAGGATTTTACAACTTCTGTTGGTGGTGTATCCAAAGGTATTTTTAGTAGAATTTTGTGAATTTTATAAAACCACCAGATAAGCTTCTCAAATGGGTCCATATTGCCCTGTTTATACACTCAGTGAATGCTGAGTGTATCTCAGGTTATTGCAGAACCTCTAGTAAGTTCATATTAGCTTCTCTAGGGCTCAAGTTTGGTTTACAAGTTCCTTGCTAGGTCTAGTTTAGGTTGCCACATCTGGATTTAGGTTTCTAGCTTATTGGCTAGCTTATATTTAGACTGCAAATAGGGGTACTGAGCTTGTTTGGTACTTTGCTGATTTTGGTTTAGATTGAGCTTATCTGCCCTTAGCTTGTGTGTTAGTGGTTACTTTTAGTTACTATAGTGTTAGTTCATTAGATTTTAGCCTTAATTTCTTGAAGTTTCTGGTTTCATAATTCAGCTTATAGCTTATTCTAGTATATCTTATTTCTATTAATTAGCACCTCATTAGTTAAATCAGTGTTCACAGTTAGCTTCTATTAATTTTCATTGCATCATATTCACATTTAGGACTTTTCTGAAAATTTTCATATTTTTCTGTCGCTATTTGCTATTTTTCTGCATTTTAAATAGTTTTTATTACTTTTTAATTAGCTTTTATTACAAATAAATCAGAAAAAGCTCAAAAAATATAATTTTATTTTTCCTATATTAAGAAAAATCAAAAAGGCATAAAAAACATTTTTCCTCATTTTTTCCTAGCTTAAATAGTAATTTTTAGCCATTTAATTAGTTTGAAAAAGTTTTTAATTCATAGAAATTCGAAAAAAGATCAGAAAAATACAAAATTAGTTTTGAAAATTCTATTTAGTTATTTTAGATTTTTGAAAAATAGTTTCATAATTTTCTCACTAGTTTTCATAATTTTTAGCATTTTAGATTTGTTTTAAAAGTTAAAAATTAGATTTTAATTCAAATAAATTCAAGAAAAATCATAAAAATTAGTTTTAAATATTAGATAACTTTTAAATTGCATTTTCAATTTTAGAATAATTTTAGATCATTTTTAGGAATTAGTTTGGTATTATTTGCATTTAATTCACGTTTCATTTAATTCGTAATTTGCGTTTTAGTTGTAATTTGGGTAATTAGTCATTTGCATCATAGATTTAGCTCTTTTAATTGCTTCCCTTTACTTTCCCTTGTCCCGTAGTGTAGAAATCCCAAAATTCCCTTTTAAAACATTCAAATCCCGATAATCGCGACGTGAGTTGAAAATTCCATTCAACCCTCGTTCGGAACAATCTCGGTGCTCAAACCTAATACGTTTGAGTTACCCAAATACTACACACTTCTTATAATTGGTTTTCCTAAATCAAACCATGACTCAAAACCCATGGGCAAAGAGGAGCGTCCCACGGATCCCCAGAATATGATGGACGGATCCCCAGTGAGGATCCGTGGAACAGTAGCTAATTTTCCTCTATAAATAGTGAGCCATTTATTCATTTTGGGTTGCCATTCCTACACATACTTTCTCCTAGTATTGTAAACCTTCTAACCTTAGATCCTAAGGATCTCTCTATGTAGTTTGTGTTTTGTTTTTGTGTGATTCTCTAGGTTCCTCTTAAAGGCGAGATTACCACCTCTTGAAGTCGAGCAAGCTCAAGTCCATGAGTTGCCATGCTTCATCATTATCAAGACTACTAAGGCTCGCTTGTTGATAGTTCTTTCTTCCTCCATAGAAGTGTTGTGTCAAAGGCATTAGTGAAGGATGCCGAAAGAGTCAAGACGAAAGCATTGGTGAAAGGTGCTTAACGTCCGTGTCAAAGGCATTAGTGAAGGATTCCAAAGGAGTCAAGACGAAGGCATTAATGAAAGGTGACAAACGTCCGTGTCAAGGGCATTAGTGAAGGGTGACTAGAAGTCAAGTCAAGTGGCATTAGTGAAAGATGCCAAGGGTGTATAATCGATGAGGTGCATTGATATACAAATAGAGATAGGTTGTATCCAAGGATATTGATATCCTTGATAATGTTGTAATAAGGAGTGGGTCTCCTTTTGGATAGGTGTTGTGTAGTGTTGGACTGTTGGGTAGTAGTTCCTCCATTGTAATGGAACTCGGTATCTAGCCTAGTACCGGATAAAGAGTAGGCGACGTTGTGATAGGTGTGGTTCTCCCTTGTGGAAGAACCCGATGTCTAGCCTAGTACCGGAAAAAGAGTAGGCGACGCTGTGAAGGCTTCTCCGCCATAAGGAGTTGGTGTCGTGTAGTGATTATGAACTCTCAAGTAGGCGAATCAGGGAGTGGAGTAGGGCAAGGAAGGTGTCCTTGTAGCCGAACCACTATAAACACTCGTGTCGTGGTTATGTGTTTCTTACTCTTTATCTTTCCATTACACATTTATATATATCTCTATATTATATATAATAGGAGGCATTTGACATTAATGCCACCTCAATGCCAAATAATCCAATTTAATGCCACATAAGCATTTGTTGTCCAACTAAGCAATTAATTGTTAATTTTCCAAATTTTTTATTTTTTTTTTGTAATTTTCGGAATTTTTTTAAAGATTTTTGAAAATTGTTTATAAAAAAGGTTTCTTGCAAGGATTGAACCTTGGTTGTTTTGATAAATAACTTGTGTGTTTACCACATAGGCAACAAGTTATTTTGATAATTATGTTGCATATTATAATATATAAATGCAACCAATAATGTAGGAGAATCCCTACAACTTAGGTTAACCTAATAAAACATATACGAAATTTTTTTTTACAGTTCATTCATAATATATTTTTTTCTCAGAACCCTAATATCATATCTTTTTCACACATCTCATCTACTGGTGTTGCCTGAATCAATCACAAACTCATAATGGTAAGCCTAAACTTAAAAAATTGGATTTAATATAATGCTATCAAGTGCATGCATGTGATCATGTAACTGATTTAATATGTATGTAGGATGAGTCTTGATTCAAAAAGCAACTATGAATCAAAACAAGTTACCACCGTTGTTTGAAGAAGATCACGATTGAGGTGTAGGTACGAATGTCTTCTTAGATCGAAGCACCCTAATGGTGATTGATACTTTTATTTATTTATTTTTCTGTTTGATGTAATTTTTGCAAGTTCGTTCCTAACAAGATGTCTTTTAGTCGAGTTACATTCATTAAACATATATGATTTTGTGAACTTTTACATTGTTAAAGTGGGCACATTCTACAGCAAGAATCGCATATCCGGATGTAAATCTATTATTGACGTGTACACATTATCATGTTTCTTTTTTATATATCAATTTACAGTTAAGATCTTGTAATGGTTTTGTGATACAGAGCGTAGCACATGGAGCCTTCAAGAAGAAATCTTAAAGGCATTTGAAAGCTGCTGAATCTTAGTTCTGTAACTTTAAACAAGAGCCTATGATATATACTTATAAAGGGAAGCCTGGTCTTTATGAATGGTATACGTTGATTTTGATATTTGTGCGTAGTTAATGTCTTTGGTATGTAAAATATACATTTAATTGTATTGTAATATTTGACGCGAGGGGCTGACGCCCTTCTCATCATATAATTGTATTGTAATATTTGATTATTAGAATACAACACTATCACTTTAAGTAGCATAAAATAGTAAAAAATACGTTGAAATTTTTTGAAATTTTTACCTAATATGTTTGTGAAAAATTGACATAATTAATGTGGGAACGGTCTGCAGCAAAAATGGCATATCCTAATGTAAGTCCATAATTAATGTACACTTTATCATGTTTGTGAAAAATTCACATAAAGTTATTGTACATTATACCTGATGCATCCTGAGGTTTTAGCTATTTATATCTATCTTTCATTCTATTTCATTTGATTATTTGGTAGGTGTTGTATGAGGAATCGAAGAAGAGGTTTGATGAAGATGTTGAATTCAGAAAGAGAGCTCAGCAGGTGCAAGTCAGTTTATGAAATATAAATTCTTTTTCTAAGCTCTGCTTGGCCTTCTTCTGCTTCTTTTCTTTCTTTCTTTTTTTGTATATGTGGAAAACTAGAAGGGGGGGTTGAATAGTTTTGCCAATTAAAACTTCCTTTTAATCTATTTAGATCGACTTATGTCAATCTATTTGGATGTATGTGTTGGATGTTGATAAACAAGCATATAAAGGTAAGTAATGAAAAGATAAGAGTAAGAAGCACAAAACCACAACGCAGTATTTATAGTGGTTCGGCTACAAGGACACCTTCCTTGCCTACTCCACTCCCGAGTCACCTACTCGAGAGTTCGTAAACACTACACCAATCTCCTTATGGCGGAGAAGCCTTCACAACGTCGCCTACCCTTTTTCCGATGCTAGGCTAACCACCGGGTTCTTTCACTCCAAGGTGAACCACACCTACACAACGTCGCCTACCCTTTATAAGGTACTAGGCTAAGTACCTAGTTCTTTCACTCCAAGGTGAACTACACCTTTACAACGTCGCCTACCCTTTATTAGGTACTAGGCTAAGCACCTAGTTCCATTGCAATGGAGGAACTACTACCACACTACACCAACGACTAATCCCAAAGGAGATCTACTCCTTTACAACATCATCAAGGATATCAATATCCTTGGATCTAATACTAGTCTATCTTGTACATCGAAACACACCATATCGAATGTACATCTAAGGCACCTTTCACTAATGCCTTTGACTAGATCTTCAAGACACCTTTCACTAATGTCTTGTGTCTTGACTTCTAAGCACCTTTCACAAATGCTTCTAGTCTTGACTTCTAAGCACCTTTCACTAATGCTTCTAGTCTTGACTTCTAAGCACCTACCACAAGTGCTTATGATATGGATGATAGATACCCTTCACTAATATCTTCGTCTTGACACTTGAGACATATTTCACTAATGTCTTCAACACTACACTTCTTTAAAGAAAGAAAGGAATCATCAACAAGAAGACTTCAGTAGCCTTGATGATGAGGAAGCATGGCAACTCATGGACTTGAGTTTGCTTGACTTCAAAGGTGGTGATCTTGCCTTTAAGAGGAACCTAAAAGATCACACAAAAACAAAACTACAATCATAGATCTCTTGGATCTGAGGTTAGTGAGTTTTAAACTCAGGGAGAAAGTGTGTTAGAAAGGGGTGAGCAACAATGAAGAAATGGCTCACTATTTATAGAAGAAAAAATCTACTGTTCCCCGGATCCCACAGATCCCTCCCACTTGGGATCCGTCTAGCGTAAAGCTAGGGATCCGTGGGACGCTCCCTTTTACCCATGGGTATTTTGGTTATGGGTCATGGGTTGAACCATGGATCTTTAGCTAGATACAATGTATCTTTGAGTGCAATGCACTTGGTCACTTGGGTATGGGTTGATCCATGGGTTATGAATATTATCCATGTATGATATAAGCATGATGTCATGCAATGGGTTATGGGTCAAGCTCCATGGGTCATGGGCTTTGGGTTGTACCCAACTACATTCAATGTATTTGCCCAATGGGTTGTGATACTTAAGTTTCTACCCATTTATATTACGCAATATACTATATACTAGTTATGTGTATATTTTACCCAAATATGTAAACACTAGTTGTTGTACATATGTAATATTAAATCATAAAAACACTTATACTTGTTTTAGTGTTTTATGTGAAAATGTGAATATGTTAGAAACTATTAGTTCAAATTATTTACGTATTTTATTTGTTTCGTTAAAATGATTTTACGTTTGTTATCGACAAAACATTAGAAGATCGTAAAATATAAATAAACGTTTTTACGGCTTATTTGTATTAACAATCCCCCCCTTTTTGTTGATGACAAAACATAAAAATTATTTTAAGGAAAAGCTAAAATTCATAAAAGTTTGAATTTGTAGTTTTACTTTCTTCTCCCCCTTTTTGTCGAAACAAAAAGAGCTTCGAAAGAAAGCAACACATTGTTTTTAAGAAAAACATGTGAAAGAAAAGAAAATAGAGAGCAAGTAACGGGAAAGGATCTCGTCTTTACTCCCCCTTGACGAGTCCATCCCTATGTAAGGGCGTCAAGTAAGTAATACTAATCTAGTTTGTTTGCAAATAAGTTTGCAAAATATTTAAATCTAAGTGACGAATGTGCTCTGATGAGTGTGTAAATACTCATCATTTTAATCAAATCGAGCGCAAAACGCCTAAAAATGCTCGAAATGCATCAAAATCTTGAAAATATCTCAAAATTGCATTTTATATGTTTCGGATGCAAAATGTTTAAATCGGATGAAAATGAGCAAAGTTTGCATAATTGGCGCTTCAGTTCCCAAGTTTCTAAAATTGTCAAAACTAGTCCACGAGCCATAATTTCAAAGAAAAATCACCAAAGGTCCTTTTAAATCATAAGTTGTCAAAATTAGTCCTTTGGTGAAAAATATAAAAAATTTGAGAAAATTACAAGTTTGGTCCTCCAACTTTGAAATTTGGCAACAATGGTCCCTGGAAAATTTGAAAATGGCAACTTTGGTCCTTGTACTATTAACACTTGTCAATTTCAGCCCCTGAAACATCTTTGCAGATTTGGCAGTTATGGTCCCTCAATTTTCAGAATTGACAAAAGAGGCCCTTGATAATTATTAACCCTTTTGCACCTTGGTCCCTTGTCAAAACCCCATTTGACCCCCTGCCATAATCCAATTGGACCCCTGTCAAATACACCTTTGGACCCTCCCTTTTAATAATCCAAGTCAAACACCAGTTGACTGTCTTCTTCCCTCCCTCACGGGTACACCATTTCCCCATCATCACACCCTGCAAACACTTCTGCTAACACTCCACCTCCTCCATCATATCCCTACTCTATCCCCCCTCCAAACACAACAAGCCAAGGGGTGCAATTAATACCTTCTACCAATCCCACTCAACCTCCAGCTGTTAAACCAAATTTGGCGCCAAAACCTTTTAAACGGCTAAGATCCACCCAAGCAATCCAATGGCCATTTTTTATGCTGGGAACTATTCATAGAGGTGAGAGAAGGAGTTTTGAGCATATAAAAAGGAGGAAGAAGCAACAAGCCAGAGTAGTTAGTTATTTTTTTTAAGTGTATGTCGTATTTTTAGCTTAACTTGTTTTAACTAGTTTCCATTTGTATTTTCAAGCTTATTTGTATTAAACAAAGATATTCAAGTGTTTTGCAACTTTGTTCAAGTGATAATTCAAGTTAATGTTCAAATTTCATACCTTATGTTCACTGTTGAGATTTTTATTTACAAACCCCTTTGTTAAAGCTTTTAGCAGTTCAATTTTAATCTCATATAAGCTTATATAAGCTTGTAATAGCTTTCTATAAGCTTGCATTTAAGTATCAAGCTCTCTTGAACATTGGTCAACAAAAGTCAATATGGGCAAAAATGAAGCAGGAATGGAATTGGGTTGATTTAGGAATGGAAATGGGTTGATTTTAGTCATTTGGGTTGGATTTGATAGGTTAGTAGTTCTAGTTTCATCATTTGCAAGCCATAGTGGCTAGGAGTATTGTAAGTACTTAAACCTGTTTTCATTCATTGAATCTACTGTTTGATTCGATTTTAGTTATAATCTGTGGTAGTTAATATTAGTTTAATGTTTGTTTAGTATAATCTATTCTAGATCATTAAGTAGTTCTCAAATCGGTAGTTATAATAGTGTTTGGTATTGTCGATAAATCGTGATAGAGATTAGCTTATCGGTTTAAGTGTTTGATACAAGTTTATGTAGGTATTTGATAGCCATTCTAGGTCTTTGTTATAGCAGTTATACTCAAAAAGTCAAAATCATTTTGTAACTGATCTAGTTGTTTAATCTGTTAAAATCAGTTAGTAGAAATTTGCTTATTAGCTTAAAACAAGTAGATCTAGCTTACTATCATCATATTTAGTCTAAAATCATCAATCTCAGTTAATGATTTGATGTACAATCTGAATTTGGTCAAAGTTTAAAAAGTGTTCTTCAAAAGTCAAAAGTTAGTTATTCAGATTTTCACCAAACTTTGTGAGTCAATTGCTGAATCATTTCTGAGTTTCAGAGTTTCAAACTCTGGGAATTACAATTTCACTTGGTCTAATACTGATAAGTGCTTTTTGTCAAATCTGAGCTAGTCCTTTTAAGCTTCAAATTAGCTAATCAAATCATTAAAGCGCCTGCTCACACTCAAAGAAACCGAGTGTGAATCGAGCAGTGCGAATCCGGTGTAGTGTTCATTTCTAAGAGTTAGGATCTGTTACTTGGCACATTTGTAGCTTGCCGGTGGTTTTAAGATCTGCCTGTTGGTTTTGGTCTAGCTTATTGATTAAGCTTGTGCATGAAGCTTAAGCAGTGAGCTGAATCATTGTTTGGCTAGAATAAGCAGTTAGCATATATCATTGATCTGTGCTTGTAGCTTGTTAGGATTTAGTGTAATTAGCTGCTATTAGCTTATTTTAGTACACATTAGCTTAAGTCACTGTTTGGTAGCTTAATTAGCTTGTTTGCTTATTTTAGTAGCTTATTCTCATAACAGTTACACTATTACCTTCATATTTCACACTTAAGCTGCTTATTTCTTATTTTTCATAGATTTATAATTAGATTTTAGAATTTTTCTGAGATTTTCACAATTTTTGGTCACTTTTTACTAATTTTCTTAATTAAAAGTAGTTTTTAATCAATTTTTAATAGCTTTTATTGCAAATAATTGAGAAAAGGTTCAAAAAAATAATTTTTCAATTTTCTCAGTTTAAGAAAAATATAAAAAGCCAAAAAAGTATTTTTCTAGATTTTTCTTAGTTAAATTTGCATTTTTAAGTAATTTAGGTAGTTTTAAATAGTTTAAAATTCATAAAAAAATAGAAAAATAATCAGAAAATTACAAAAATAGTTTTGAAAATTCTATTTTGATATTTTAGATTTTCTAAGTCTTAATTTTATTTTTCTAGCTTTATTTCCTAATTTCTTGTATTTTAGGTAATTATTTAATAGTTAAAATAGTTTTTAATTAATAGTAATTAGATAATTAGTTTTAAAATAATTTTCTCTTTCTAATAATTTTCTTTATCATTAGGATTGTAAAAATATCATTTTCATATTTTTAGGGTTAATATTGCTTTAGTTTCACATTTTTATTTGTACGTCGCGTAGTTTTTAATTTCAGTTTCATAAAAACATAAAAACAAAAACATCATTTTAAATATAGTGATAGCGTTTATTTAATAGATTTTATCTTTTTAATTTTCTTTAATTTGCATTTAAGCCGTTGTAATTTGTTGGTTTTTTCTGTAGTTATATGTTAGGATCCAATATTTATTGTGTTTGATGATTCGGGTGGTCTTGGGAGATCAAAATACATGTTTTCCATTTTAGAGAGAGAAAGTAGAGAGAGAGGGTGTTCTTGCTAGAGGTTTACACAAATTGTAGAGTATTAGATTGAAAAGCACCACCCCTTCCATGGATGGAAGGGGTATTTATAGTTACATGAAATACGACCTCCTATCGGCCTGTGGATCAGGGATACAGTGGGTAAAGACCCGTCCTTCCTCCACGGTGTTGCACTAAACTATTTTACGCTCTTGACTAACTAAAAGAACAATAAATAACGTAACTAACGACAAATCTACGAGCTAACTTATGCTAGATAATATTTGGGGTGACCGACTCTTCACTATGGAATTTTCTAATTCTAACAATCTCCCTAAGGAGGTCACCCCATGTTTTACATTTCGAATCCTAGCAATCTATTCTTGTCATTGTTCTTGAGCTCATAGACTTGAATTCTTCATTTCGCAATCTTTGTGCTTTTGTAGTGCAACTTCAAAGTCCGCATTGATCTGTACTTTCGGTGGAGGTCTTTGAAGCGATCCACATCTTGATGATCTTCGAGCTTTCTTTGAGATCATCGACCACGATAAATCTCTGGATCACCCTTTATTGTGTTGCCATCATGTGAAGTTGTGACTTTCGGACCGACATGCTCACACTTTTGAATCATGACATCTTTCCATCCGAGTAGCGGAAGCTTTCTTGGCTCATGATATTTGCGAGATCGTAGCGAAGCATAGTATAGAAATATCGAGCCGTGTTACGTAGATATGCACCGGTCATGATTTCTTCAATTAAGTTTGGATCTTTGTGAGCATGCGGCTTTGGATTGACTCCTCAATTCGATCACCGCAATCGTCGGGTGTACCGCAACGACGATTAGCAATAAAAGCGCACGAAAGTGTCTTTGATCACTTCGTTGAATTGAGGTACACGCCCACGGTTCCCGTTGATCGATACAAGCATCGCCTGTGATCGGTAGGATTCCTAAGAATCTCCTTGACGGGGTTTCGCAATTGTTCTAGCGGTTCTCAAACCGAACGTCTCAAAGAAGACAACACGGAGTGAGTGAACCAACAAATTAAGATTCACCGATTGATGAAAATGATTTGAAAACAATCGCGTATTGCTTGAAGAAAGAGTTTTGCAATACGACGAAGGTTTTATGAGAAAGATCAATTTTTCAATCAAAATACTTTTGTATTAGAGAACATAAGTACACATTCGACGTGCTAGAGAAAAGAAGGTTTGCACATCGAATGGTTTTTCAAAAGTATTCGTCAATTCCATTCTCGGACCAAGGTTGATTCAAGAATGAATCTCCCATCGTTTCTATCCGGTTGTCACAAGTTTGATCTTACGAGAAGATCTCACATGTCACCCACCAAGAGCTTGTTTGATGTTGGCTCTGAAGGATTTCCATCTTCATCGTGAATATTTTCATATCACTCGGATGTTACGGCAATACCACAAGGATAATGCGTGGGACTCTTAATATATACTTACTTTCCACATTGTGTGAAAAGTAAGTCTTCAAAATTTAGTGTCCTAACGAGATATTGTGGATGATCTCTTGGCTCTAGACTCAATCGTGCATTTTGGTTCCTTCTTGGGAGACTAGGGAGAGGTCTCCTTCTTCAATATCAACAATCTCTAAGAGAAAGTCGATAGATAATGTCGGTTCCCGTGAGAATGAAACAAGCCCTTTTAAGAGGAACTTGAGTGGTTTGGGAAGTTTAGTGCGGTGCGTCCTTTGGGTCCATGACGTCTTGTCTTCAATACCAGTGTTACCTTAGTAACCACCAAGTAGCATATGAATTGAACCCGGTTTACGCCCTAAGGTTGAATTATTGGAGGCTATTTCTTTTCACCCTTTTCATATTCATTTCTTTTTCATTCTTCAACCCTTGATTGCTTACCGAGACTTCATAACTAGAACCTTGTTGGGTTTATTCCAAGACTAGCTCTGTCTCGGTCCGCACTCTTCCCATTCCTCATTTTTCTCCTTTTTCAATATTCCTAAGGACTCTACACTATCTAGTGGATTGTCCCTGGGAAGATCCCTCCGGTTTTGGCGGATCGTGGGAACGAATACCTAACCTAACCATCCTTATAACTCCATGCATAAAGTAAATTGGTCGGTCTTTTGGTATTGTTCTTTCCTTCATGAAACCAATTGAAAGATCATTTGGAAAAACAATTAAGGTACTTGTGATACGAGATCAAAGCATTTTGTACCCTAATAGTTTTGATCATTTAGAAAATGCTCCCCCTCAACATGTGCATATGATTTTGAAATTGTTTAGCACATGGAGGCAAGAGTTCTTTGAAATAATTTCTTTGAAATAATTTCTTGATCACAATTTCCATGGAAAAAGCCATTTGATTTTCATGGTAAAATTCTCCCCCTCAATATGTGCATAGGATAAGTGAAATCATTTTTATCACATAGAGGCAAGAGTTCATTTGAAGCACATCCACAATCACAAAATCCATTTGAAAACACAATCAAGGTACTTTATAATCTCTTTTTAAAAAACTTTTGTACTCGATGGTTTTGCTCCCCTCAATATGTGCTTCGAGATTCGAAGCGTTTAGCACATACGAGAGAGCACTGCACAATTGAATCAAACGATCACCTTTTATCAAATTTCATTATTAAATCACAAATTCTCCCCGATAAAAATATCAAACCCTTTGAGATTTTGGATCCCAAGTGATTTAATACGGTTTATAAAACATGGGAGAATATGTGGCTGGTTTAAATACTCATCATGTTTTGGATAAATCCTCCTCCTCAACATGTGCATTGTGTATGAAATCGTTTGGCACATGGAGGCGGAGTGCCTTTAAAGGACTAAAACCAATTCCATTTAAACAGATTTGAGATTTAAACCACGATCTCTACCCCGATCGAAATATCAAACCATTTGAGATTTGTGATCCCAAACGATTTAAATCATTTAGAAAAATTTGGGAAAGGCGTGGCAAGATTCAATTTTGAAAGATGATAGATAAGGACCATTTTAAGACATTAAAGATTGTTAGTGTCGGTATGATAGTTTTAAGAGATCTTTTAAGTAAAACAAAACAATTTCACAATCAAACAAAACGAGAAAAAATTTCATTTTGAAAGACCTTGATTCTAAAGAAAAATCATACCATGACATAACATTAAATCTTTATATCACCACTTATTATCGTGACAAGACGGAACTTTTGTGAAGAAACATCGTTTGAAAATATTTTATTTTAAATCACTCTCCCCTCAATCCATGACATAAGTCAATAATTGAGTGACTTAGGTTTTGATAATATGAAGTCCGGTGATTTTCAAAATTAGTCCAATATATTTTCAAAAACAATATTTTCCATTTTCAAAACAATTTATTCAAATTTATTCAAAATTGTTTAAAAATGGTATCTGCATAAAGATACGTTAGTGGTTGAGAAGCTTCGTTGTTGTTGTTGTAGGGTTGGAAGAAAAACCGTCTGCAAATGCGGTGAGACTTCTTCTTACGTTGCATTTTGAATGCCAACCGAGGTCCAATTAAGCTCCGTTCTTCACTTGTGAAGAAAACCATCTGTCGATGCGATAAGACCTCTTACGTTGCATTTCATGCCAACTCTCCATTGAAGTCCGATTAAGCTCGTTTCTTCATTTGTCAACCCAAGATATAGTTACCCTTTCCTTTCGGCATCCAGTCATCTTCATTAGTGGGATCCGGATCGGGAACATTCTCATATCCATGATATCTGCATACGTTAGTGAACACAAACAGATATATGGTGGTCGACATCACCCAAACAGCAATCGACTAATAAAAGTCAATTCAACATATCAATCAGTTCATATAAGGCATGGGGTTTATGTGTTAATCAAACTCTAATCATCTAGACATAACAATCATATCCTAAATTCCTAGTCCTTCGACACTGGCAAATATCATTTTTAATTAAGCACATAGGATAAATAAGAAAGCCCTTTAGATGATATAGATTTGAAAACATTATCCCCTCAATCAATGACTCAAATTGTGAAAAGTTTAAAAGTCGTGAAGTCATTGATTGAGTTTGCAGTATTTAATAAAAACTCAAACCGATTGTTGTTAAAGCAACTCATTTTACCACCATTTTTGAAATACAACAAATATTTTTAGAAGAATTATAGGCGGAAAAACATTTGTGTAGGAACAACAGATCCTTGACATACTTTCCTTAAATTGTTTTAGGATAAGTGCACGAAATATTTGAAAATTGTTTAGCGTAGCACTTTCCTTTCTTTATAAGAGCGGGTTGCTATCGAAATGACGAGAAGCCATGGTTTAAGCGCGGTCACGATCAAGTGCTGCAAACCATATTTTGAAGCGTGGGTTCTGATCGAAATAAGCGTAAGCCATTTGATTTGTGACATGTTTTGAAAAGAAATATTTACACCTCCTGCTCGAACTTCATCTATGGTCCGTGCCATTATTGAATGACATTTCTAAGACCGTAGATGTTATCGATACCGTAAGACATGTCAAGGAAAACATATTTTTGGTATTTTTGAAATTTTCGATTTTTATGGGTTTTGAAGGTTTTATATTTTCTATTTTCTTTTGTTGGTTTTATATTTTCTATTTTCTTTTGTTGGTTTTATATTTTTGTATTTTGTTTTTCGAATAAATATTTACAAGGATAGAGTAGATGATATAGTTTAAGAAGATGATGATACGATACCGAGATAAGGATATCAAGCGACCCGTTGTAGAAGATAGAAGTCATCATCCCTAAAACTTTCACCACCAAAGCTTCGAGGCTCTTGCATTGAAGAAAGAAGTTGAACCATCTGAAAGTGAGACTTTGGCGACTTCCCCAAACCGAAAATCCTATAGATGAGCGATTCAAGCTCTATTTCAAGCTTGCCTTAGCCAGTGCCTGAGAAGCACACCATTATCATAAATCCATTGCTCCTTTCAAGAATAATCACCGTGATTCTTCGTTCGAGGTTATATCATCAACAAGAAGAACGATCGTATCATCCCACACATAAAACAATCTTCTCAAATTTCCTTTTCAACCGGCGTCAAGCGATCCATTCCAAAAGTGTCAAGAGAACAATTCCCCACGTAGTTGAATTGATGCGGTCGGTCTCTTTGTATAATGCTCAAGAACTCTCCGAATACACATCATGAGGGTAATGAAGAACAACTCCCCAATGTTCACATCTTTCGTCCACGATGAATGTGTATGAAGCTCAAGAACCAAGTACACCAATATCCAAGAACTCTCCGAATACACATCATGCCGGAAGGAAAACACCTCCCAATGTTTGTGGTAAACAATGGCTTTCTTCCACGATGATCGTGTATGAAGCTCAAGGACCCAGTACACACATTCCCCAAAGAGATAACAACCGATAACATTGAAGAAGCGGGCCGAATCATCGATTATCTCTGCGGGTGACAATCTGCGGATGTCAACAGGAATAAGTGATTATATCTCGAATCACAGATTAAGCCCTCAAGTAAAACGGTGAGCATCCCCAATGTACACAATTCTCTCTCCCACGATGATTGCGATAACATCGAGATCATCACACACCAATGTACCTCTTATATCTTGAAACATTATCTAACATCTCTTCCCCACATAGTTGAAATAAGAACACTAAAGCGCTTTGATGAGTAAAACCTTGAGTTTCTCTGCGGTCATGACATTTGTTTTCCGGATAACTTCAATCACTTAGAAGTATTAAGTCCATCAAGTTTACTCGCCATGAGTCAAACCTTGAGTTTCTCGCGGTAATAACATTTGTCTTCCGGGATATCTTCAATTACTTAGAAGTATTAAGTTCATCAAGTTTACTCGCGTTTAGATGCTTGTGTCCTTCCCCTTGCAATTTGGTTTTGATACTTGAATCGACAACTCATTATAAGCCCGTGTACTAGAAATCATTTGAGAAGAACATCATTAGCTCATATGTATCCGTGAGAATCAACTTGTGCAGAATGTGAGCAAGTCTAATTGGAAATTGAATCGACTTATAACTTTCTCCCAATAGTCAATTAGTGCTCTCCCTAAACCGACACTTTCTCCCAATTAGTGCCTCCCCAAACCGACAACTTTGATAAATGCCCAGATTAAGAAGAAGTCTTTAGATCGTTAAATGCAACTCGTCTTTAGTCTTCTAACATGTAGCGAGAAAATGTAGAAACAGTTGTAGACTCGACCTTCTTCAAGATTGTCCGGTTGGGAATAGATAGTTAACATCTTCAACTCACACCAAAAGAATTCCACCAAAAGCATCCCAATTAACTTACATCTTGCAAATCCCCTTAACTAAATTCCTCCCAATCAAACAAGAACGAAAGATGTTCATCAAGGAAATCGACAATCGGGGCCGCAACGAACACACAAGATGGTAACACCAAACTACCAATCACATCAAACAAGAACAGATAGATTGTTCGGAATCATCATGTTCTTTGTATCGTGAAGCATTAACCGGAAGCACTTTGTCGATAAACTCATCCATCCGAGTGAAGATGTCAACCAACGGCTCTTAGAAGAGAGAAACTCCATGTGAAGATTACCCGATAATAAGAAGCTCGGTTCTTACATGAGTTTCGAGCAGTATGACCATTTAAATTCTCAAATATCAATCAACAATGCAAAAATTCACACTTCTTCTCCCCTCAAGAATTGCATACGGAGATGCCATTCTTGACTAAATAAGTGAAAGTCATCCGAATGTTCTATTCACACTTCTCCCATAAAATCAAAGACGAGATGTCGCCATCTTCATTATAATCGAGCAAGTGGAATGAGAAAACAATCGGTGGTAGCCGGTTCACTTTATGACCAAGCGCATGGAAAAAGCATGAAGCATGTTGATGAGAATGGTCATTAATTAGAAGATTTCTCTTCTTGGAAGATAAAGCGCCTTCAAGCGTACACTTTTCTTTTCTTTAGAGAACGAGGCATGAACTGTTGTGTTCATACGTCATAAGAAGATTTCTCTTCTTCATAAGATAATTTCTTTTCTTTTGAAAGCGTCACACATTTCTTTTCTTTGGAGTACGAGGCATACATTTCTTTTCTTTAGAAGTGAGCAGACGTCATAATCTCTCTTTTCGACTCTCTTAGCAAAACATGTAATCAACCCCATTATCATTCAAGAGGCTCTTTGTAGTGATAGGCGATGGAGAAACCCAATATGATGAATTTGACTCAAGTAAAATACCACGAACTCGTGACTTAAACTTGCACATATGTAACAAAGAGCGGTGCCGAGACTTCATGCCCATTTGAATCTCTAAGTACTCTATACTCTTCAACCAACCAACCATCAAGTATAAGGCGTATATTACCTCTTGAAAATCCACAATTGAATGTGACCTTGAGCACTACAACGTAACTCCTTTAAGTGATAGTTATTTTGTGGTGATAAAAGCCCAATTCCCCCAAGTGGTAACAGAAGAGGTAAAAGACACCCAACAATAACTAGATTTCCAAGTCTTCGTTTTTTATAATAAGCTCGAACAAGGATCTCGAAGAATCTTCATCCATCCATCCCCGATACCTTCAGATACTAAGTACACTCGCCCGTGATAATTCACTTCAACCTCAAATAAATAATAGTGAATTGACTCCGTTGTCACATCTTCTGATTAACAGCTCAAATCTAGCCTTCTTTGACAGTAAAATGAACTTTGATAATGGTTTCATCCCGACCATGGTTTAATGAGCATAACCCCGTAAAACTTTGAAGTAACCAAACCGCCATGACGAATATCCAAACACACATCCAATTCATGAAGTACACCCTTTTATCCTTCTTGAGCGAAACCGTAACACCGGCATCAAATGAGATCGAAATACACTTTCCTTTCTCCGGGGCGGTTTCATCATTACGGGATTTTACAACTCTATGGTTTAAACCGAGAAATAGTTTCTTCGGGATTTTACAAAACCAAGAATAAACCGTAAGATAGATCCGAAATGCACTTTACTAATACCGGGATGTTTCCATTGTCACGGATTTTACAAGTATATGATTTAAACCGAGAAATAGGTTCTTTCGCGAGATTTTACAAAATCAAGACAAAACCGTAAACAATATCATCTTGAATATGTTATGACAATTTGGGTTTCGGTGAATATCGGTTTTAGGGGAACATGCAGTGGTTCATCAACGGTTCAATATCCATCATCAACAATACCATCAACAAACCAATAAACACTTTGGAAAACACATCATCCACATATTCTGTCGGCTGTTGCTGTGACCACATGGTGAAGTAAACCCGATATATCAAACTTGATCGTGAAGTGAACTTCCCCAGATTTGTTACTTAAACTTGTACGAATCCTTGTGAAGAAGAAGCGGTGTACCCAAAGTACAAAACCTCTTGGCGTATCCTCAATGTGTGAGACACAAGTGATAGTAACAATTTGGCTCGAGAAAGAATCACAAAAGTAACTAAATAGCCAAGTCTTTATCACACTCTTTAAAAGCCCAAACAAGTCATCTTCGGAATGGTAGAAAGAAAGAAGGCGAAATAAGTAAACGCCCGGAAAACTCACTTCAATGCCAAATAAGAAATACCGTACAAACAACCCTATAGTCGGCATTGTCCAATTATCGATTCAAGCCGTGACGTAATATCCTTCGTGAAATGAATACCCCAAAATATCAATCACACTACGAATCTCACCATCAAATCTCATCACAATTCTCATTGTCATACAAAACTTACTTTGGATCCACTCAACATCTCGACCTTTTGTTATAAAAAGTTCAAAGCCCAAAGATTAGTGATTCGGTGATTATAAATATTGATTTAGATTCCATCCACTCAATCCATACGATAATATTCACGAGCCAGATTCAAATTCGAAAGTCATTTGAAGCAAGGCCCAATGATAATTCGAAAGTAATTTGTGATATATTCACAAAAGCGTCATTTGTTTCAACTACAAACACGTTATTCCAAAACGTCATTAGTTCCACATTCCAATGATAATATTTTCTATGCTCAATGTCCATTTAGTTTTCATACCACGATGGTATAAAACATGAAAACTAATAGCTAGGAATAAAGCGTTATTCCTGGTTGACTATTCAATGCAAGCCCAAATATCATACTTGACCAGCTGATGATCTCAAATACAAATCTCGTGGCCCCTTCAAATAATAATCACCCGTATTTAAACACCAAAAGACTTTGTCCTATTTACACAAATTAATCTCATGGAACTAATCTTGTGGTCCATTCAATTTAATCAAACTTTGGTCCATGAAAGTTAAATAGAAAGTGAATCTGCGATACAAACAGCGTGAGAGTCCAAAAACCAATAGAAGAGTTCAAGCCCATTCGAATTCCATTTCCAGTGAATCATATACATGGCCCAAAAACGTAAATAATACTACCCTAATTATTTGGGAGTATATAATGCCACATACTTCTCAGTCTTACCCTAAACTCAAGTATACCTCAAACCCTAATCTCTTATTATCCGCCTCTCTCCACTGCTTCTCAAAAAAAGAAACCACATCAATCGTTTTCATAAAACTGCTCAAAACATGATTAATCAAACCCTAATCAAGACAATACTTCTGGTCCGTCCCTTTTAACCCAATAACGCACCTCATACATGATATTCATTATCATAACCTGATATGAAACTTATTCATTTCTTCGATAGGAACATATTCTTGCTCGCCACAGGGATGGCTAGAGGGTTCGTTAATACCACAGGGATGGTACGAGTTTGTGGACGTGATTACATGATTGAGCCAAGGTAGGTCAAATTTTATCTTCTAGTTTTGGTTTCCATTAGCCAACGAACGAGAAGACAAGGAGTAACAGTTAGTTGTTATTATCTTGTTCTCATGAAGTTCGAACATGACCAAGAAGCTTAGTCTTCAAATGGTGTCATTGTTACATAGATCAATGATGGTTGTCTCTTGGGTTGTAAGGATCAGAAAATGGTCTTTGATTTGTCTTAAACCCATCATAAAAAATCTGAGATCTTATGAATTGAGATGTTTTTTTTTCATTAACGGATATGAGTCGATCTATGATGATGATTTATCTCGTTTAGAGGCTTGTGTCTTGATGTGAACTTTGAGTCACGTGAGAGAAATGGACTGAGATCATTAGTTTTTGTAACTTTTTAGTTTTGAGTCATGTTGTCGAGTCTAGATGTAAGTTTAGATGTTGGATTTTTGTTTCGGATCAGCATAAGCTTTGGGTCTTCACTTCAATAATATTCTTGGACCAATGATGGTTTAATTTCTTAGGTCGAGTGAGTCTTGGTAAAGAGGTTAATGTGGTTGTGGTCGTTGTCCTCTCATTCATCATTTCTGTTCAAGGTCAAGTCGCTAGTGAGAATGGTCTTGAGCCAACTCGCTAGCCAACTCGCTAGCCAACTCGCTAGCCAACTCGCTAGCCAAGTCGCTAGCCAAGTCGCTAGCCAAGTCGCTAGCCAAGTTGCTAGCCAAGTTGCTAACCAAGTCGCTAGCCAAGTAGCTACTTCAATAAGTCGCCACATCATTATACAAATCGCTAACTTGTTAATACAAGTCGCTACAAGATTCATTGTATCCGGACAGATTAGTGACAAGTCGCTAACAAGAATTATGGTATTTTCCGATGACTTTTCCGACCATTTTCCGACCACCTTCATAATAGACCCAGAAAAATGCATAAAAGATTCATGTTGTTTTGACCTTGTTTTGACCTCAAAATAAAACTGGAATGACCAAACCCAGATATCCTTCATAAAAACACTTCATTATTGACCCGTTAATGACCACGAAACATGATAATATGACCACTTGTTCATGAATAAAGGTTGGTACAAAAATAGTCTAAAAATGAGATATGTGACAAACAATTGGACAAAGTATGACACATAATATAGAAACAACAAGAGACTATTTAGACCAACACAAGATACAAGAAAACTTGTTTAAAAAAGATGATATCAATGTAAACAAAATATCCAACAGACAAAGTGAGATAAAATCAGTTTTAACAGGATTCGAACCACACCAAATCATCAAAACACAAAAAACCTTGGCTCTGGTACCAATTGTTAGGATCCAATATTTATTGTGTTTGATGATTCGGGTGGTCTTGGGAGATCAAAATACATGTTTTCCATTTTAGAGAGAAAGTAGAGAGAGAGGTGTTCTTGCTAGAGGTTTACACAAATTGTAGAGTATTAGATTGAAGCACCACCCTTCCATGGATGGAAGGGGTATTTATAGTTACATGAAATCGACCTCCTATCGGCTGTGGATCGGGGATACAGTGGGTAAAGACCCGTCCTTCCTCCACGGTGTTGCACTAAACTATTTTACGCTACTGACTAACTAAAAGAACAATAAATAACGTAACTAACGACAAATCTACGAGCTAACTTATGCTAGATAATATTTGGGGTGACCGACTCTTCACTATGGAATTTTCTAATTCCTAACATTATAATCATAATCTAATCCCTTTTTCGTTCAAATTCCTCGATCACTATTCGTTTGATAATCCATTGCATAGCTCGCTGGGACATAACGACCGGGAAACACTATACTCCCGGATCTTCATTGTATTCGTGCTTGGCGGTTTAAAGTCGATTACGGTCGACATTCACAAGTGGCAGGCTTGAGTGATTTAGCTTGACTGTTTGGCACGCATCAGCTCCCCCTTGATGATTGCAATATTGCAAGGGAATGTCACGAAATGTAAACCTAATATTGCAAGTAATTGCAATGTATTGCTTTGACATAAATCTCCCCATAGCTTTAGGATGTCAAAGTCTTCATGTGTAAATTGAATAACTACAAAACAAAGGTTAGACAACAAGTATAATTCACAATTTCCTGCAAATGTGGTCCAAGTTAGTAGAAAATAGTTTTCTGTCTCACGGATCCCACGGTTCCCTCCTAATAGGGATCCGTCTAGGCTATTCTGAGGATCCGTATTAGGCGATGATTAATTTGACAAAGGTGATATAACAAGTAATGTTATCACAAAAATGAGATATGAATACAATGTAATCATATGCTCAGAAATATAACAAGTAGCATGTAATTTCATTTAGTAAAACTAGAGTTATGATATACATGACTCTAAAAACTAAGAAAATAAGACAATACATGACTAGGAATTTCTAGATCAATTATTGCTTGAAGCTAGGACACCACTAAAATCTTCTAGCTCAAGTTTTGTTTAGGTTTAATCTCGTCGAAACATTCGAGGAAATGATAGAACATGAAAAATTGGTCTTCTCGTACTTCATGTATCAAACTTTCAACATGTTGACAATGATAGCAATCTTTGTCATGGCTAGGTAGTGGTGGTGGAAGAAATGAAATGGCTTGATGCGAAGGATCAAGTGAAGCGGCATGGAGCTTCAAACGATGGAGGGATTGGTGGAGGCGCATTTGAGAATGGCTCGACCAAGAATGATGGTGGTGGTAGAAAGTGTCAACTTCCATATGGTCGGGTGGTTGACTTTGGCGATTTCTCATAATCCAAATGGGATTATATGATGGAAGCGGCGAAAAGGAAGCGGAGCAAGTGTTGACTCAACACCTTGATTTTGTACCATTATTCCTCTAATGAGGAGAATGTTGTCGTGGAGGCGGATGAGACGACCTAGGAGGCAAATCCTCTAAATTCTAGAGGTGTGGTAATGATAGTGGAGATGTAAAAGACATAGCTCTAGGAACCAATGGTGATGGTTTAGTGGAGATGATATTGTTTGGCCTAGGAGGTATAGTGGTGTTTGGCATAGGTAGTTTTGTGGGTACTATCCTTTTAGGAATTGGTTTGATTGGTTGAGGAAAGATCCTATCATTTGTTGGCTTGACCGGAGATGATTCGGTTGAAGAGATTTCGTGTATAACACGAGCTTTTTTTATGGGTGGTTCTTTGGTGTATAAATTACTACTTGGGGTTTTCCTCATGATGAGATGATTTCAAGAGGTTTGTAAGGGTTTCTAAAGTGCTGAAAGTTAGGATGAAGGTGATGACTATGGAGATCCTAACAAAGTGGTTTATAAACCAAGAGATTTGGCAAGTGCATTTAAGCCTTAAGCCACTAGGATTCTTTGGAATGTGATGATTAACATGCACAAGAGTCAACTTCAGAGTTTGTACTGATCTAGGAACTCATTTAAGATGAGATGGAGTGTTTGAGTTAGAAAGATGAGTTGAAATGATTGTTTTAGCAAGATTTGACATAAAGCGTCATCCGGATCCACGGTTCCCTCCTCGGAGGGATCCGTCTAGGCTAATCCTAGGGATCCGGCTTTCGCAGACTATGAAAGAGTGGAAATGATGTTTCTAAGATCTAAGATCTATATCATCTTGAGTGTTTCAGTCCTCTAAGTGTCTTAAATGAAGGGTGCTTAAGTACTTGAAGGTAATGAGTGATGTAACTAATGATTGTCTTTTATGGAAGGATTTGGAACTTTCATGAGTACCAATGGATGAGCAAGGATGACACTAAAGATGAGAGTGTCAATTGAAGCTAAATGATCCTAGAGATCAGTTTGTGACTTAGGATAGTGTTTTGGAAAATATCCTAGAAGCTTTGAGATGGAAAAACTAGAATTTGATCAACTTTGATCAATTTTGAGGTAAGGATGATTTATGATAAATTTTGCCATAATCGAAAGATTTCTAAGGCTAAATGTGAGGGATCAAGTGAAAATCAAAGTGTGAGTTTAAGAGCGGAAGAGTAATGGATTAAAAATGAAACGATAGATCTACAAGCGTCTTAGAGTGTGATCTAGGTGAGTTATGTGTGAGTAGGAAGGATCTACCTATCTTGATAAGGACTTAATTTGCCTTAAGACACTATGTTTAGCTTAATGTGAGATGTTTTAAAGATATGTTTGAAATATAATGCTTGCAATTTCATTTTCTGTTTGCCGGAACCCACGGTTCCCTAAGTGTAGGGATCTGTCTAGCACAAACTTTGGGATCCGCCCATCTGCTAAGCAGAACCTTTACTAAAGGTATGCAATGATCTTGACAATGCATTATATCCTAAGGTTAGTTTAAAAGGAGTTCTAATACTAGGATATCAAATGTAAGATGTTTTATTTCATAAAAGAAATTGGATTACATTGATAAAGCACGAGTAGAAATGGATTGATCCTAATTAGAGATACTACTAGGTTCCTTGAGTGTTTTCGCTAGAAAGATCATTACGTGATTGATGAGTGTTGGTGGAATCAAGAATGAAGAAAGTCTTCATGAGAGATATGTTTAGCGGTTCCATCATCTTGTTCACAAATACGTCTGTTGGACTTTGAAATTAAGGATGGAAGTGCATAACATTGTGATAGAGGCGTGTCAAGAACATTCCATAAGGGATGAGTTTATTCTTGGAGCCTCGAAGATTTACAATCGCCTTGCGAAGAAGTAGGTAGATTGTATGGTTGTTGTGTTAGAAAGCGAAGACAACACGTGAGCACAACAAGCGGGAAGGATTTCGATTTCCCTAAGACTCCAAACATTCTCACGTAGGATGAGTGCAAGAGGCTTGTACTCTTCTTAGATGTCCCGTTTGAAGATAATGTTTGGATCGGAGTAATATGGTCGAGGTTTGCATATTATGCGATTTAAATCTTCCGGGGAGGGTATGTGTGAACAATATGGACTATTTTCTTCACGAAAGTTGAAGAGAGAATTAAGATACCAATCTTCGGTGAAGGCACATTGTCCGTGATTTGGAATCCGAATGATGTGAGCAAAATGCCCAAGGTTTAATGTAAGCTTTTGGTTTTTGATATAAAACCAAAGAGATAGAGAGCGATCCTCGTTACGAACGAGTTCAACTTGACGGAAGAATTCCATTATGAACCTTGGACATATCTTCTCGTTGATTTCAAGAAGACATTCTAGTCCTATGGCTCGGAAGGAGGTATTGATACCTTCTTAGAATTGTAGAGAGTTGTCTACAATATGTCCTTCGTGGAAGTGACGGTTTTCGAGATTATTGAACCCACGAACATGATTGCCAGGTGTGTTGGGTTCAAGGGAGATGTTCGGAGTGTAGACGCTAATGAGTGAAAAATCAAACTCATATTCATGCGTCATAGTTGAACCTATAGAAATGATGAGTTAATAAAAATGATGTTTGTGGTCAACCTATGATTATCTAACGTTTTATTAGATTTTTATTAACAATGGTTTTAACAAGAAAGACACTTAACTCACTTATGGTTTTGACATACTAGTGGAGTATTACTTTTAGAAGAAAAGTGGTTTTAATTTGCATGAAAAGCTGTTTTCGAGAGGGACGGATCCACGGTTCCTTTACAAAAGGGATCCGGATAGTATATCTTCGGGATCCGTGGATCAGTAATGTAACAGATTTGATAAAAACATAGGTTTTACAGTTTTATACCACGAAATGTATTTTACCCTACATTTTCTTTTAGCATGCATACATGACTTCTAATGTATCAAGAAAGAATATGAAGCATATAAATCAAAAGAAATGACAAACACATTATGATGATAATAACCTAGATAAACTAGACTATTAATAATATTTCATTTCAATGCTAAGAATGATACAAAGGATTGGGTATATAACCCCGATGTGGATTAACAACACAAAGTAAATATCTCCGTATGTGAACTTCATCATAGGGAACACAAGTGCGATGAGTGTTAAGACGATGAGCACGAAGGCGATGTAAACCATGTTGAAGATGATTCTTCTTGGTTTTGGTTTAGATGAAGTGGAGAGGAAGATGAAGTTTTGAGTGAGAGGGAATTTTTGAAATTGGAAAATTTGAAAAAGTGGGGTTTGATAAAGTGGGCGTCAAGTGGATGATTTATAGGAAAAAAGAAATTTTTGATATTTGTGTTTTGTTTTATTATTGGACGACAAAAAAATTAACACGTATGTGAGAAAAAGGCTTCCTAATGAAGCTTCATGTAATACATGTATAAGCACAAAAGATAATCATATAAATACCTAAATAGGCATACTTAATTATCAAGCAAAATAAAAAGAAAGTCATACCTCTAGCGCACTTAGGAATGTCTTTACAAATGACACAATAGATGTCACTCAGACGATTCCCGCTCCTTTGCGTTTAAGATACCTTCTTAAGGAAGGTATTCTTGTTACCAAGCGATTCCTATAGCTTGGTGGGTATGAGCATTGACTAATCAACATGACAAAGAAGATTAGTGCAATTAAATTAAACAAGTAAAAAAAATGTTGTTATCAAATCAACATCCAAACATATAGTTTTAAAAGACATGGTGTTTATTTTTATGAAAACCTTCTTTGTAGTTTTCAATTAACCATGGATCGTATCAAGTTTTAAAGTACAATATACTTCAAGAAACTTGCTACGAAGCTCGATGCCAATTGTGGAAAACTAGAAGGGGGTTGAATAGTTTTGCCAATTAAAACTTCCTTTTAATCTATTTAGATCGACTTATGTCAATCTATCCGGATGTGTGTGTTGGATGTTGATAAACAAGCATATAAAGGTAAGTAATGAAAAGATAAGAGTAAGAAGCACAAAACCACAACGCAGTATTTATAGTGGTTCGGCTACAAGGACACCTTCCTTGCCTACTCCACTCCCGAGTCACCTACTCGAGAGTTCGTAAACACTACACCAATCTCCTTATGGCGGAGAAGCCTTCTGCGTCGCTTACCCTTTTTCCGGTGCTAGGCTAACCACCGGGTTCTTTCACTCCAAGGTGAACCACACCTACACAACGTCGCCTACCCTTTATAAGGTACTAGGCTAAGTACCTAGTTCTTTCACTCCAAGGTGAACTACACCTTTACAACGTCGCCTACCCTTTATTAGGTACTAGGCTAAGCACCTAGTTCCATTGCAATGGAGGAACTACTACCACACTACACCAACGACTAATCCCAAAGGAGATCTACTCCTTTACAACATCATCAAGGATATCAATATCCTTGGATCTAATACTAGTCTATCTTGTACATCGAAACACACCATATCGAATGTACATCTAAGGCACCTTTCACTAATGCCTTTGACTAGATCTTCAAGACACCTTTCACTAATGTCTTGTGTCTTGAATTCTAAGCACCTTTCACAAATGCTTCTAGCTTTGACTTCTAAGCACCTTTCACTAATGCTTCTAGTCTTGACTTCTAAGCACCTACCACAAGTGCTTATGATATGGACGATAGATACCCTTCACTAATATCTTCGTCTTGACACTTGAGACATCTTTCACTAATGTCTTCAACACTACACTTCTTTGAAGAAAGAAAGGAATCATCAACAAGAAGACTTGATAGCCTTGATGATGAGGAAGCATGGCAACTCATGGACTTGAGTTTGCTTGACTTCAAAGGTGGTGATCTTGCCTTTAAGAGGAACCTAAAGATCACACAAAACAAAACTACAAACATAGATCTCTTGGATCCGAGGTTAGTGAGTTTTAAACTCGGGGAGAAAGTGTGTTAGAAAGGGTGAGCAACAATGAAGAAATGGCTCACTATTTATAGAAGAAAAAATCTAATGTTCCCCGGATCCCACGGATCCTTCCCACTTGGGATCCGTCTAGCGTAAAGCTAGGGATCCGTGGGACGCTCCCTTTTACCCATGGGTATTTTGGTTATGGGTCATGGGTTGAACCATGGATCTTTAGCTAGATACAATGTATCTTTGAGTGTAATGCACTTGGTCACTTGGGTATGGGTTGATCCATGGGTTATGCATATTATCCATGTATGATATAAGCATGATGTCATGCAATGGGTTATGGGTCAAGCTCCATGGGTCATGGGTTTTGGGTTGTACCCAACTACATTCAATGTATTTGCCCAATGGGTTGTGATACTTAAGTTTCTACCCATTTATATTACCCAATATACTACATACTAGTTATGTGTATATTTTCATTTATATTACCTAATATACTACATACTAGTTATGTGTATATTTTACCCAAATATGTAAACACTAGTTGTTGTACATATGTAATATTAAATCATAAAAACACTTATACTTGTTTTAGTGTTTTATGTGAAAATGTGAATATGTTAGAAACTATTAGTTCAAACCATTTACGTATTTTATTTGTTTCGTTAAAATAATTTTACGTTTGTTATCGACAAAACATTAGAAGATCGTAAAATATAAATAAACGTTTTTACCGTTTATTTGTATTAACAGTATATTTAAAATAATGAATTTTGGAATAGGATTAGCGGGATGAAAGCCACCAAAATGCATGGGTGCGAATATGTAAGATAAGCCAAGCACGTTACCAAAAATTATATCACCGTCCGGGAGTCTTGGGGGAAGAAGAGGTTTCATGTTTTTCCTCATTTTGACATAAAATAGGATTCTACCTCATATTTTTGCATTTATGAGTTTAATTATATTAATTTTTAGGGTAAAAATAGTTGGATTTCATGCTTGATTATGTTGCTATTGGACGTGGAAGTAAGATACAGTGATATTGTATTTATTTCTGATTCTTAACTGTTATGTTCGTTCTTGCAGCTTCTGGTATTAGGCGTGCAATGGAAAAGATGAGGAGAGCCTTTGACATCTATCCAGGTTGTTTTCGTTGTTAGACTTTCAAAACACAAATCCACATATCATACATGATATTCATTTTCTAAGACATTTGGACTTGAAAATATTAGGTAACATGGGCTCCTCTTCTAAAATATGTTTCAAGGATAGGCGATAATGGCTTGGCTGAAGCAAACAGATTGGTTTTCCTCCATTAACAAGTGTGTGTAACATGGTGTGTTTTTTGCGCGTGCAATATTTACGAAAACTTAGTAAGTGCTTTGAATTGTATTGGATTTTTATATTTAATAAACCCTTGTCAGGCACTTTTTTGCTGATGTGGGTTGTTGTTGTCGGCTTGCAGACCAAGGCTGGCTGATAACAGTTTTCTGATGATGACTTGCTGATTACAGATTGGTTTTAGTTTTATCACATGACAAAGTAACAAGTGCCTTGAAGAAATTTATAATACGCTTACAATGTGCTTAGGTTAGTCTCTCTTTACTAAACCAAAATAACATGATTATCACAATATTCTTTGACAAAGTAACAAGACCTTTCCCTCTAATCTACAACATCATCTTTCTTATCACAATCTTATTTGATACTCATCACAATATTTATGATTATTTGGCTGAATTTACGTGGCAGTATGTATTAGTGGTTCTATGTTTAAGTTCGTTGTTTTCTTATCACCATCATACTAACGACATTAGATTTTGCATGTGGTACATACTCTATTGTAGAAGATTCTGCATGCGGTGCATACTCTATTGTAGATGAATGATCAAAATGGTCCATGTCCTTTCGAAGGTTTACATATACAGGATTAGGAGGGCCATACTTTAACCATTTATCGCTTCTGAAGATTGTGATAAAGGTGGTTCTTTAATGGCTACCTATCTACTAGACCACACGATCATATTTTTCTAGGAGCTGATAATGGTGATTTTACTGGTGAACTAGCCGCAAAGGAAGGAAAAATCAGTTTGAAATTCAGACCGCATTGTTTTTGGAGTCTCATCAGACGTTTTTCGCGCAGATTGCGGGGTTTTTTATAGTTGAGGATCGGGTGTTGAGGACTGGTGGTGGGTTGATTAATAAAATGGAAGTGGAGAATCTGTGGGATACGGTTGTTAGTAAGATGTGTTATGTGTTGGAAGATTAGTTTTCTAGGATGCGTACTGCTTGGTGTTACTTTGAGAAGGTATGGGTACTCGGTTGATGTGTTGGTTGATGTGTTGAATAAACATAGGGATAAGAATCACGAGTTGTTGCTATCGGATTGTCGGAAGCAAATTGCGGAAGCTCTTCTGCGGATAAGTTTGACGGATGTGGATGAATAAGAATACGAGTATTCGATGAGCGTGCTTTATTTCCGAGATACAAACTTCGATATTGTCGGCGTTTCCTTATATTGCACCGTTTTCATCCACCGTGCACGATTGTTTTGAATTGTGTGGTCATTTATTGAGGATTCATTAGTTTCATGTCTCATGGTGGACAACTTGATTTTATGATGTTGTGAAGAAGTACTTGGATCGACTTTTGACCAAGTCCTTGATGATGCCCTATTAAAGCTTATTAGTACTTCAATTAGCGGGGTTAATCAAGCGATGGTTGTTGCAGCTAATATGGTTGTTCTTGAACGAGCCTTTCGTCACGCTACAAAGCTTTCTGGTATCCCTTTAAGGATGGTGGAAAGGAGTAGGCGGCAGTTTTCACTTACCAAAGCACGTGACGCAGACGAAGAAATGCTCAGCAGCTTGCTTAAAAAGAAGGTAGATGGTTTCATGACACTGATTAAGAACGTGAACTGGATGGTTGACGAGCCGCCTCAGACTGAAAATGAATATGTAAATGAGGTGATAATTTTTCTAGAAACTCTTCTTTCCACCGCACAAGATATTGTCGGGTCGGGTCCTTAAGCGGGTGTTGCAAGATGTTCTCACTCATATCTCGAATCCATTGTTAACTTTTAGTGAGTGATTACGTGAAAAGGTTCACTTGAATCTTTGTGATGGGGATCGATGTAGATATCAAATTGTTGGAATCGTTTCTTTGAAAACCAAGCTTCACTTGTATCCGAAGAAGAGGCTATCTGATTGAAGAAAGCACTTGTCGAGGCAAGGCGGTTAGTTAATTTGCTTACCAGCAATAATCCAGAGAACTTTTTGAATCCGATAATAAGGGAGAAAAGGTACAATGCTTTGGATTACAGAAAAGTAGGGATCATATCAGAGAAACTAAACGATCCTTCTGAGCGATTGTTTGGAACTTTTGGATCACGAGGATATAAGGCAAATCCGAAGAAAAAATCTCTAGACTCTTTAATTAAGAGACTCAAGGATGTCAACTAAAACCATCCAGACTCTGTGCTTTTCAGATTATCAGGTATATTGTTGAAACGTTAGACCTTGATAGATCTTGAGCACTCGTAGATCGTTAGTATTGCTTATGTAATCACAAACAAACTAATAGACAATCTCTACAACTTGTATTCTTTAGCGGAAATCAAACACAAGTACAAACACAGATAACTAAGAACTCGTTGATCCTCTATGGATCTTTATATTGATACTAAAACTTTGTTTTTCAACTCGTACATAATTCATACTATTGCGTTCCTTTTATAGACAAGGAACCCTAACTTGTTTCCTAAGAAACGTATAAACATAAAACTAAATAAGATATAAATAATCACTTCCTAATAAAGCTCATGCATATCCTAACTCACTATAGAATACACGGAATACTATCTCCGCAGAAACAAACTACGAACTATATAACTTCAATTGAATTATATCTTCAGTAGAATCCAGCACACTTCAGCAGATCCTTCAGCAGTAACATCAACATAATTCATACTTAGCATAATTCCCAACAATCCTCCCCTAAACTGGAATTTGACTTGGTTAAGTTCCAGTTTCTTGATAGATCGTCAACGCTTCAAAACCAGAGGATTGTACGCGAACAACAGCAACAAAGAACCATCAATTACATCTCTATGATGATAAACATTTAAATTCCATATCTTTGCAGCAACAAATGACAACATGTACATCAAAACATATTAGTTTCATACTATTCTCATCACATCCAGGTGTGTGAACTCCTGTGAGAGGTGAATCATTGAAAATAATAGATTTGATGTCTCTTTACCAATAGCCATCACTACTGGAGTAGCCAAATGTTTTAATTCGAAAACTATGGTACACTGATAACCATCTGATTTATTAGCAAATCAGCAACCATATAAACGGATTTGAAATGTCTTTACCTGTAGCCGTCTGCTCAGGACTAGTCAATCCTTAGGAGAAATAAATCACCTTTGGTGAATTGAAAACCCAAGATGGTAGTCCAATGCCTTTACCACTAGCCATATACTAGTGGGCTAGCCAATTCTTGGATTCCAAAAATGAATAAACCATGGTGAATTGATGACCATACAACCCTCAGCAATTAAGCATGGGTGAGTTGCAAACCCTATGATTTTGAGCAAACCACTACATTATCAATGATTTGATGTGTCTTTACCAAAGTACCCTTTGGACTAGCCAACTCTTTGAGGTACACAAAGGTACATCGGTGAGTTAATAACCAATAACATAGAAATGTACAACAAACGCAAGAAAAGTTAGATAAACTCGGGAATATACATAGTTTTTTTTTTTTTTTTTTTTTTTTTTTTTTTAACTAATAAAGAAACAAAGAAACAAATATTACAAAATATACACAATACCATAATCAAGATGATGCTTTATGTTGCAGAAGCTGAGTCTTAATCAATCCAACACATTGTTCTGCATGAAGCTTATCATTCCCAACTGGATCAGGAGGTACTTCCAACTTCTGTCTAAGCATTCTCTCCATCAAAGACACAGACAAAGGATAAGTTTTATCTGAGAACATGCACACAATCATACCACATTTTGTCTCCACCACATGCACACATGGCATAGGATAAAATCTCCAACTCTCAACCTTCCACTTATGTGAATTCTTCCAAATAGAATACCCTTTACCATCTGGAGATTGAGAATCAAACAAAACTTGAAGATCACCCAGCAAATATAAACCAGAACCCTGTGGTGAATGAGTAGCATAATGCTTAGTGACAAGTGCATACAGAGTATTCAAATCATGTCTATCCACCAAATGAAAGATTTCCTTCAAGAAGTTGAACTGCATAGTAGAACTATCCAGCAGATAAATAGTGTTAAGCTCCCCATCAGTCAAAGTCCAATTAGTCAACACATCATGAGATCCTTCAGGAAAAACATCAGCAGATCCTTCTCTAATAAAAGTTGACTCAGCAGCCTTTAGATTTAAAGAATGATCTCTGAGTGATTTATGAATCCGAGATGTATATGTCCTATCTGATCTCACAGATCTTCTTAAAGTAACATGTCGCCTTTTAGACATCCTTTTCTTCCTCCTACCTGGTATATAAATGCCCATAGATACCGCTAATGGTACATCCTTAGATTCATCAGGGACATCTTTAGCATGAGTGGAAGAAGTAGAAGTAGACTGAAATGGAACAGCACCACGCAAGGCATACATTATGTCAGCTACTTCTCTGGCCTTCTTTGATTTAGCAGCTGCTAGTTCAGCTTGCTTACCCAACTTTTCTCCTACTTTATCAACAAGTGCAACACATGGTAATACTTCAGAAGAAACAATATGAGGTTCAGCAGATTGAACCCTTTCATCTGAATGAATAGCCTTAGAAGATGCTTCAGTAATAACAACAGGAGAACTCAGCTTGGGTGTAACATCATCAAAATTATCAACAATCTCAACTTGCTTTGGTCTCTTTGCTTCAGGAACATCCAAAGCACCAGCACTCCATTTCAAATTAGAAGATGGTGTAATATACTTCATAACCCGATGATACATGTTAATTAACTCAGAATCATCTAACGCCCAAACTTGCTTCTTTGTCAAACCTTTCTGATAAATAATACTACTTTGATTATACACCACCATTCTCATATACTTTTTCTTCTGAGCTGGAGTTTGTGGTTTTTCCCTTTTTGCTTTATTTTTCTGAGCAGCAATTGCTCTTCTTTGTGCAGCTGCAGCTTGCTTCCTCTGTTGACCAAGAGCCACCATTGGTTCATAGATTTCACGACCTTTTGCTTTTCCCAGATAAGCAACTTTGTTATGATCCTTCTTAATTTGAAGCGCCATGTGTAAAATTGTAAGTTAGGGTTAAGAATCACACAACTGGAAGTGTTTTGAACGTAAGTGTAGAGGGAATCGGTTAATTTGAAGTAAAGATATGCGAATAATGGATTGGTAGAAGTTGCCCAAATTATAGTCAAAAAATATCGGAACTTTTGTTGACCATATCTTACGTGTATTTCAACTCTAACCAATGACAAAGTAACAATTCAGCAGAAACACGGTCAATCTGCTGAAGTAATTCAATCAGCAGAAACCACCCCAAGATAAAAGATATCATCAGTAAATATCTGGAAAATTACATTAATCTCGAATCTGTCTATATAACAATCCCAATGCACACTTAACACACATCATTTACCCCCAATTTTCATCACAAGCCCTAATTTAACCACATCCTCCATAATCAACCACAATCAGCCATGAATACCAAACCAGAGGTTATTGATCCAACCTCTTCTCCATCATCATCATCATCAGTGATGATACTAACCTATAAGCGTCTCTATATTCCTCCACAAACATCACGACCAAGAAAATCCTCTTTCTCCCTTCTTACGAAGATGACAGTGTAGTGGATCCAAGTGAGTCTTCTGATGACTCTGATGACTCCACTAAGGAGATAACTTCACACCCTCAACCTTCAACACCTCAACCTCAACAGGTGGTGTTTGCTCTTCCTGCGCCATGGTTTGGTGCTTCATCTCATATCGTAAAAGGGAAGGGCAAAAGGAAGATGGATTGATTGCTTTTTGGTGAAACCAGTAGATGAAGCACAAGGACATTGTCATATCACACATCCATCTACTGTATTCATCTTCATCATCTTCGTTTTCATCAATCCATCCTTCCCATTTTGATCCTTAGCTTCTTTGTCGTACTGGTCATGCATATCCAGCGTTTGGAATAGATGATATGAGCTAGTCGATGATAGGAGTTAGAATAGGTTTAGTAGATCATGTATAGATATTCTTAATACAAATAAGCCGTAAAAACCTTTATTTATATTTTACGATCTTCTAATGTTTTGTCGATAACAAAAGTAAAGATCATTTTAACGAAACAAATAAAATACGTAAATGGTTTGAACTAATAGTTTTCTAACACACTTACGCTTTCACATAAAACACTAAAACAAGTACAAGTGATTTTATGCTTTAGATATACATATGTATAACAACTAGTGTTTACATATTGGGATAACATATACTTAACTAAGTATAGACTAAAATGGGTAAAAACAAGTATATACTAAATAGGTAAAAACTAGCAAATGGTTTTGACCCATAACCCATGGTTTTATTTATACCACTTAACCAAGTTCATTGTATCCTTAAGATACATTGTATCTAGAAAGAAAACCATGGATCAACCCATAACCCATGACCCATGACCCATAACCAAAAATACCCATGGGCAAAGAGGAGCGTACCACGGATCCCTAGCTTTGTGCTAGCCGGATCCCTTGTGGTAGGGATCCGTGGGATCCGAGGAACAGTAGAGGTTTTTCCTCTATAAATAGTGAGTCATTTCTTCATTGTTTCTCACCCCTTTCAATCCCTTTCTAACACACTTTCTCCCCTGAGTTAAATCTCACTAACCTTAGATCCAAGAGATCTATGTTTGTAGTTTTGTTTTTGTGTGATCTTCTAGGTTCCTCTTAAAGGCAAGATCACCACCTTTGAAGTCGAGCAAGCTCAAGTCCATGAGTTTCCATGCTTCCTCATCATCAAGGCTATTGAAGTCCTCTTGTTGATGATCTCTTTCTTTCTTCAAAGAAGTGTAGTGTTGAAGACATTAGTGAAAGATGTCTCAAGTGTCAAGACGAAGATATTAGTGAAGGGTATCTATCGTCTATAGGATAAGCACTTGTGGTAGGTGCTTAGAAGTCAAGACAAGAAGCATTAGTGAAAGGTGCTTAGAAGTCAAGACAAAGAAGCATTAATAAAAGGTGCTTAGAAGTGAAGACAAAAGACATTAGTGAAAGGTGTCTTGTAGATCTAGTCAAAGGCATTAGTGAAAGGTGCGTTAAATGTACATTCGATATGTTGTGTTTCGATGTACAAGATAGACTAGTATTAGATCCAAGGATATTGATATCCTTGATGATGTTGTAAAGGAGTAGATCTCCTTTGGGATTAGTCGTTGGTGTAGTGTGGTAGTAGTTCCTCCATTGCAATGGAACTAGGTGCTTAGCCTAATAACTTATAAAGGGTAGGCGACGTTGTGAAGGTGTAGTTCACCTTGGAGTGAAAGAACTAGGTACTTAGCCTAGTACCTTATAAAGGGTAGGCGACGTTGTGTAGGTGTGGTTCACCTTGGGTGAAAGAACCGGTGGTTAGCCTAGCACCGGAAAAAGGGTAGGCGACGTTGTGAAGGCTTCTCCGCCATAAGGAGATTGGTGTAGTGATTACGAACTCTCGAGTAGGTGACTCGGGGGTGGAGTAGGGCAAGGAAGGTGTCCTTGTGGCGAACCACTATAAATACTCGTGTTGTGGTTTTGTGCTTCTTACTCTTATCTTTTCATTACTTACCTTTATATGCTTGTTTATCAACATCCAACACACACATCCAAATAGATTGACATAAGTCGATCTAAATAGTTTAAAAGGAAGTCTTAATTGGTAAAACTATTCAACCCCCCTTCTAATTTTCCACAATTGGTGACTAGAATGTCTTCTTGAAATCAACGAGAAGATATGTCCATGGTTCATAATGGAATTCTTCCGTCAAGTTGAACTCGTTCGTAACGAGGATCGCTCTCTATCTCTTTGGTTTTATATCAAAAACCAAAAGTTCACTCTAACCCTTGGGCATTTTGCTCATATCCTCCAGATTCCAAACCATGGACAATGTGCCTTCATCGAAGATTGGTCTCTTGATTATCTCTTCAACTTTCATGAAGAAAATAGTCCATATTGTTCACACATACCCTCCCCGGAAGATTTAAATCGCATAATATGCAAACCTCGACCATATTACTCCGATCCAAACATTATCTTCACACGGGACATCCGAGAAGAGTACAAGCCCCTTGCACTCATTCTACGTGAAAATGTTTGGAGTCTTAGGGGAAATCGAGAAATTCTTCCCGCTTGTTGTGCTCACATGTTGTACTGTTTGCTAAGACATCAATCATACAATCTCACCTATTTCTTTGCAAGGCGAATTGTAAATCTTCAAAGATCCAAGAACAAACTCATCCCTTATGGAATGTTCTTAACGCGTCTCTACCATAATGTTACGCACTTCCACCCTCAATTTCAAAGTCCGTTGTACGTACTTGTGAACAAGATGATGGAACCGCTAAACATATCTCTCATGAAGACTTTCTTCATTCTTGACTCCACCAACACTCATCAATCACATAATGATCCTTCTAGCGAAAACACTCAAGGAATTTAGTAGTATTTCAAATAGGATCAATTCTACTCTACTCGTGCTTTATCAATGTAGTCCTATTTCCTTCATGAAATAAAACATCTTACATTTGATATCTTAATTTTAGAACTCTTTTAACTAATCTTGGAATATAATGCATTGTCAAGATCATTGCATACCTTTAGTAAATGTTCTGCCTAGCAGATGGACGGATCCCAAATGTTGTACTAGACGGATCCCTATCTTTAGGGAACCGTGGGATCCGGCAAACAGAAAATTCAATTGCAAACATTGTATTTCAAACACATCCTTAGAACATCTCACACTAAGTTAAACATAGTGTCTTAAGGCCAAAATTAAGTCCTTATCAAGATAGGTTGATTTTTCCTACTCATTCCAACTCACATAGATCACACTCTAAGACGTTCATAGATCTATCATTTTGTTTTAATCCATCACTCTTCCGCTCTCAAAACTCACACTTCATTTTTTCTACTTGATCCATCACATCTAGTCTTAGAAATCCTTCGATTATGGCTAAGTTGATCATAAATCATCCTCACCACAAAATTGATCAAAGTTGATCAAATCCTTGTTTTCCATCTCAAAACCTTTAGGATATTTTCCAAAACACAATCCTAAGTCACAACACGATCTCTAGGATCATTTAGCTTCAATTGACACTCTCATCTTAAGTGTCATCCTTGCTCATTCATTGGTACTCATGAAAATTCCAAATCCTTCCATAAAGACAATCATTAGCTACAACACTCACCACCTTCAAGTACCTAAGCACCTCTTCATTTAAGACACTTAGGAAGACTGAAACACTCAAGATGTTATAGGTCTTAGATCTTAGAAACATCATTTCCACTCTTTCATAATCTTTGAAAGCCGGATCCCTAGGATTAGCCTAGACGGATCCTACGAGGAGGAACAGTGGGATCCGGATGATGATATAGGTCAAATCTTGCTAAAATAATCATTTCAACTCATCTTCCTAACTCGGACACTCCATTTCATCTTAAATAAGTTCCTAGATCGGTCGACCTCGAAGTTGACTCTTGTGCATGTCAATCATCACATTTCAATGAATCCTTGTGGCTTAAAGCTTAAATGCACTTGCCAAATCTCTTAGTTTATAAACCACCTTGTTAGGACCTCCATAGTCATCACTCTCATCTTAACTTTCAGCTCTTGCAACCTTTTGAAATCATCTCATCATGAGGAAAACCCCAAGTAGTAACTTATCCACCAAAGAACCACCCATGAAAAAGGCTCGTGTTATACACGAAATCTCCTCAACCGAATCATCTCCCGTCAAGCCAACAAATGATAGAATTCTTCATCATCCAATCAAACCAATTTCCAAAGGATAGTACCCACAAAACTACCAATGCCAAACACCACCATACCTCCTAGGCTGGCAATATTATCTCCACTAAACCATCACCATTGGTTCCTAGAGCTATTTAATTTACATCCCACTATCATCACCACACCTCTACAATTTAGAGGACTTGCCTCTAGGCCGTCCCATACCTTCCGTCGACAACATTCTCCTCATTAGGAGGAATAATGGTTCAAAATCAAGGTGTTGAGTCAACACTTGCTCCGGCTTCCTTTTCGCTGTTTCCATCATATAATCCCATTTGGATTATGAGAAATCATTAAAGTCAACCACCCGATCATATGGAAGTTGACACTTCTCTACCACCACCATCATTCTTGGTTGAGTCATTCTCAAATGTACCTCCACCAATCCCTCCATCGTTTGAAGCTCCACAAGCCGCTTCACTTGATCCTTCGCATCAAGCCATTTCATTTCTTCCACCACCACTACCTAACCATGACAAAGATTGCTATCATTGTCAACATGTTGAAAGTTTGCTACATGAAGTACGAGAAGACCAACGTTTCATGTTCTATCATCTCCTCGAACGTTTCGACGTGATTAAACCTAAACAAAACTTGAGCTAGAAGATTTTAGTGGTGTCCTAGCATCAAGCGTTAGCTAGTCTAGAAATTCCTAGTCATATATTGTCTATTTTCTTATTTTTAGATTCATGTATATCATAACTCTTGTTTTATTAAATGGAATTACATGCTACTTGTTATTTTTACGAGCATATGATTACCTTGTGTTCATATCTCATCTTAGTGATAACATTATTACATTATATCACCTTTGCTGATTTTATTCATCGACCAGACGGATCCCTCGAATTGCCTAGACGGATCCCTACTAGGAGGGAACCGTGGGATCCGTGAGACAGAAACTATTTTCCTACCAACTTGGACCACATTGCGGAAATTGTGAATTATACTTGTTTTCTAACCTTTGTTTTGTAGTTATTCAATTAACACATGAAGAATTTGACACCCTAAAGCTAAGGGAGCTTGGTGTCAAAACAATACATTGCAAAATTACTTGCAATCTTAGATTTATATTTCATGACTTCCGTTGCAAAATTGCAATCATCTGGGGAGCACACCGTCACAAAGGCGTAAACTTTGCAAAATTTGCAATAGAACTAGATTAGCATTACTTTCTTGATGCCCTTACTTAGGGATGGACTCGTCAATGGGGAGAATGTGACGAGATCCTTTCCGTTACACCTTTATTTCTTATTTCTTTTCTATTTTCACACATTTTCTTAAAAACAAAGTGTTGCTTTCTTTCAAAGCTCTTTTATTTCGACAAAAGGGGAGAAGAAAGTAAAACTACAAATTCAAACTCTTACGATTTTTAGCTTTTCCTTAAAATAATCTTATGTTTTGTCATCAACAAAAAGGGGGAGATTGTTAATACAAATAAGCCGTAAAAACGTTTATTTATATTTTACGATCTTCTAATGTTTTGTCGATAACAAAAGTAAAGATCATTTTAACGAAACAAATAAAATACGTAAATGGTTTGAACTAATAGTTTTCTAACACACTTACGCTTTCACATAAAACACTAAAACAAGTACAAGTGATTTTATGCTTTAGATATACATATGTATAACAACTAGTGTTTACATATTGGGATAACATATAGTTAACTAAGTATACACTAAAATGGGTAAAAACAAGTATATACTAAAATGGGTAAAAACAAGTATATACTAAATAGGTAAAAACAAGCAAATGGTTTTGACCCATAACACATGGTTTTATTTATACCACTTAACCAAGTTCATTGTATCCTTAAGATACATTGTATCTAGAAAGAAAACCATGGATCAACCCATAACCCATAACCAAAAATACCCATGGGCAAGAGGGCGTACCACGGATCCCTAGCTTTGTGCTAGCGGATCCTTGTGGTAGGGATCCGTGGGATCCGGGAGCGATGAGGTTTTCCTCTATAAATAGTGAGCCATTTCTTCATTGTTTCTCACCCCTTTCAATCCCTCTCTAACACACTTTCTCCCCTGAGTTAAATCTCACTAACCTTAGATCCAAGAGATCTATGTTTGTAGTTTTGTTTTTGTATGATCTTCTAGGTTCCTCTTAAAAGCAAGATCACCACCTTTGAAGTCGAGCAAGCTCAATTCCATGAGTTGCCATGCTTCCTCATCATCAAGGCTATTGAAGTCCTCTTGTTGATGATCTCTTTCTTTCTTCAAAGAAGTGTAGTGTTGAAGACATTAGTGAAAGATGTCTCAAGTTTCAAGACGAAGATATTAGTGAAGGGTATCTATCGTCTATAGAATAAGCACTTGTGGTAGGTGCTTAGAAGTCAAGACAAGAAGCATTAGTTAAAGGTGCTTAGAAGTCAAGACAAAGAAGCATTAATAAAAGGTGCTTAGAAGTGAAGACACAAGACATTAGTGAAAGGTGTCTTGTAGATCTAGTCAAAGGCATTAGTGAAGGGTGCCTTAAATGTACATTCGATATGGTGTGTTTCGATGTACAAGATAGACTAGTATTAGATCCAAGGATATTGATATCCTTGATGATGTTGTAAAGGAGTAGATCTCCTTTGGGATTAGTCGTTGGTGTAGTGTGGTAGTAGTTCCTCCATTGCAATGGAACTAGGTGCTTAGCCTAGTACCTTATAAAGGGTAGGTGACGTTGTGAAGGTGTAGTTCACCTTGGAGTGAAAGAACTAGGTACTTAGCCTAGTACCTTATAAAGGGTAGGCGACGTTGTGTAGGTGTGGTTCACCTTGGGTGAAAGAACCCGGTGGTTAGCCTAGCACGGGAAAAAGGGTAGGCGACGTTGTGAAGGCTTCTCCGCCATAAGGAGATTGGTGTAGTGATTACGAACTCGAGTAGGTGACTCGGGAGTGGAGTAGGGCAAGGAAGGTGTCCTTGTAGCGAACCACTATAAATACTCGTGTTGTGGTTTTGTGCTTCTTACTCTTATCTTTTCATTACTTACCTTTATATGCTTGTTTATCAACATCCAACACACACATCCAAATAGATTGACATAAGTCGATCTAAATAGTTTAAAAGGAAGTCTTAATTGGTAAAACTATTCAACCCCCCCTTCTAGTTTTCCACAGATATGAATCTTGTATTTCCATTTGAAGTTGATTGTAAGCATTGTGGTATGAAGTGTAAAGCTTTCTTGAATGAATGAGCAATTTAACTTGATACATCTCTTGATACTTTATCTTGATGGAAACAATTTGCTTACTTGATGCTTTGCTTGATGAAAACATGCTTCTAGCTTACTTGACCATTCTTCCAATGAACTAAACTTGATGAACTTCAACTTATATCAGCATTCTGCAAAATAAACACAGAAAAACACACAAACCAGACCAAAACAAACAAAACTCACAAAACAATAGCTGGTTAGTGTTAGCAAATATACAAAATAATCTACAAAGTTTACAACACTAATCCTCCCCTGAGGCATATGCCTCCCCTGAGGCCTATGCCTCCCTTAAACTTTGCGTTAAGGGTTAAGCATCCTAATATGGACCACAAGGTGTTGAAACCTTGGTCCATCAAAAGCCTTGTTAACAAATCGCCACATTATCATCGGTGTGAATTTTAACCACTTTGATCAAATGTTTTCATATGCATCTCTTATAAAGTGGTGCACGATTTCAATATGCTTAGTTCTATTGTGAAAACTAGATTTTAACTATGCATATGGTACTACGATTATCAATAAAAATTGTTGTATTCATGAAGTTAAACCCATAATCCAACAATTGATTACGTATCCATAGTACGACCACAAAATTAGCGTGACAACATACTACTGCTTGATAGATGAGGTAGCCTCAATAGTTTGTTTCTTGCACCGCCAAGAAATCAATCTCTTTCAAGGAATTGGCAACCTCCGGTTGTGGATCTCTATCCGTTGCACCGGCATAATCATTGTCACTATATGCTTCCACTTAAAAGGAGACTCTCTTGGGTACCAAAGACCTAAATGAGGTTGGCCTTTCAAATACTTAAAGATCTTCTTGTTGCGCATTCGGATGGGAAGCAAGTGGGTGACTTGATGTCTAGAACAAGCACTCACAGCAAATGTAATATCGGGTCTAGAAGTCGTTAGATACATTAATGAACCAATCATAGATGCGTATAAATGAACATTCACGGTAGATCGATTCGGTGTTGTTCTTTGTTTTGGAGCTTCATAAGGTGTTGTGGCGATCGACACTCTCCATTCTAAACTTCTTCAAGATGTCCCTCACATATTTATCTGGTGATAAAAATACCATCGAGTTCTGCTTGAACTTGGAGACCCAAAAGAAAGTAAGCTCTCCCATAGCACTCATCTGAAACTCTCCCTTCATCAGCTCCTCAAACTCCCTGCACCAAGCCTCTTTTGTAGAGCCAAATATAATGTCATCCACATAAACTTGTACAAGAATGATGTCTGTGGAATTCTTCTTTAGGAAAAGAGTTTTATCAATTGCACCCATGCGATAATCATTCTTCAGCAGAAATGCTGAAAGCCTAGCATACCAAGCTCTTGGTGCCGATGTAGTCCATAGAGCTTTAACTACCTTGTAAACATGATTTGGATGATGCGGGTCTTCAAATCCTTTAGGTTGAGTGACATAAACCTCCTCTTCTATTTCACCATACGAAATGCACCTTTAAAATCCATTTGATATACCATGAAACCCATGTAAGATGCATAGGCCAAGAAAATCTGAATGGCCTCAACTCTAGCAACAGTGCAAACACTTCATCATAATCAATCCTCCTCTTGTCTCGAACCCCGAGCCACTAATCTTGCTTTATTTTAATCACAACACCCTTGCATCTCTTTTATTCTTCAAAATCCATTTTGTCCCAATTGCATACTTCCCTTAGGTAGTGGGACCAATATCCAAACCTGCGATTTTGGGCTGTTGCATCTCTTCTTGCATTGCTTCAAGCCAACTTAAATCTTCCAGGGCTTGAGTAACACTGGTTGGTTCCACTTGAGAGAGAAAACAGGCAAACAGACAATGCTGAAAATCTGTGTGATTGTCCCTTTACTGGTTGAGACATAAGAGATAAAACTACTTGACCATATTTAGAACTTGTTACAGTGCCCCTAGTTCTAACAGGTGCATGAGGATCACCAATAATATTGGTCTGTGGATGAGCAATGTTGATCCTTTTAGTATCGGTGGTGTTGAAATCAATGGAGGTATCAAGATTAGTCACAGTTGGCTCAAAATCACCGTCATAGGAAGGTGAGGTGAAGATGCGGTTTGGGTTGATAATTACCAAGATCGAAGGACTTGGAAAGCGTGTATAAGGTTCCCAAAGTGCATGGACACTCTAGTAGAAATGGGAGTAAACAGCATGACCATCAATGATTTGGTGATGATAGGAGAAAGCAGAATCACTTTCGGTGAGAATCAAGGTTTCCACTACATCGCTTCTTTTGCAACCTCCCAAAGAATCCGCTCGACTTCTAGATTAGTGCATACTCCTATTTACGAAGCCTAGCAAGGTCCTCTGCATAGTTGGACTCATCTTCACTCTCATCGTGAGTAACTTTGGAAGTGTCACACGAAAATTATTAGGGAGAAAGAAGGTACAATAATAGGATGTTCATCATCCTCAAACTCACTATCGAATCGGCATTCATGGTATCAAGACTTTGTCGGTGGGAGACTCTTGTGTACTGCATTTTGGTTAGCGGATGTCTAGAATAACCCAAATAATCAGTTAAGTAATCAAGGTCAAAAGACCAAACATGACCTTGTCCTTGAACATTAGGCTTATCTTCTAGAAATCTTAGGTTCAATGTCTCCTCAATCTTCTTAGCAGATAAATTGTATACCCTATAAGCCTTACTATGATCCGAATAACCCACAATATATCCCTCATGACCTTCTCATCAAATTTAACCGATTGGATCACTAGTATTCAAAATAGTCACTTGACATCCAAAAGGTTTAAGGTAGTGAATAGCAGGAACTTTCCCATAGAAGTTCATAAGGTGTCTTGAAATGAGGTCTAGTTATAGATACCTGTTCGAGAACATAACAAGTCATGCTAACTCCTTGATCAAAACATAGTGGGTAACTTGGAGTGCAAGCATGGATCTTCTTTGCTCTATTAGGGTCCTATTCTTTCTTTCACTACCCCATTTTGTTGTGGGGTTCTTGGAGTGCTATAGTCCCTTTTATCCCTTTAGACTTACAGAGTTCTATCAATCTGACATTCTTGAACTCTGTCCCATTATCACACCGGATTCCTTTAACCTTTTTGTTCAGCTGATTTTCAACAAGGGTAATAAACTCTCTTAAAACTGGAGATGTTTCATCTTTTGTTCTCAGAAAGAACACCCAACAAAACCTGCTAAATCCATTAGTGATTACCAGACAAAAGTACTTGTGATCAATACTGCGGACTTGAGTTGGACCAAAAAGGTCCATATGCAACAACTGAAGAGGTTCTGAGATAACACTCACAGCAGTAATAGCTTTGTAAGAGGCTCTGTGTTGCTTTCCTTTGTTGCAGGCAACACAGTTATGTTCATTGGTGAAAACCTTTGAAGGAAGCCCTTCAACAAGATCCAGTTTAGAAAGCTTGTTTATGGTCTTGAAGTTCACATGAGCCATCCTTCTATGCCATTTTGTAGACTCATCCAGGGATGCTTTAGCCACCAAACAAGTTAGGTCACCTTCTGGTTGAACATCCTTTAAGTTGAATGTGTAAAGATTGTGAGTACGAGGAACTCTCAGCAGAATTGATGTATCTTCTGGTAGTTTGAAGTCTTTAGATAGCACAAGACATTCATCCTCAAAGAAGAATACTTTGTTCTTGGTGTCACATATTTGTGAGACTGAGAACAAATTGAAGTGTTGTAGTTCCTTTACATAGCACACATTCTCAAAATCCAGTTGAGGTGTTTTGATGGTGCCTTTCCCAGTGATTCTACCATCACTTCCACCAAAGGTTACATTGCCTCCTCCTACATGGGTGCGAAATTATGCATCATATATCATTTCGACATGCTTCTTGAACAACCACTATCAACAATGCCAACTTCCTTGTGCATAAGAGGATGATCCTACAACAACAACAAAATATATACAAATCATTAGTACACGATTGAGGCTCAAGTCATCACTGACTTGAACCTGCCTTGTGGATCATAAGATTTAGGCCAAGCAGATTTATAAGATCCACTATTGTTCTTGGGTTGCCATTGTTGTTTGGGTCCCTTTTGAGTCCAAGAACAACCTGCTTAGGGCTTCACAACAGTATCCCTATAACCCTTCCCATCATTCAAAGAGTCAACATATCCAGGCCAATAACCATTTTTAAAGTATGAACTAGTTGGTTGCACATATGGTCTAGCTACAGATCTTCTCCAAGGAAAAGGTTTGTTATGAGTAGCTTGTGGAACATAAGGTGGTATACTATTAACATTTGTCCACATTGGTCTAGATTTCCTTGCACATGCACTCATTCTTTGCTCATGAAAATCACAATCCTTAATTAAATGAAATATACTTCATGAAACAAAACACATCTTACATTTAGAAGATTTATTCAAACCAAAGATGTTCTATTACAAGCGAAGCATTCAAATCAAAACCATAAATGTAATTGTTTTAACGAAGATTATTAGGCAAAGAATTAAAAACAAGTCTTGAGGAAGCTGTCTTGGAAGATGATTCCTTAGCAAACAACTCTAATAGGCTTGAAGGTAGGCTTGGGTGCGAGGGGGTGAGGACTTGGGAAGGTCGACTTGTCATTTGAGTCACACCGGTAGAAGTAGACCCTTGGTCGAGGACTTGTCATTGTCAACACAAGAGACAAAGTCGATAGATGAAATGTCAGTGCAGCAAGTCCCTTGACTTTTTGCCATATAGATGGTGTGATCCATCAAAGTCAACAGTAATGGACAGGTCAATGGGCATGTGTTCACCTCTAATTGGTCCACGTACAGCGTGTAAATCACCTTCTTTTACAAAGTTAGCTAATCCTGCTGGTGTAGATTTACGTGTGTCATCTCTAGCTTCTAATCCTACATATTTCTTAAAGCCTAAACCTATTGAAGTATTAGGAGTTTGACTAGCATAGATGTGACTTGCTAACTTATTTCCATTCAGTAACCATTCGTTATGCCTAGCAATTTCTTCATCTAATTTCTCTTTCAACACAAGATTTTCTGAAATTACACCTGCTTTTTCTTTCTCAGTCCTTTTTAAGTCATTTTTAGTGCATTCTAGATCACTTTCTAACACCCTTATCTTTTCATCATAAGCTATTTGATTCTTCTGAAACCAAACCTTTTGTCTTTCTAATGTTTTTAAAGCCTGCTTATAAGCTTCAACTTCAACATAAGGTTTCAAAATATCATAGGCTTCGTTAAGTTCATTATAACGTTCACTACAACCAAACAAACAATTTTGTACCTGAGAGATGCCCATCAAGGCAATTTGATCATGCCTATCCTCTGAAGTACAGCTTGCCAGCAACCCAATATTATCAGCACCAGAACTTTCATCATTCTCCTGCTCATGTAACTTCCAGTCAACATTGGCATCCATAGTGACGAGGCGGTGAGGATCCGATCTTGAAGTTCCGGCATCCCTTTGATTCTGGCGATAGGAAGAGTATCTCACCTCATCACCACCTTCCTATCCTTGCATTCTGAGAAGTGACCCATCGATGACATGTAAAGCACTTGACCTTCTTTTGTCAAATCTTTGGATCTCTTCCTAGAAACCAAACTTCCTCCGGCCTTACTCTCAAATCTCTTGATGTCCATAGAGAGCATTGCCACTTGCCACTTCACTTCATCTCTTCCATATCCTTTGGATCCACATTCGAAATCCTCATATGCAAGTTCTTCTTTGAGGGTCATAATCGACAAAGAAGGATCAAGCACATCTTCCATTATACCACTAGTTTTAGGTTGAGAACTTGATGAAGTGGTAGTGTAAGATGATGATGAGTAAGTTGGACTTGGAGCATGTATCATCTTTGGGTGGAGGCCCCAACAAATGTTGTGTGACTAGCGGTGGATGATGAGCGAAAGGGACTTCGACATCATGCTCAAGAGCTTTAAGCTTGTTGTCTGACTCATCAAAAGTAATCATATCAAGCCCACTTTAGTTTTGAAGCAATGCTTACTTGTAACCGAGATTGAGGTAAAGATCGAAAAAACTTGGAATTGCAATCATCATTATCTGGCTTTGCCTTCAGCTGATTCAACTGACTTAAAATCTTGTGAAACCTGTCATAGCCCTTATGAATACCTTCCTCTTCAGAGATTTGGAATTCTTCAAACTGTTGTCTCAGCATGGATTTCCTCATTCTCCTCGACTCCTCATTCCCTCCAAACTTGGCCTTGATTGCCAACCATATATCCTTAGCATCCTGCATGAAGTGAAAATCACTCAAGTGATCCTCAGGAATAGCTTGAAGAAGAATCTTTTTAACTTTGGTTTCTCTCTGAACCGCCAGTAACTCTTCAGCAGATTTGGGAGTAACATAAATAAGATTACCATCAGGATCTGTGGTAGTTCTCTTCAAACTGTTCCCCTTCCTTACAATCTCCCATAGATTCTAATCAATGTTAGAGATCCAGTTCTACATCTTCATTTCCCATAAATCGTACTCCTCCTTCTTGAGGTATGGAAACTTAGCATTCTTTATTCGATAGACTTAGTTGTTGCGGATGGGTGGTGTTTTGATTGTTGGTGACTTGATATCATCTTGATCGGGCATGGTGAATGTTGTGTTGGTTGTATGGGTGTTTAGAAAAACATTCTTAGTATCGTAGAGACTCTCCCGAGGCTTTGATACCACTTGTTGAAACGTTAGACCTTGATAGATCTTGAGCACTCGTAGATCGTTAGTATTGCTTATGTAATCACAAACAAACTAATAGAAAATCTCTACAACTTGTATTCTTTAGCGGAAATCAAACACAAGTACAAACACAGATAACTAAGAACTCGTTGATCCTCTATGGATCTTTATATTGATACTAAAACTTGTTTTCAACTCGTACATAATTCATACTATTGCGTTCCTTTTATAGACAAGGAACCTAACTTGTTTCCTAAGAAGCGTATAAACATAAAACTAAATAAGATATACATAATCACTTCCTAATAAAGCTCATGCATATCCTAACTCACTATAGAATACACGGAATACTATCTCCGCAGAAACAAACTATGAACTATATAACTTCAGTAGAATTATATCTTGATGAGAATCCAAGACACTTGTGAGAATCCTTGATAACATCAAGATAATTCATACTTAGCATAATTCCCAACATATATTTCTTATGTCATAACTTGAAATAGATAATATCATATTACCGTTATGTAATTGTCATTTGTTGGAACTTGACCTTTTTCATCACTGCTTGAATCTTTGAATGACTAACATGCCCTTAGTTACACTTTCTGTATGAAATGCTGTGAATTTGTGATTGCTTAGAAAGGATAAGAGTGATATATTAATGGCGTAATACCAACTCTTTATTAACACTGGAGATGCATAGTCTAAGTCTAAAATTAGTGAACTATAATATTTACCTGATATGAAATCAGTTAGTGAACTACGCGTCATGTTGTTGGATTTGTATTGTAGGCATGGTTCATGGATGATTTGGTTGAAAACCCGCAACTTCCTCATGTATACAATTCTCCTCAGTTCTTTACCCTCATTGGTTATCAGGTATGCATCATTTTTTCATTTACAATTTCTTTTTTTCAAATGTTATTTCTACAATTTAAGGGCTAAAAAGTAAGAATGAAAGTTTTTAATATTGTATAGGCAGGTTTAAACGCAATTCGTGAAGGTCACACAAGGAGAACTTTCTAACGCGGGTACTATGGAGATCCGAACATCAATATACAAGAAACTAAAGGGTAAGTTCCATCCTTTGAGATGTAAAACCAATGTTTTTTTATTAATTTGACCGAACTCAATCAAAGGATATTTGCATATGTATAACTCTAACTATGTTTTCGTTCATTTCTTAATGTACAGGAGAATGATATTTCATACGCAACCGACAACATTGCAGTTAGTAATGGGGCAAAGCAGAGTACATCACAAGAAGTCCTTGATATTTATTTCCCAAGAGATGAGGTTGAGTGTTATTTATTTCCATTATATAAGCGTTATGCTGATAATTAGCGTATTTTAATTTTCATGTGTTGTTGGTTTGTTTATTAAGAAAGCTGAAGTTGAAATTCAAGTTGATGTCGTATTAAGGAAAGGTTGATAAAGAACTCCCTTGAGATCTTTGTACATCTTAATGTACCATATTAGCCCTCATATGATATCTTTCTTGATATTTTTTATCTGCAAATATTAAGTACTTTAGACAGATCTTTGTATGTACATAGCAAGCCTGATGGATGCAACCAAAGAAATATTTGTAGTTTTTGCTCAAATGGCTCTCGGGATCAGATCAGAAAGTCTCGACTTGCTCTGTATGCCTTGATTGGTAAGTTATCATCTTCTGTACTTCATCTATCACTATTTTGTTTATTTGTTTCATTTTCCCGTTTTATTTTTTATTTGTTAACTTTTATTTTGTTTATTTGTTTACTACCATATCGATTGCATAAATCCGACAGACTTTACAAGTGATCGCGACTCACATTTATCCTTATTGCCATAATATTGAGAGCAGACAAAATCTCTCGGTGGTAAGATTTAGTTGGCTCATAAAGACTCTAAATATTTGATTTTTGCTTGACTTGCAATTCATATTTTTCGAAGATTGATGCAAAGCGTCCCGAGTTGGATATGTTTATGGAGCTTCTATCTGATGCTGATAACCTATGTGTGGAGTATGTACCTTCCCTGCCTTCTTCCAATTCCAATCGCATGCCTTTAGCTTTAAATATTCTTTTCATCGACCATTACGCTCTAAGCTTATATTAACTCCTTTTATGTTTTTGCAGGATTGAGGAACAGGCTATGATATGTAAAATTATCAAGAAAGCTCTGGCACACATCTTGCTTATTTCAAATTGTAGAATTTTCCTTGGCTTCTTTAGGTGAAGACCCAAGTGTGGTAGTAAGGAAACTGTCCAATGCTTAAAAGGTGATATGTAGTTTGGATTTCTTGATAATCTCGTGTTATTTCTTCAAGTATTTGCTGTTTTTATTTCACATGCAGTAGAGATGGCTGGGGTCTATGATCGCGAAAGTAATAGCAAATTTGAGCTTGCATTAGCAAGAAACTCATGGAGAGTTTGAGCATCTAAATTATTAAAAGCTCATAAAACCATCAATCAACGGATCCAAAGGCTATTAAAAGAGTGCGTGTTGATTGTAAAGTTTATGATCTTATTCTTTAAGTAACTATTTGGATATGAGTTTCATTTGCATCGTATGGAAAGTTGACTTTGTCATATAATAATATCTGCAGGTGCGACTATAAGCGTTCCTTTGGAAGATTATTTTGGCATAGCCTAGGCTCGAGACAATAAAAGAAAATGGTCTACAATGGGCAATGAAGGCCAAAAGGTCCTTTTTTCCCACTTTAACCAAAAATTTTGACGCGTCAAGTCAATTGACACCTTATTCCTACTCTTGAGCAGGTTTCGTGATTACAGTGCACTTGAATTGCATAAAGTTTTGAACCGATAGCGGAAGGAGAAAATTTTCTGTGCACTTTGACAAGGAACTTAAGGTAACGAGCAAAGTAGAGAAATAATATATATTTTATCTATAATTTTAATATTTTTATTACTAATGTGTTATCTTTTGGTGATTGCGGTTATTACAAGAACGCGGTATGCTTCTACGCAATTGTAGGAAGCCATATGATCGAGAGCAATGATCGCATGTGATAAATGTGACGAATGGTATCACTTTGGTGTGTCGATTGTCTTACGCACCAAAGACTTATATATACACTAGATGAGGAGGATAAATGCACTTCGTCATCAATTGCACTAGAAAGGTAAGTGCACTCTTTCTAAACATTACCCTTTTAAATAAATAGTTATTACAAGCCTCTTAGAAGTTAAATTTACACGTGAGATGGTTTGACTATGACAGGTCAAATGGTGAATGTGAAGAACCCATAACGCCATCTCCGAGACCAATGGAGTTGAGGAGAAGAAGAAAGATCAAATTCAAATGCAACCCGAAGGTAGCGAGAATACCAAGCGACATAGTGGCATTGAGCGCCTTTACGGAGAAACCAAAGCCTTTCGGAAGAGTAGCTAAAAGCGTGTAGAGCTAGAGGTTTTTCTCCATGCAATTGCACTTTCAAAAGTATATATAGATCATGCATATTAGGACCGATATAAAATTGTCAATTTGAGGTAGATAATTAATTCATTGATCATTGTGCTTTTAACAAGAGAGACAAGTTTGGTCGAACACGAAATAATAAGTGAACATATACAAGACCCTCGCTCACATTGTACATGATCGTTACTATTGTGATTGCTCATCACTATAAGTTCCCTAATTATAGTCAAAGACAAACAATATCTCTTTAGCGACAAATCTAGGTGTCAAATTGTTTACTTCAATATTTATCTCGCATGAATTACATTAGCATGTTTGGTGAAGAACCATATACACATTTATGAACTCTTGTGATTAACCCTAACTCAATCCAACCCGCCACAACATGTGCCATGACTATTCAAACATATCTCCCACAAATGCAAGTTATATATTTGTATGGTTTGTAAAATTTTACTAGAGCGGCTTCTTTATTTATTTCTTTCTTTCTTATGGTCTTTGGTATTCTTGGTATAATTATTGAGTGTGAATATAATCTTTGTCTTTATGACGTAAACTCTTCTGTTGCGGGGAATCGGTAGTGCCAGCGAGGATGGGTCTTTAAGACAACATGATCTACGGGATACCACTTCTTACTCCCCTGCTGATACTTCTCGCAGAGATAGTCGCAATGTATTAGTAAGTATGAACTCTACAAGGTTAGAAAAACCTACTACTTGATATCTACTTCCTTTGTATATAGAGATTCAAACAAAATATATTGCAAGATATGTTATGATTGTTTGAGAGATGCTACATATGTATCAGGTTCTATAAATACCTATAATAATGTACATGCGTACTAGCATGATTAAAAAAATCTATGATTCTATTAAGAAAGACTAAGCAAGACCCGGGTATATGGAAGACCATCATTTAGTAACATAAAAATACAAAGGAATATGCTATCTTTAACAAGATCATAAACGTGATTATGTAGGTAGTAGAATTGTCTATCCAAGGTCTACACATTTGTGTCGTTTGATCATGATGGTCTCCTTGAAAAAGAATCACCTCCTCATATCGCTAACACACATGATGATAAGAGTCAAGCCCACACGAAGCCTTGGCCACACCCAATTACATCTACTTTTAGTGGACCATGTTTTATATTTGACACTTTAAAAAACACATTAACAATAGAAACAACACAAAAATATACTGAAGTTGAAAGAAGTGAGCATGCTTTAAAAACCAATGTAAAGAGGCTCAAAGAGGTGATAATATATGAAATTATAGCAAAAGTAAATGTGTTGGCCATTAAACTGAAAGTTATAATAGTAAAGTGAGTTATTAATCACAAGACCCGTGCATCACATTAGTAAAGTTCAATCGTAAATAAAAAGAAATGCAAATAAATATTTTTCTTACAATTATCTCCTTGAATTCTCTAAAAAAATTTCAAACAAAAACTAATACAATAACAAAATAAAACGAAATAAAAAATATTTTCAACCGTAAACTAATACAATAAAAATATACAATGAAATATCCGTCATTACAAATAATTTACCGTTAAGTGAAACTAATACAATAACAAAATACCATCAAACCATAATCACAATTCATGACCACATGCTTAAAAGTAATCTTCCGTTAAATAACACCATCAAAATAAAATTACAAGTCATGCCGCCCATTGGTGGCAACAAGTATATATATATATATATATATATATATATATATATATATATATATATATATATATATATATATATATATATATATATATATATATATATATCTATATTATAAAATGCAAAAATGGTCAAAGAGGAAAAATGAAAACTTAAATATTGAATATTGAAAGTCAAACTTTTGAAACATTTTAAAATGTCAAAAATAAAAATTGAATTAAATTTGAAAACTACTTGCGAGTATATACATTCTTATAGAAGGAAACAACTTAAATTTGGAAACAGTTACGTAATTACGAAATGCACAACTATCATCCCCTAAAACACTCTTTAATATGATTTTTAAACCGAATCATTCTTATATATGTACATCAAATTATTTGCTTGATTGATACTTCAGAATCATCCGGTGGGCTTATATATATAAAACTCTATACGTTCGTCTATCAATCATAATACTCCTTATACATCCATTACATATCATTCCATTCAATTCCATGTTTTAGTTCAACAACCTAATGGCGAAGTTTGTAAGTGTGATGATTTCTTGATTATATTTGAATTTTTTTTTCAATATTAACGTGTTTGGTGTGGATATGTCTATATTTGTTCACACATCTCTGTGTGCATTGTTTCAGGTACATAAAAAACTCAAGTGAGGCCACTATGAATGATACAAATTTTTATGGTAGCAATTTATCTACATATACTATTCTAGCATTTAATGAGAAAAGCTTTTAACCCTCTATATTCTCATTGTCTTGGGTTAGGATCTAGCATTTGTTACTTATGACAATGGGACGTGCTCCGAACTTTTGATAAGTGCTGCAAGTAGTTCTCAAGATAGTAGTTCATTCAGGAAGCGGTGGAAGTTGCTTTATCCCAAAGTCAAGAAAGAGTGAAAAGTACTGCATGATAAAAGTTCAACCATTTGGACACTTTTTTCCGTTTCATGGAACGTTTGGTTGAGTTTGACATGGTAATTCACGTCAAAATCGTCTTTTTTGTTTCTATAGTATTGTTAAGACAGTTTGGTATGATGCAATGATGCATTTGCATCATAAGTTTTAATGAATCCACACTTTTGCTTATTCTTGGTTATTTTACAACCTCGATTTGAAACTTTGAATGTTACGTATTCATATATTGTTCTACTACCAAAAACTTTCGTCTTTCAATAAAACTTCAAAGGGTACTCCCATTTATTTTAAAGATACATTTTTGTACGAAGCTAAAACCTTTGTTTAGCTACCTGAACATTTGTTTTAGTGATAAGTATAGTTGTTTTTGGCATTTTGATGGAATTTTTATACAGATTCCTCTAAATATATGATTTTAGTTCCTATTAAATATATTTTCTTTGTATTTCAGTCGTGTGATGATTCATTTAATAATGATTGCTAATAAAAAACAAATTACAACATGTTCTGTACATTTGCTTAAAGTAATGTATCATGTATCATGTTTTATTTTGTATTTTGAGGTTTATTTAATTACCATTTTGTTATTGTTACGAAGAAAGTTGCAACAAGCTTATGTGAGGCTTTCATTACAATTTGTATGTAAACAAAAAGATATGGTACGATGTATTTCAAGTATCTCTATTAGAATTACACTCAGATAAATTATTGAGTAAATATATATAAAGAGGGACTTATGTACGTATATTTCAAGTATCTCTATTAGGCTTTTATACGTTTGTTGTTTCAATGCTTTAGTTCATGTTCGTTTATTTAACACCTACTTGTGAACTACTTTTGTTTGGTTATATAACAACTTCATCCCGCTCCTCAAAGAATGTGAGTACATATACATAAGAGGGACTTCGACAACAAATTACGTAAAAAATGCAAATAGGGACTTTCGTACAAAAAAAGGGACTTATGTACAAAACTTACGAACAAAAAAGGGACTTGCATATACATTATATACAAATGTAAAAAGATGAACAAAAATTAGCCTATGGCGGTGTCATGTCAAATAACAAGCAAAAAAAACGTATTATATACATCGATACTCGTCTATTCAGCAAATAACATCACACGGTTCACTGGGTTGACTTTCGTATAGTAATTCAAACAAATATGGCAACACAACTAGTAAGTTGATCATATAGTAATTCAAACAAACTAGACGAGTACCCGTGTGTAACCAAAATATCGTTATAACTATATGTCGCTATAAAATCTCGATGCTATGCACGGGTACTCGTCTATGTAATATAATTACCATTAACTTATCAATTCTTTAACTATATGTATATAATTACCATTAAAAAAAGTTAATACAACTTTTTTTTATTATTATACGTACAAAGCATGTATCTATATTTTTGAAACTTAAAAAGTGGTTAATGTTAAATTTTTAAAATTCCTTTCAAACTAAAATTTCTACATAAAAATTCAAAGAATTTGTAAAATAGCTACCATAACAATTCACACCTAAAATTTCAAAGAATTGTATGACAAATTTTGACAACTTTTACTAATGTAATTTCAAAAAAATAATAATAATAATAAATAAATAAAAATAGATTTTAATTTATTTAATCTTAACACTCATAATTTCTAAAAGTTTATCAACATATTATATTTTATAAGGCACCATATTACAACTTATTTTTTATTGTTATGTTAGTTCATAGTGTGTGTAATCATATGCGAGCTCAGTTATTAAATATTGAAATTTGTGCAATGACCATATGATTTTTAAAAATATTGTTTTGACATTTATTTATAGTTGAAACTGCAGGGATATTGTTGTGAATAACTTGAATGTTTACAATCACAAAACATTGTATCGATTTATTATTTAGTCACGGGGTTCATTTTTTTAGTTCTTGTTCTTGCTCATTAAATACGTTAAATACAAAGATATTATATAAAGTTTTCTGAAATAATTTGGTCAAAATACATTATACAACCGGTGTATATATTTTTGTTAAGTTTCTTAGGTTTGAAGTTTTTTAATTGGGTCAAATCACATGCCTTGATGGAAGATAACTACATTTTGAAGCCAATCAAATAGTTCAGTCAAAGAGGATTCAACACCTCAAATGCCGTGTACTAAGAAATTTTACACGGCGAGTAACGTGCATTGTTAGTTACCTCATAAGATGCAATGTTTTATTTTCAGTTTCAATAAATATTTTTATATGTTCTTTGATACATGTTAAGAACTTTTGCTTGATTGAATTATCGCATATTACGAAACACTTACCACAATACCACATATCGTTAATTATTTGCGCTAGGCGCGGTACTGCTCAGTATATATATATATATATATATATATATATATATATATATATATATATATATATATATATATATATATATATATATATATATATATATATATATCAATGTCTAACATACACATTTAAATAGATTGACATAAGTCGATCTAAATAATTTAAAACACAGTTTTAATTGGTAAAACTATTCAACCCCCCCCCTTCTAGTTTTCCACAACCCTGATGATAGATACCCATTTACTTTTGGAGTAGACTTGGATTTGTTTTCAGTTAGATTTAGTTTGGATTTGTATTTTAGTTTTGGAACTCACTATGTTTAGAGTTAGTATTTCGTTATTACTTTAGAATACCTTTGTATCATGTTATTTATAAGACTTTCGCTTGCGTTTGTATATTCTGATTGACACCATAATGTGACATTTTGACCCTTGTCGGGTTAGGGTGTTACATGTGCATTTTGATGTGTGGGGACCTTATCGTGTTTTGACTAAAGGAGGTTCCAAATACTATGTTTCGTTTATTGATGTCTATACTCGTTACACTTGGATTTATCTTATGAAACATCACTATGATTTTCTTTCAATATTTATAGATGTTAGAGCTCTAGTATAAACACAACACTCAACTGTTATAAATGTTTTCATTGAGATTTGGTAGATGAATACATGTCTAAATACTTTACATATTTGCTTGCTTCAGATGAGACAGTATACCAAACCTCTTGTACTGACACTCCATAACAAAATGGTGTTGCTGAAAGAAGGTCCTTTAGTTCCTTTAGTTCGTTTATTGGTTTTGTACATCGTCTTCATGGGCATGTGACGTATAGAGAGGTTGTTTGTGATCCATTTTGGCAGGTTGCCATGGCTGAGGAACTTGCCGCATTGCATCAGACTCAGACATGGGGATTAGTACCATTGCCAGTTGACAAGCGTGCTATTGGTTCTCGTTGGGTCTACAAGATTAAAACCAAATATGATGGGTCCATTGAAAGATATAAGGCTCGTCTTGTTTCCAAAAGTTATGCTCAAGAGTACGGTATGGATTATGAAGAGATATATTCGCTCCTATTGCAAAAATGACAACGGTAAGAACCTTGATTGCAATTGCTTCTAGTCGTAAATGGAAAATATCTCAGTTGGATGTCAAAAATTCTTTTTTGAATGGTGACTTAAATGAAGAAGTTTTTATGACACCACCTCCTGATGTCTCTCACAAACTAAAAGAAGTTTGCAAGCTCAGAAAGCTCTATATGGTCTCAAATAGGCACCTTGTGCTTAGTATCAGAAATTTGAAACAGAGTTACATGTCTTGGGTTTGTCTCTAGACATCATGATTCTGCAATATTTATAAAACATTCAAGTGTTAGGCGTATACTTTGTTGTTATATGTTAATGATATGATTATTACTGGGGATGATTGTGTTGGAATTGAATCATTGAAATATGAGTTAGCTCATTGTTTTGTTATGAAGGATTTGGGCTTACTACGTTATTTTCTGAGTATTGAGGTTGCCTCTTCATCAAAAGGATATATTTTGTCTCGATCCAAGTATATACCTTATTTACTTGATCGTGCAAGAATTGCAAACAAAATGGTTGAATATATTCCTATTGATGGTAAGGCAAAATACACTTCGACATATGGTGATCCTTTGCCAGATCCAAGATCCAAGTTTGCATCGGCCTATTTTGGGAAGTTTGGTGTATCTTACAGTTACATGTCCAAATATTTCTTATGCAGGTCATATTGTTAATCGATTTGTTTATGCTCCAACAATGGTTCATTGGGCTGTTATTTTACACATTCTCAGGTATCTTCGGGGTACTCAGTTTTACACAATGGTTCATATTTTAGACACTTATGTTTCCTTCTACGTTTGCGTTGGATGTGCGTGCTTATAGTGATTCTGATGCTGGTGGTTCTATTTCTCGCAAGTCAACTACTTGGTTTCGTATAATTCTTGGTGATTCCCTTATTTCGTGTAAGACTAAGGAACAAGTTGTTAATTTCTAATCTTCTAATGAAGCTGAGTACTAAGCCATTTCAGTGACTACTAGTGAGATTGTTTGATTACGTTGGTTGCTTGAAGACACGGGTGTTCGTATCAGCCATTCTACTCCGTTACATTGTGATAATCGTAGTGATATTCATATTGTGTGCAACTCGATGTTTCATGAATGCCCCAAGCATATTGAGATAATTGTCCTTTCATTCGTCATCATCTTCTGGGACAATCTCTCTAGTGTTTGTTCCTTCTGCTTTTCAGATTGCACATGTATTTACCAAACCACACTTTGGACCACGTGTTCGTTTTCTGACTGTTAAACTCTTAATGTTTCTCGTTGCAGCATTTTGAGTTTGAGGAGATGTTAGCATATTAGCCCATAAGTGGCCCACGAGCCCATTTAGCTTTTAGGTTTTACCCTTATCTGTATTATATATACTCTCATTGTATGCTTGTTATTATTAATATAAGAGTAGTAATCAATAATAGTTAGTTGTCACTCTGTGGAAAAAATGGCCGAGAGCAAAGGAACTGATAATTCCTCACTTGGTAAATATGATCATTCTTCCTCATATATAAATTGCTAGCTTAATTTCTTAGTAGTATTTATTTTAAGCTTATACTTATACATTACATATTTACCTACAACACATGCATGAGCTAAAGCTGGTTAATTACATGCCTTTGTTACATATCTAGAACCTGATTTATGAACCTAATTTGTAAGTCTTTATTTTCAAGGTTACATATATTACCCGACACTAAGAAATAACATTAAACAATGCATGTATATGTGTCTTTCATTCGCTGGCTCTTTGATTTAGTGCTCCATTGCTCGATTTATCAAATATATGTTTTACTGTAGTGTTTATATCTTGACATATTTATTTGTGATGATTCTAAGCTACTTTTTGCGTGGGATGTTTTCTTTAAGCTTATATGTGAGCTTATGAACTTATTTAATTTTGGTTTATATTTCATAAGCCCCAATTATCCAACTTATTTTGAGACATATGTGATTATATAAACTTGTTATATCGTAATAAGCTTATATAACCACATAAGTGTTAAAATAAGCCGGAAATTTACTAATTTAGGGTTTACGAAATATAAGTCCAAATCAAATAAGCGTATAAGCTCGCATATAAGCTTAACAAACACCAAGCTTGGTAGTTTTTTTTGTAAGGTTCCTATGTGAATAAAATTTGCCATTTCAATATGTAATGTTAGATATTTAATACAACATGCTTTTACTTATAGTTATCAAGGTAATTGTTAATTAATTATGATCTAGGATCTTAACCATTCTTTATGAATTTCACAACACTTAAATTTGAGTGGTTTTTCTTCATTTGAGAAATGTTTGTGTGAGGTGACTAGAACTATTGAGTGACATTTTATCTTTTGCAAACGGGGATAGTAAGGGTATGACCTATCTACATTTCACCTCCCCCAGACCCCCACTCCCCCTTACCCTACTCGAGCGGGATTGGGTTTATAACTGAAACAAGCTGTATAGTTATGATGAAATTCTAGTGACTGTACCATCTAACAACAGCCATATTGCATGTCAAAAGAGAAACGCACACTCTTAACATGATAGACCATTTCAAATAGTTTCATTTGTTTCTAATGTACAGATATAACTGTCACGACCTGCACTGGAAAGATGATCGCTCTACAAGTCAAAGGCTCAGACACCATCTTTGATGTGAAAACCAAGATCCAAAGAAAAGTACGTATACCTGTTGAAGAGCAAGCGTTGCTCTTCGATGGAATGCTTCTTGAGGAGGACATTTTTACCCTTGCCAACTTCGGCATCAACAGCGGTTCCACCCTAACACTCCTTCATAGATCAAGAGGATTGGTGCCAATATTCGTCAAGTTCAACAATGGGTATATCAAAACTTTGAAAGTCAAACTCTCGGACACCATCAACAACGTGAAAACCAATGTCATCCCTACTATGAAACCGTCGGAATCAGTGCTGATCTTTAACAATACGGTTCTCGACGACAACAGCACCCTTTGTGAATTTGACATAAAGAAGGGATCCACACTCACAATTGTGCATAAAAAAGAAGTATATTTAAAGATATTTGTCAAGACCCTCGCTGGAGAGGCCAAGTCGTTGAGTGTTCAACCCTCATATACCATTGCCAAAGTGAAATTCTTTTTAGGTGACCCTGATGGTGTACTCATCTTCAATGAAACGGTTCTTGAAGATAGCAGTATCGTTTCTGACTTCGATATCAAGAATGGATCGACACTCACACTTTTGCCTAAATCAACAGGACGCATGCAGATATTTGTGTCTGGGCGCTTCATTGGAAAGATCCCTCTGGAAGTCAAACACTCATACACCATCTTATACGTGAAATCAAAGATCCACGATATCACAGGTATTCCCACAAGCGAGCAAATTCTGATGTTGGATGGGCAGAGACTCAGCGATAGTTGTACCCTTGATGACCATAACATCTGTAAGGAGACAACATCGACCTTTTATGGATCATTTCTAGCTTATGATCAATATTATGTTAAATAATTATGCCTTGTTTCTTTTGATGTAGTTCTGTTTTGTTAATTGTTCTTAACGATATGAAGTAACTGGAAGGCTTTGTCGACATATACTGGGTATTCCTTTCTTTAAATTAGTCTGTCTTATTATGCTTGGATTCCTACAATCTTCGTCACAAATGGACCAAGTTTTATCCGAGCTCTTTTGAGTCAACACTAAAGCCACTCTACAGTGGTCAAGTAGACGACCCGGGGCATTGAAAGTATGTTTTGTTAACATATCAACTGCAATGAAAGGTTTTAATGGATATTTAAATAATAGTATGTCCGGATTCGAACTCGAGACTTGGGATTGCACACATTACGTATGAGAATTGATGTACATAATTAATATAAATAAAGCGTTATTATTATTAATTATTAATCACTAAATAAAACATAACGATAGTTAAATAATTAACGAGGTTTGGTTAGCGGTCGTTAAATATTAACTAGAAGGACTAAGAATGAAATTAGAAGTCGGAAAGTTCTAGAATCCCTTTGGGATGAATAGGCCGATCGGTGGGGGTTTCAAACCCAATCCCACTCAAACTTGGTCACCAAGATAAGTTACCTATAAATACAATTCATTGTATTCATTCATAACCTAATCTTGGATCACCAATAACCTAATTTCTTCTCCTTCTCCTCTCCTCTTTGTGTGGCGGTCGAATACCCTCACCCCAGGGGTTTCGATTTTGTCTTAGCTCAAAGATAAAGTGTTTGGTTTATTAGTGATTCAAGGAACTAGCTTCTCGCATCAAATCGCTATTAATGCGTGTGTACAAGAGCGAAGAACAAGCACGTTTGAGCTTGTGATCTTGGTGGTCGATTTCTTGTGGTGGTCGAATTGTTAAACCCTAAAGTTAGGGTTTTGGGTTTTGTTCTAGTTCAAAGTTTGTTTGGTTTACTTGAATTGCTAAAAGTGCAGCGTTTTCTTATTCGGTTAATTACTTACATATATTATTCCTATTGTCTTCCATTGCTTGCTTTGATGATGTTATTTGTTTTATGTATAATTGTTATGAGTATAAAATTCCAACGGTGGCATCACGAGCCGTTAATATGATGTAATTAATTACGAAACACATAAAATTGGATCTTTATGATTATTTGCATGTTTTTATGGTTTCTAGGGTTTTGAATTGAAACCCTAATTTTTATATATATGGGTCGATTACCTAATATTTATTTAATTAGGTTTTAATTTTGTAAAACTTGTAGAAACCCTAGGATTGCATGCTAATTTTATGTGGTTAATTAATGAATAATTGTTATGTGCCATGTAATATCGTATCTTGGGTGATAATTGTTATCACGGAATCCATGGTGGAACATGCATGTTTTGCCATGGAGTATTGTTATTGTATATTGATTAATTGTTAAGTGATACACACATGTTTTATTTATTTAATAATTATTGAATTGGGAAGACCTCAATTATAACTAATAAAATTAGTTATGTGCTATTTGGTATACTATTAACTTGACTACATGATCGACTTGTCGATGTATGTAGCTCATCTACCTTGCGAGATGAAAGTCCTAGTTAATGTATGCATTTATTTCGCCTAAATTGTTATTAGAGTTTATTGAAATAATTATGCATGTGGCTAATTGTTTTACATATGTTAAATTGTTTAGTTATATGTTTATATTATTTGAGTGTGTTTAATTTTTATTAAAATGCTTTTTGTTTATATATTGTTTTGACATGTTAGTAAGCAAAAGGGTTTTTATGAATAGAAAATTAAATGGACTAAATAATGGCGAAATTGATTTGTTATCTAAAATTATTCTTGAACTTTTAATCGGTGATCTTGTTGTACTAAATGGTTAGAGCGGCTCACCCACTAGAACAAACTATAAAGGGTATTTAAGAAGTGAGCATAGTCTCTTTGAATGGATGTCTAAGGTTATGCTTGGTGACTTACACGGTCCTCGCCTTACAATGCGTTCGATTGGAGCTACCTAGTATAACCATTCTATGTACGAAGCATCTTAGTGCAAAGTTGTAAGTTTCTCAACGCATCGATTAAAACTTTGTAGAATTCAATCTTAGCAATTAAAATCTTTTAGTAAGTTTTTGAAAATTTTATGTTATAAAGTTGTATGCATGCTTCTTTATACATAAGTTTTGATTACACATCAAAAATTGTACCCTTTAAATTTAAGTTTATGCCATCTAATGATATGAAACACTTGAAGTTGTAATTTAGTTATGTGAGACCTTGATCTAGATTACAATAACGAGGTGAATTATTTTGTTGTGTGAGACCTCGACTTTATGATTTGCGGTTTCTAAATTAGACAACTTAATTAAGTTAGTTAGTGAGACCTATAACTTAAGGCATAAGATGGGATAAAACATGCTTACGTTTTGCATTAATTGTTTTGGCAAAATTGTAAATCCCATAATTTTGGAATTGAAAACTTGTTTGTCAATTATCGTTTTCAACGATTACCTATTCTATACTTTCACCACTAGCGAGATCAAGCGATGTGGTGGAACTATGATAATGAGGATCCAAAATTCAAGGAAAATACTATGGTTAATATGAATATTGACCAAAGGGTATTTTATTTTCTTGAATGTTTACTTATCGAAAGTACTAACTTTTGAACTTTTATTTACGTAGAAATGGCTCAAGTGAATCTCTGCACTAGCCTCGTCGTTCAAATCTATGTTTGATCGAGAGAATTATTTAGTAGCAATTTCAATGATTGGTATCGGCAACTCGAATTGTCTTGAGGTTGCCAAAAGACTCAATTGTTGACTACGCCTTGTCCTCCTGAACTGCGGTGATGCTCTCTTTGAAGCACGAGTGCATGGCAATCTGAGTATGACAAGTATAATGAGGTCGCTTTGCATTATGCTCGGGAGTATGAACTCAAGCTTGCAAAAGCAATTTGAGAATTACTTCCCTAATCTCATCTTGGAAGAATTGCAAGGTTGTTTGAAAAGCTGTGTTGTGAAATTGTATGACTTGATTGATGCTCTTCATAGTTGCAAGCAAGGAGATGGGAAACACATGGCGTGTTTATGCGGAAATGATGAGTTACATGGACCGGTTGGGCGTTTGAACTATGTCTACCCTAATGACATACAAATTGGCACGATCAACGGATCCCTTAACAAGGAATTTGATGGTTTCGATGCGCAATTATAATATGCATTGCAGGGGAAGGCGATCGATGAGGTACATGCAATGCTCATTGATTACGAAAAGGTTTGCCCGAAGGCCTCTACACTGCGGTTTTGACCATCCGGAAGGGTAGAATTTCTAAGCCTAATAAGCCGCTAGCGAACAAGAAAGGGAAAGGTAAGGGTAAAGGCGATAAGGAAAACAAGTTATGACTTATCGGCAAGAACCCAAGTACCCTCCCAGCGTGAGAATCGAAGAAGGATCGGGCTTGTCATCATTGCACCGAGGTTGGACCTTTGGAAGAGGAATTGTCCATTGTACCTTGATGAGTTGCGCAATAAGAGGTATAAAAATCATGCATTGTGGCGATGCAGTACTCTTTTGATGATAGAATTATTTGCTTTTCCTCATAAAATAAATTCACGGGTATATGATCTTGGATGTGGTATTCACATATGTAATACTGCTGCGAGGACTTAGAGGAGCAAGGAAGCTTGCCTATGGACGACAATACACTGCGTGGGTAATGGAGCACATGCGATCGTTGAAGCTATAGGCACGTTTGATTTAGTTTTACCTTCGGGTTTAATCTTGTCATTAAACGATTGTCATTCGCACCTTCCATTGTTAGGGTGTCGTTTACATTTCCTTGTTAAAAGATATTGGTTTCGTTCATACATTTCTTGATTATGGAATTTGTTTCTTTAAATGATGTTTTTACTTTAATGTTATTCCGATAAATGGTGTGTTTGAAATTGATTTGCATGATAATGTTGTTGATAAAAATAATTACATCTTTAGCATCAATAATAAAAGAATCAAAAGTGATTTGGATTCTTCATTTCTTTGGCATTGTAGACTTGCTCATATAGGCAAGAAAGCATGCAACAATTTGCAACACGATGGGCTTTGCAAGACATCAATGATGAATCATTTGATAAATGCGAATCTTGCATATCGGGAAGATGACCAAGAAACCTTTACAAATAGTTTAGAAAGGGCTTCGATCTTCTTGGTGTGATACATCTTGGCGTATGTGGACCACTAAGACATGTGTCAAGAAAGGGTGCTAGCTACTTCTTAACCTTCTTGATGATTTCGATCGTTATGGTTATGTTTATTTACTTAAACATAAACATGAAGTCTTTGAAACATTTAAGGTTTTAAGAGTGAAGTAGAAGCGCAACTAGGAAAGAAGATTAAAGCTCTTGATCGATAGAGGTGGTGAATATTTAAGCCAAGAGTTTAAAGATTATCTAGGCGAGTGTGGTATTGTCCGACAACTCACATCTCCTTATACTCCACAACAAAATGGTGTATCGAGAGAAGGAATCGTACATTGCTAGACATGGTGCGATCGATGTTTAATCTTACTACTCTTCCCTTATCCTTTTGGGATTATGCTTTGAAGCTTTGTTCGCATATTGAATATGGTTCCAACTAAGAAGGTTGATAAGACTCCTTATGAAGTGTGGTATGGGAAACCTCCCAACTTGTCTTACTTAAAGGTGCAGGGTTGTGAGGCGTTTGTTAAGCGTGACTCTGGCGATAAGTGCAACAAAGATCATTAAGTGTGTCTTCGTAGGATACCCAAAGGAAGCGATGGGTTACTACTTCTACTTTCCACACGAAAACAAAGTAATTGTTGCTAGGTATGGAGACTTTCTTGAAAAGGATCTCATATCTCATGAATTCGGTGGGAGAGTATATGATCCGGAAGATGATCAAGAAGATACAACACCTTACGAGAACACTAGCCAACCTCAAGTAGAACACGAAAGTGCAGGCGTTCCACGAGATTGAAGTGGTTCCCATTCGTAGATCGCATGAGGACTACGCGTGCACTGGCGTCTATGTCTCAGCGTAGAAGGCGAGGAAAATATGTTAGGGGATCTTGGTGAACACGCTAACTATAAAGCGCCATGATGAGTCACGAAAAGGAAAAATGGCGAGTTGCAATGAATGAAATGCAATCCATGAAAGATAACGAAGTGCGGATAGAGGTTGACTTACCTCCAAATGCTAAGGTAGTTGGAAGTAAGTGGCTCTTTAAGATAAAGGCCGACATGGATGGCAATGCACACACCTATAAAGCTCGTCTTGTAGCTCAAGGTTATACTCAAACCTATGGGGTAGACTACGAGGAGACATTTTCTCCTGTGCGAGACATTAGAGCTATTAGGATTCTTATAGCCATAGCTGCGTACTATGACTATGAGATATGGCAAATGGATGTCAAAGCGCCTTCTTAAGCGGTCGCCTAGATGAGGACATCTATATGGCGCGACTGAAGGGTTTGTGAATCCAAAGTTTCGAGCGTGTATGCAAACTTCAAAGATCCATTTATGGGTTGAAGCAAGCATCAAGGCAATGGAACAAGAAGTTTGATGAAGAAATCAAGAAATTTGGTTTCACTCAAAATCTTGATGAGCCATGTGTGTATCACAAAGCTAGTGGGAGTAATGTTATTTTCCTTGTCTTATATGTCGATGACATATTGATCATGGGAAAAGACATTCCAAGTATGCAAGATGTAAAGTCTTATCTTGGAGTGCTTTTCTATGAAGGACTTAGGGAAGCGACATTTATTCAGGAATCAAGATCTCTGAGAGATAGATCAAGGCGGTTAATTGGACTAAGCCAAAGTGCTTACATTGATAAAATCTTGAAGAGATTTAGTATGCAAAATTCCAAGAAGGGATATTTGCCGATGCAAGTTGAACATGGCTTAAGTAATAAACTATCGCGTCAACACTGCTTGAGGTGGAATACATGAGGAAAGTTCCTTATGCTTGGTGTAGGATCTATCATGTATCTTTGTGAGATGTACAAGGCACGATGTGGCGTTTGCACGAGAACATTACCGGTCGGTATCAACGAGAACCCGGTGTGAAACAACGGCAGTATTAAGAACATTCTTAAGTATCTAAGGGCTACTAAAGAAATGTTTCTAGTGTATGGAGGAAATCGGATGCGAGAACTTGATGTTCTGAGGTTTTGCGATCGTCATTCCAAAGCGATAAAGATGATCTGAAGTCTCAGACGGGTTATGTCTTTGTCATTAATGGAGGAGCGATTGTTGGAAGAGCAAGAAGCAAACAACAGTTGCGATGTCTATTCTGTTGAGTACATAGGCTGCTTGAGCTGCGATGGAAAGCTGTTTGGATTAGGAAATTCATTTCGGGACTCGGAGTAATGCCCTCAATCGAATTACCTTTAAATGTGTATTGTGACAACTCTGCTGCAATAACATTTGCCAATGAGCTGGAGTCATGAAGGCGCGGACATTTTCCTCGTCGATATCACTATGTTCGAGAACAAGTCGACATAGGTGAAATCAATCTACTCAAAGTTCATACGGATGAAAATCTAGGCGATCCCTTTACGAAGCCTTTGCCAAAAGATAAACTTCTTGACCATCTTGATGGGATAGGACTTCGTTTAGCTAGTAGTTTCATGCGGATCTGTGATTAGTATTTGGATAAAGGATGTTATGAACAAATATTACTTTAATGAAATAAAATAGTTGTTTATGTTTATTTTCATTTTCTTAATATTATATCCTATATTTGCATGTTTAATCCGTGAATAACTTATGTTATTCTAAATAGTCCGTTGTCGATCAATGATGTGGGAATGTCATTGAATTAAGACAAATCGAGTTTTGGTAGAATATACTTTTAAAGTATATTGATGCGTGGGACATACAGATTCACATGATATTCAATGAATTGAATATAGGACTCATCCAACTTTACATGATGATACTTTTGGATTTTATCATTAAGTATATCATGAAGTGTTTATCCTCGGACTTGAGATACGGATAAGCGATATGAATGTAGTGCATTTGTGTAAGATAGTCTAACTTATCCGTGGCGGTAGTTATAAGGGCTATTTTCGGAAGTGTTGCAAAATTCATGAGTTATGTTTGTAGTCAAGAGAATTTGTTCCTTTGAATTTGTTTCAAAGCATAATACTATATTTGGGCCCTCGTAGGGTTGACAAGATGTTTGTATGGCCATACCCAAGATCTATCGGAATACGTTCGGATGATTTGGTAATCTTGTTCAATCATATACAACGAAAGCAGAATATTAACTTATGAAATGACTTGATCCATATTCATAGTTAATGTAGTATTAGTAACAAAGGATAAGTAAAATGATGAATCATTAAATGGTTTTCGAGGAGACCATGCTCGATTCGATCCGGGGCGTTGGCGTGTGAAAGCTAGACTAACCAATGTCATTACTATATTTAGTAATATCCAGTGGGGCTGAAAGGTTTTAATGGATATTTAAATAATAGTATGTCCGGATTCGAACTCGAGACTTGGGATTGCACACATTACGTATGAGAATTGATGTACATAATTAATATAAATAAAGCGTTATTATTATTAATTATTAATCACTAAATAAAACATAACGATAGTTAAATAATTAACGAGGTTTGGTTAGCGGTCGTTAAATATTAACTAGAAGGACTAAGAATGAAATTAGAAGTCGGAAAGTTCTAGAATCCCTTTGGGATGAATAGGCCGATCGGTGGGGGTTCAAACCCAATCCCACTCAAACTTGGTCACCAAGATAAGTTACCTATAAATACAATTCATTGTATTCATTCATAACCTAATCTTGGATCACCAATAACCTAATTTCTCTCCTTCTCCTCTCCTCTTTGTGTGGCGGTCGAATACCCTCACCCCAAGGGTTTTCGATTTTGCTTAACTCAAAGATAAAGTGTTTGGTTTATTAGTGATTCAAGGAACTAGCTTCTCACATCAAATCGCTATTAGTGCGTGTGTACAAGAGCGAAGAACAAGCACGTTTGAGCTTGTGATCTTGGTGGTCGATTTCTTGTGGTGGTCGAATTGTTAAACCCTAAAGTTAGGGTTTTGGGTTTTGTTCTAGTTCAAAGTTTGTTTGGTTTACTTGAATTGCTAAAAGTGCGCGTTTTCTTATTCGGTTAATTACTTACATATATTATTCCTATTGTCTTCCATTGCTTGCTTTGATGATGTATTTGTTTTATGTATAATTGTTATGAGTATAAAATTCCAATCAATGTCTGCACACACAAACAACCGAACTCTAAAGGTTTCAAACATGCATGTGTAGGGAACATATCATGAACCCGCCATTAACTAATGATACTATGATAGTATATATATCATATAGAGGCAGAGGTGATTATTTCAGCTCATTTATCTAAATTGTGTTAATTTGAGGTAGACTTTTATCTCTGGCAAGTAAGACGTATAACATAAATGAAATAGATAAAAAGGATATGGGCTAAAAGTTATTGAAAATATGTTAAAAAACTTTCAACTAGTTTAGTTGTACTCACTGTATTGTTTATTTAAAACTTTAAAAAGGAAGAAGGAAAAAAAAAGGGGGGGGGGGGGCGGTCAAACCAACCCCGCATGACTTTTCCAAACCACATTAAAAAAAATCTTAGCCGTTTTTAACCCATTTGGACCCGTCCAACGGTCACCTCTGTCATGCCAATTTTCAAAAACAAAGCTCTGTCATAATCAGACTACATGAAAGATATCACTATATTGTCCACCAGTTATTAAACAACGTATAATACTAGGTTTCGCAATGAAAACCAGACCCCAACAAGATTACTTGGGACATCAGTGTCAAACGACAGATTTTATTGCAGCAATTGCTTGATTGCTAACAACGCCTGCATGAGTAAACTACATTAAAAAAAATTTCTTAGCCGTTTTCAACCCATTTTGACCCGTCCAACGGTCACCTCTGTCATGCCAATTTTCAAAAACAAAGCTCAACAACTACATCAAAGTATATGTTAACTTGTTTAGTAATATCATTAGAATAACATAACTATTAGTTATAACTATTAGAATCATAGAAGTTTTAAAAACATGTATTCAGATAAATTTTCTTAATCAAAGAAAACTAAAGCACGAGGTTTAAATTCACAGTAAAAAAAGAGTTATTTACCGTGAGAAAGGTACTGACAAACTCGTAGGTTATAACTTTTATTAAGACACAATATATAGAGAGGCAACCTAGAAACCCTAAACCCACAAAGCGGGCTTGGGCCTTTTATCATCTAATACTCCTCGCATGATTCGGCGCGAAATCATGGCTCGAGCGTAGTAGTAAACTAATAAAGCAAAATAAAACAATAACCAAAATAAAACGGGATAACCCAAAGTATCCCAAACAGTCGTCTCGGGAATAAGAACCCTAGATTCGACACCAACAAAAGTCGTCTCGGGAATAAGAACCCTAGATTCGACACCAACAAAAGTCGTCTCGGGAATTGATACCCTAGATTCGACACCAACGAAAGTCGTCTCGGGAATTGATACCCTGAATTCGACACCAACAAAAGTCGTCTCGGGAATTGATACCCTGGATTCGACATAAGAAAAAAAACAATTAAATAACTTTTTTTTCAACGTTGAATTAAATCTTGGATCTTGAAGTCTTCAAAGTCAACAGTAAATCATAGTTGAGATATATAGTCAACAATGCGGCAATGATGTACACCATTACCCAGCGGATGAAACAACCTTTTTTTTTTTTTTTTTTTAACAAGGAATATGCACCTCGTGTATTGTTTCAATACAATAACAAGACAATGGTGATTGGGATAAATGAAAAGATGTGGCAAGAAATTAGATGGTGAAAGTAAAGGCAACTTTTTTTTTTTTTTTTTTTTTTTTGAGATTAGGGTTTGTTTGTTAGGGTTTGTGGGGTGGCTTAGGGGAGGCGGCTCAATTTAGCCACCTAGGTCGAGGATCGGACACGCTCTGATACCATGTTAGACAATGAAACTCGTGGGTTATAACTTTTATTGAGACACAATATATAAAGAGGCAACCACAGAAACCCTAAACCCACAAACGGGTTACGATAACATGTTAGACAATGAAACTCGTAGGTTATAACTTTTATTAAGACACAATATATAGAGAGGCAACCCTAGAAACCTGAACCCACAAGCGGGCTTGGGCCTACTTATCATCTAATAATCTTGTCCTCGATACTCTTATTATTGTTGTCATCGGGGACTTCTTAGGAATTCCACCGCTTCACCCTATGCAAATCCTATGCTACAAGAAGAAGCATCTGCAAGGAGTGATCTACGCGTAAGCTTCAGCAGCATTCTTGAAGAAGCGGAAGAAATCTAGTAATGTCCACCCACCTTAATTTTACATAATTCATTTTAGCGATGCCATAAACTTAGCTTACAACCATAACCAAGTACTTTTAAGAGGCGATGCAAGACTCGCGTCATGATTTAACAGGTGAGCGAATCGACTTTAGGCGACAAGTTGAGAATTTTGCAAGCAACTTGTATAAATCAAGTATGAAATGGAGAGGAGCAAGCGGCGAATACGAAGAAATCATTAGCGCTTGTAATCATGGGAAGCAATGATTACATCAACAGTGTTATTAACTTCTTTATGCAACAAGCTATATATACACCCCAACAACCTATCTGAGATATTTTGATAGAAGCGATACATGGGACAAATTTTGGTAAGTCTATCATACCACCCCGGACAATGTAAAATATCGGATCTGGCGTGTAGATGTGAGTTATATCGCAATGATTTCCGGTGATCTATATCTTTACTTTGTCGCAGGCCCTCTATAGTTTAGGACTCAGAAAGTTCTTTCTAGCAGGGATTGGGCCCCTAGGCTGCATTCCTAATCAACTAGCCAATAACTTTGCTCCACCCGGAAAGTGTGCATCGTTAGCAAACGACATGGCAGTCATGTATAACACACAACTCAGGTCACTAGTCACTCAACTTAACAAAAACTATACTGATGCCATCTTTGTTTATGGAAATACCTATGGTGCTGTCAGCGACATACTAAGCAATGCAAATAGCTATGGTATGTATACACATGTATCTTAAATTCTCATTTATTTATACTTATATTAAATATCACATGAATCTGAACACAAATGTATTGCAGGGTTCACAGTCACTGACAGCGGGTGTTGTGGTATTGGAAGAAATCAAGGCCAGATAACTTGCCTCCCGTTTTCAGCTCCATGCATCAACAGAGACCAATATGTTTTTTGGGATGCCTTCTGAAAGGTTATGGATATAAATTAATATTAGTATGACCGGATTCGAACTCGAGACTTGGGATTGCACACATTACGTATGAGAATTAATGTTTAGAATAATTAATATATAAATGTTATTATTAATTATTCGATCACGAAAATAAACATAACGATAGTTAATATTTAACGAGTTTAGACTAACGGTCGTTATATGTAAACTAAAAGGACTAGAGATGAAATTAGTGGACAAGAAAGATCTAGAACCCTCTTGGGTCCTATGGCGGTCGTGGGTCTCCAAAAGCCCAAGGAGGATCTTTTCTTGGTCACCAAGTTATTAGATACCTATAAATACAAACCTCTTGTATTCATAAATCTAATCTTGGATCACCAAAGAACCCTAACTTCTTCTCCTCTCCTCTCCTCTTGTGTTTGGCCGATTGACTCCATCCCTAAACCCATAGGGATCGATTTTCCAACATCAAGAAACAAGTGTTTGGTTTATTTGTGATTCAAGAACCTATCTTTTCACATTAATTCGATATTAGTACGTGTGTACAATAACGAAGAGCAAATACACTTGTGTTTGCATATCTTGGGTATTCGATTTTTGGTGTAGTTGAATTTGTTAAACCCTAATTTATTAGGGTTTAGAGTTTCTTGGTTCTTGATCTTAATTTGGGGTTTTCATAAACCCTAATTGCATTGATTGATAAAAGGTACGCATATACTTTTAATTCGGTTAATTAATTTACAATTATTCCTATTACTTCCGCTGCATGCTTTGATGATGTTTATGTGTTTTCTATAATTGTTATGATTAGTAAAACCCAACAGTGGCACCACGAGCCGTTAATATGTTGTAATTAATTACCGACACACATAAAAATTGAATCTTTGTGATTATTACATGCTTTTATTGGTTTCTAGGGTTTTGAAAATTGGAACCCTAATTTTTTATTAGTTGGGTCGATTACCCTTTATTAATTAGGTTTTATTTTTTGTAAAACTTGTAGAAACCCTAGGATTGCATGCATATTTTTTATGTGGTTTTAATGAATATTGTTATGTGCCATGTATATGCGTATCTTGGGATTATAATTGTTATGAGTAATCCATGGTGGAACATGCATGTTTTGCCATGGATTATTGTTTTGATTAATTGTTAAGTGAAATTCACATGTTAATTAGTTTGATAAATATAAAATTGGGGAAGATCTCAATATATCTAATAATAATTCGTTATGTGCAATATGGTATATTATTAATTTGTCGATGTATGTGGCTCACTTACCATAGTAGGTGAAAGCCCTAGTTAATATATGCATGGTTTTACGCCTAGAATTGTTTATTAGGTTTTATCGAACAAATTATGCATGTGGCTATTTGTTGTGATAACGCTACACGCGTCGTTCGGGGTCAAGGAAACTTCCTTTTCTTCGAGCAAGTTTTATAACACCCTAGGCAGTGAACCTAATCGTTGTAGTGTAGTAATTAGGGTAAGCCACGGGTATTGATATCATTCTCTAGGGGGGAATAGGAATGCTAGTAAGGAGTTACTACGCTAAGGTTAAGGTTGAGGAAGATTATTTTTTGTATTTTTATATTTTATGAAATGGAAAAGTACGAATCTCGGGTATTGGATTTGGGGGGTTGGTATTTCTACCGATTACTCTACTATTATCTAATTATCTAAACTAAGGTTGTGGGAGTCTATGTCTAATTAATGTGTGCTCGTATGATAGTTTAAAGATGTGTTTACTTAGGTTGTACTACTCCTTAATTATCTCCTATTGATGGTTGAGTTGTCACGTCCTTATTCTTAGTTGCGTTGTGTGTCTAAAGTTGTAGGGTATGCGTTTCTCCCTAACTCTTTGAACTTACGAAGGGTCTAGTCTACAAACCCACTAGGGATGATAAACTCTTACTCTAAGGCACTCTTTGGATGGTTTAGCTTACAACTACTCGGTAATTATATTCTAAGGTTCACAAAGATGAATCAAGCATTAAGTACACAACGAATGACCTATCGCATTACTAGATCATTAATCAACTAAGATAAGAAACAACCAATCAATATTCAATAATTAAGTTTCATACTTCCTAAGCAAACACACAAATAAATTAGCGGACATGGAAGACATGCAAGCATACACACAAATAATCAAAGACATAATTGAATTAATGAAGTAAATACTTATCTTGATGTAAGATAGGGTTTAAAACCTAAAATCTTGTACAAGACACCTTAGGTTCGGTTTTAGGTTTTACTCCAAAAGACTCTCTTAAAAGCGAAAATTCGGATTCTATATATAAGATTACATATGCGGCGGCGTCACCTTATGTTTAATGGCGCCGTCGTGTCGCCGTCATTAGGGTTTCGTCTTGGCCATATTAACCTACGGCGTCACTTTATGTCCGTGCGCGTCCTCTTTGACTTCGGCGTCGTCGGATTGCATCTAGGCCGTCTAAGTAGCGACGGCCTACTCTTTACAAGCGGGCGTCGTCACTTGAAAATCTGAGTTTTGGTTACGAGCCGTCACAAAATCCTCGGACGGCGTCGCATTGCTTTTTGGCCGTCGCCTTCTATTTTCAGCATTGTGAGTGTCTTGATTTTGACTTTGGCCATTTTCTTCATATATTCGCGCCTTTTCGTCCAAATAAGTGCCATTCCAGCATTTTGCCTTCAAGAGACCTAAAAAGTGAAAAGAGCGATATTAAGTAATAACGGATACAAAAGTGATCAAATAAGGACTTAAACAACCCTCAAAATGGTACCTTTTAAAACCTTATCAAATATCCCTACACTTGTTATTTGCTTGTCCTCAAGCAAATGTGCTTTAACCAATTAATTTATAAGTTAGGGGTCATGAAGCATTAATTCAAAACGGTCCACAACACATATAAGCCCATAAAAGTCATAACAAGCACGGAAGTACATACTAGCACCTCACATGGGGTGTTTGGATACTCACATCTCTCTCGGTGTATACATGAAATATAACAAATAGGAAATGGAAGATAAACACTCATTAACCGGTCCTAGTACATAGATTACCATAGGCTTGAGAATAGATCAAACCTCCATCGCTTTGGCGTAAGCACCTAGGAAAGACTATCAAAGAGGTCTTTTAATGGGTTGTAATGTTAGGCTTACGGTAGGGAAACAAGGGTTTGGTGGGATAGGCTATTTAGTGGTGACAAGTCAAAAATCTCTATGTTAAATGCATATGAAGAATGGCGTTGCTAAGCCAAGACTCGACACTCTAAAACTCTAGGTAACTAAAATAAATAGACATAAATTCAAAGATACATGTAGGATAGTAGGCAGTATTTTTTTTTTTTTTTTTTTTTTTTTTTTAATCATACACTTTTACTCTACCATCCTCTACGATAACATCAAAATACTAGGGATTTATAGGCATATCCTACACTTGAGTTTTATTACTCTAACACTAATTTGACCCGATTTGAAAAGATCAAAACACTTGGGGTACATTATTATGCAAACAAAGGAATTTGAATTTAACGTTCCTTCCGTCATTTCATAAACTTTAACTTTTCCCATGAATCCCAATCGTCCCAAAAGCGTATACAAAGGATATGACTCGACTTAGCAACTTATGCAAGCAACTAGATAATTGAACTAAGGGTTTAGGGTGATAACAAACATTTTCACTAAAAGTGAGTGCATAAGGGTAGGCTAAGGCGATTTGGGTGTATATTTGGGGTGGGGTGTAAACAATGCTCTTCATTGATATTCGGAAAAACCGAAACATCACGAGAACCGCGAAAAGGATAGGATCGAGGGGTTAACTAGGGTATCGTGTACTAAAGATGAGTACAACGCAAAGGGTGTGGGGAATTACTCAACCGATATGGAAGAAGTAATTATATTACAGGTATCAAACAAGGGTTATCCTAATGCCTCTTATCATTTAGTTATTCCTAACTACACAAGTGTAGTCTTACTTGCGATCTCGGAATGTATCACAAAGCAAGTTCTAGAATCTAATATACTACCGGTTCACACTCTAAGCATTGAAGATGAATGCTTTTAATTCCTACTAATCTAAGGGCGATCCTCACATTTTAGTGGAATTTGGGTGGTAAAGGGTTTTTTGTGCTAGTCATGCAACTTCCTATCCATGAGACGCTTTTGTTAAGACTAATGGCCCACTCCTATATGTCATAAAAAATTTTAAATTTGGTGCCAAAATTACCTAACCGACATTTCCTCATGGTTTATTACACAATCACAATTGACAAAGCAAATAGTCAAGGATAAGCATAGTTTCAAAGTTCCGCTTTATTTTCCTCCCTACACTTAAAGCTGAACATTGTCCCCAATGTTCCCCGAAGTATCAAAGTTATGATAAAAGAAGGTAATCAAAAGCGAAAGAAACTAGTACTCCCGATTAGCTCGGTAGGATCCGTGTAAAGTGGTGGTTAAATCCTTTTCAAGAAGAATTGTTATGAAAAGCTCCTTCCAATCTTATGTAACTTCTTCTTGACAAACTAAACTCGCACACTTGAAGAAAACAAATGAAACCTTCGTAAAATCGTGGTAATAATATATATAAGACTCGATTTAAACTAGGATATAATGCTTGTGGAATGGATGTTTACAATTTCTAAGAAAATTAAGACACTGAAAATTCCAAAAATTTATAAGTAGCTTAGAAAAGCGAGAAAAAAGTAATCGATGTTTTACTCCTTCACGACGCCGTCGGTTGCAATCTGACGCCAAAGTTATCACGACAAAAATGGTCTGCGATTTTCGGAAAAATTCGGAAAATTTACATCTTTAGAATCTGGAAAAATTTACGCAAAACATCCATTATGACTTGATACAAGCATTTGACTCGAACAAACAAACATAAATATCTTTTAGTTAATTGTTATTCTCACATTTACGTTTCTTTGAAAACGTGTGTAATCCTCCCTACACTTATCCTTTATGTAAAATACCTTTATATGCAATTAAGACGAGGTTAAAAAATAAAGCATTTTTACAAATTTGAACATGAGGATAAACAATTAATAAAAAGAAGAAAGATAAATCACAAACAAAGATAAAACATACAAGCAAGATAAATTACACCACATGTAAATAAACACCACGTAGTTCAAAGGTCACTACTAATTTAGATGTCCAAGATTATTACATGCCAAAATAAAAATTGTTTCAATAGCCAACCATACTCAATCCATAAACTACTACATCAATCACCGGGGAGGGTCCATAACGATAGTCATAACCGTGGGGAAGATGGCCCAAATACCCATAGGGTGGATAGTCCTCCTCCGCCCTAGGAAAGGATCAACTGGAGATGTGGGTCAGGCGATCACGCATGGATGATGATGCATCTGTCTGACAAGATGGTCGTAGGTCCGCCTAGCCCTCCGGTCTGTTGCGCCATCCATGTATCCATGCGCCCATCCATGCTCCTGGTAGGCCTGCCAATCTCCACTAGACATATGCCCGTAGGTGTCGGTAGAGCTTCTGCTTCACCTTCCCGCCGGTGTGCGGTACCGTGGCTCCTCATCATTATCGTCATCACCACCTTGAATGGCGGGTGAGAACGGAACCAAGTATAACCTCTACCATAATCCATCGTGACATTCATAGCTTTCGAGATTTAGCCTTGACGACCCTAGGTGCGCCATCGTATTCGGTATGAAGGTACCTCCCGCCAATACACCTAAGGATCAAGCTAGCAGGGTGATAAGCATGCCCCATACACCCTATCCTCCAACCTAATCCCACTCGCAGGTTCTCAAGTAATCGGCCAACCGTAGCGGGATGTTGCATTGCACTCCTCGGCCAATATGCGCAGAGAGATAGAATAGGTCAGTAAGGTGACACGATGGCTCGTGGCATGTCTTCTGTGATAGAGAAGGTGAGGCAAATGATGTATGAGCCTAACCCGTGGATCCGGATTTGTGAAGCGAGGTACCCCGATAATGTACTCCCATCGCAATCGTGTTCGTAATCGAATACCCAACATCTCGTCCTTATGGGTAATTCCGATTTGCAAATCGAGTCCTAAAACATCACTCTCAAGATCCTCGATGTATACATCCCAACCTCCATCCAAACTCAAGCGTCGACATTTGCCTCCGGTCCCTCCCTAACCTAAATCGGATCCCTTGAAATCAATATTATCGACATGCATTGATATTTGGCGGATATGATGCGTGAAACTCACGTATCAACTCGCCATACACGGGCTCTCGATTCAAACAATCTTTCCCATTGGGGATCGTTGAACTTATCCTTCTAAAACTATTGAAAATTCCCTAGCCAAATCATTCTCCTCCGAAATGCCCGGTCAACACATTTACCTGAATCAATAGTCCGATGGAGTAAATCGTTGTAATCGGCTTGACATCCTTCTTCAATAAATACCCCACCCAATGATTGTGTCCTAATGTTTTCTTGAGTATTAGAAGATTGTCCCCTAGTCCTTTTACTCTTCCGCTCATCCGAAACAAGAAATCAAATAAGTGGAGAGCAAATGAGTATCATTTGCGATGCAAAGGACGACACAAGCAGTCTTGTGATGAGAATACACTGCACGCCGTCACCGACCAATTTTTTGAATCCGACATTTGCGAGGGAAAAGTCCAAGTTTCTAACCATAACCCTTGACCCAAACACCCTTGTTGCAAGCAACAATGGCATAACGCCGGTGGTTTTGATTCCTAAGCCGTCAAGGCTTCTCGCAGTTAACCCCATATGGTAACACTACTACTTCGCCTAATCTTAAGCCTTAACAAGATTTCAAAAGTGAAATAGATCAAATTAGTTGGGGTTTTGGATTTGAGAAAAGAGGAAAACGAAATTGAACATGAATTAGAACAATTGAATAGACAAAGATCTATGTAGATTACTTACCTCGTGGAGATTGTTGTGGAAAAATGGTGGATTCGATGTGGGAATACGTTTTTGTGTGGTGTGGGCGGATGAAAATGTGTAGGGTAAAGAATGAAAGAGATGGGTCTTTGATTCGTCGTCGATCGACTTAGCGGTGGCGTCACTCGTTAAAGTGTGGCGTCACGCACAAATTTATGTAAAAGAAAAGCATTTTTTTTTTTTTTTTTTTTTTTCCGCCGGATCAAAATCGGTTACTATTTTGACAAGAAACTTGGTTTTATTTTAAAATCAATTTGGTTATTCCACCAATAATCTCCACTATGGTAAGCAATGCATATGTCAAATTGTCTTTCAATCGTGATCTCAGAAGTTCAAGTCTTGAGGGTGAGGTTCTTTTTTTCCAGGTTTAAAACCGAAAGAACTTTTCCTTGCATTGGGAAAATCGGGAAGTGATACGTGCACCATTCCAATGAATGTGTTTCTAGGGATTAAGTGGGAAATGTTGAGACAGGGGTTTAAGCAAGAATATGATTCATCGAGGTTTACTAAGGGAGAAGGTTCGGGAGTCATCCCGGTATGTCCTGGTATTGCATACACCTTTTCTAGCTTTTTAGGTATATTGTTTTTTGCGATTTCACCACGGATGCTCAACATGAAGTTGTTAGCTAGGCCCAAGAAAGTGTCATGAGTTGTTCGCATTTGAGCTTCGAGGCGTTTTATTTCCTCTTCTTGCTTGTAGACAAATGTCAACATAATGTCCTCGAATTCATCCTGCCGGGATTTTCTTGGGATCAAAAATTCCTTGACAGCATTCAAATGTTCATCAGCACGCGTGGTTACTCCCATTAATGCTTTCACTTGGGCCTGGAAGACATGCAAGCATACTTCCTAAGCAAACACACAAATAAATTAGCCGGACATGGAAGACATGCAAGCATACACACAAATAATCAAAAACATAATTGAATTAATGAAGTAAATACTTATCTTGATGTAAGATAGGGTTTAAGACCCTAAAATACTATACAAGACACCTTAGGTTCGGTTTTAGGTTTTCACTCCAAAAGACTCTCTTAAAAACTGAAAAATTCGGATTCTATATATAAGATTACATATGCGACGGCGTCACCTTATGTTTCGTGACGCCGTCGTGTCGCCATCATTAGGGTTTCGTCTTGGCCATGTTAACTTTGGCGCGGCATCACTTTATGTCCGTGATGCCGCTCGATTGCATCTAGGCCGTCGAGTAGCGACGGCCTACTCTTTACAAGCTGGACGTCGTCACTTGAAAATACGAGTTTTGGTTCTCGAACCGTCACAAAATCCTCGGACGGCGCCGCACTAGCACCGACGCCGTCGCCTTTCTATTTTCAAGCATTTGTGAGTGTCTTGATTTTGACTTTGGCCATTTTCTTCATATATTCGCCTTTTCGTCCAAATAAGTGCCATTCCAGATTTTGCCTTCAAGAGACCTAAAAAGTGAAAAGGAACGATATTAAGCAATAACGGATACAAAAGTGATCAAATAAGGACTTAAACGACCCCTCAAAATGGTACCTTTTAAAACCTTATCATGTTGTTACATATGTTAATTGTTAAGTTATATGTATATTATTTGAGTTCGTTTTAATTTTTATTAAAGTGCCTTTTGTTTATATTGTATGACACGTTAGTAAGCAAAAAGGGTTTTTCGAGAATAGAAAATTAAATGAACTAAATAATGGCGAAATTTGATTTGTTTTCTAAGTATTAAATCTTGAAATTTTAATCGACTGATGCGACTGTACTAAATGGTTAGAACGGCTCACCCATTATAACAAACCGTGTGAGTGGTTTAAGGAGGGTTCGACATTAAATTGCGACTCAAAAGAAGAAGGGTTATTCATAATATGCTTCGCGCTGACCAGCTTCTTTGCCACTTTGTGAGTTATATTTGGAACTACCTAGTATAACTATTCTATGTACGAAGTATCTTAGTGCAAAGTTGTAAGTTTCTCAACGCGTCGATTAAAACTTTGTAGAATTTCATCTTAGCAATTTAAAACTATGAGTAAGGTTTTGAAAAAAATTATGTTATGAAGATGTATGCATGCTTCTTCATACATAAGTTTTGATTACACATCAAAAATTGTACCCTTTAAAATTTAAGTTTATGCCATCTAATGATATGAAATACTTGAAGTTGTAATTTACGTTATGTGGGACCTTGAACTAGATTACAATAACAAGGTGAATTTTTATGTTGTGTGAGACCTCAGCTTAAATAATTTGCAGTTTCAAAATTAGACAACTTAATTAAGTTAGTTAGTGAGACCTATAACTTAAGGCATAAGATGGGATAAAACATGCTTACGTTTTGCATAATTGTTTGGCAAAATTGTAAATCCCATATTTTCTAGGAATTGTGTTAATACTAATAAGCCGTAAAAACGTTTATTTATATTTTACGATCTTCTAATGTTTTGTCGATAACAAATGTAAAATCATTTTAACGAAACAAATAAAATACGTAAATGGCTTGAGCCAATAGTTTTCTAACACACCTAAGTTTTCATATAAAACACTAAAACAAGTATAAGTGATTTCATGATTTAATAATACATATGTACAACAACTAGTGTTTACATATTGGGCAAATATATACATAACTAGTATGTATTATAATGGGTAATATAAATGGGTAGAAACTTAAGCATTTAACCCATTGACCAAATACATTGAATATAGTTGGGTACAACCCATAACCCATGGAGCTTGACCCATACCCATGGAGCTTGACCCATAACCCATAGCATGACATCATGTCTAAGTCATACATGGTTTTAATCCATGGCCTATAGTCTTAATCCATGAGCCATGGACTAGATGCATTGCATCTTGGAGATACATTGTATCTACTTTGATACCATGATCCATAACCCATGACCCATGACCCAAAACCCATGAGCAAAAGGGAGCGTCCCACAGATCCCCCGTATTACACTGGACGGATCCCTCAAGTGAGGGATTCGTGGAACAGAACTTGTTTTCTCTCTATAAATAGTGAGCCATTTCTTCATTGTTTCTCACATACTTTCTCTTTGAGTTAAAAACTCTCTAACCCCATATCCAAGTGATCTATGTATGTAGTTTTGTTTTTGTGTGATCCTCTAGGTTCCTCTTAAAGGCGAGATCACCACCTTTGAAGTCAAGCAAGCTCAAGTCCATGAGTTGCCATGCTTCCTCATCATCAAGACTACTGAAGTTCTCTTGTTGATGGTTCTCTTCTTTCTCACTAGAAGTGTAGTGTTGAAGACATAGGTGAAAGATGTCTAAAGAGTCAAAACGAAGACATTAGTGAAAGGTGTCGGTCGTCCGTATTGAAAGCACTAGTGAAGGGTGCTTAGAAGTCAAGACTCGAGGCATTAGTGAAGGGTTCCTAGAAGTCAAGTCACATGACATTAGTGAAGGGTGTCTTGAAGATCGAGTCAAAGGCATTAGTGAAAGGTGCCTAGGGTGTACATTCGATATGGTGTGATTCAATGTACAAGATAGATTAGTATTGGGTCAAAGGATATTGTTATCCTTGTTGATGTTATGATAAGGAGTAGATCTCCTTTGGGGTTAGGTGTTGGTGTAGTGTTGGGTAGTAGTTCCTCCATTGTAATGGAACTTCGATATCAGCCTAGTACTTAGGATAAAGGGTAGGCGACGTTGTGATAGGTTTGGTTCTCCTTGGTGAAAGAACCCGTATCTAGCCTTGTCTTAGGATAAAGAGTAGGCAACGTTTTGAAGGTTTCTCCACCATAAGGAGTCGGTGTTGTGCGATTGATTACGAACTCGAGTAGGTGACTCGGGGAGTGGAGTAGGCAAGAACGTGTCCTTGTAGCCGAACCACTATAAATACTCGCGTTGTGGTTTTGTGCTTACTCTTTATCTTTTCATTACATATTTATATTTCTATATGTTTGTTTATCAACATCTAACACACATCCAAATAGATTGACATAAGTCGATCTAAATAGTTTAAAACGAGTTTTAATTGGTAAAACTATTCAACCCCCCCTTCTAGTTTTCCACAATTGGTATCAGAGCTTCGTTACCAAGTTTCTTAAAGTATATTGTACTTTAAAAACTTGATACGATCCGTGGTTAACATGGTGTTTCTTTCATAAAAACAAACACCATGTTTTTAAAACTCTTTGTTTGGATGTTGATTAGATGACAACATTTTTTTATTATTTACTATTCATTTAATTGCACTAATCTTCTTTGTCATGTTGCTAAGTTAAAGCTCATACCTACCAAGCCATAGGAACTGCTTGGTAACAAGAATACCTTCCCTAAGAAGGTATCTGATAACGCTACACGCGTCGTTCGGGGTCAAAGGAACTACCTTTTCTTCGAGAAAGTTTTATAACACCCTAGGCAGTGAACCTAATCGTTGTAGTGTAGTATTAGGGTAAGCCACGGGTATTGATATCGTTCTCTAGGGGAATAAGAATTCTAGTGAGAAATTACTACGCTAAGGTTGGGGTTGAGGAAGATTATTTTTTATCTTTTTATATTTTTTTAGAAAATGGAAAGGTACGAATCTCGGGGTTTGGATTTGGGGGTTGGTATTTCTACCGATTACTCTACTTATCTAATTATCTAATCTAAGGTGTATGTAGTCTATGTCTAATTATTGTGTGCTCGTATGATAGTTTAAAGATGTGTTTACTTAGGTTTTATTACTCCTTAATTATCTCCTATTGATGGTTGAATTGTCACGTCCTTATTCTTAATCGCGTTGTGTGTCTAAAGTCGTAGGGTATGCGTTTGTCCCTAACTCTTTGAACTTACCAAAGGGTCTCGTCTACAAAAACCTCTAGGAATTATAAACTCTAACTCTAAGGCACTCTTTGGGTGGTTTAGCCTACAACTGCTCTAAGTGTTATAGTCCAAGGTTCACAAAGATTAATCAAGCATTAATTACACAACGAATGACCTATCGCATTACTAGATCATTAACAATTAAGATAAGAGACAACCAATCAATATTCAATAATTAAGTTTCATATTCCCTAAGCAAACACACAAGTAAATTAGCCGGACATGGAGAACATGCAAGCATACACAAATAATTGAAGACATAATTGAATTAATAAAGTAAAACACTTATCTTGATGTAAGTTAGGGTTTGGAACCTAAAATCTTGTACAAGACGACCTTGGTTCGGTTTAGGTTTTACTCCAAAGACTACACACTAAAAGCGAAAAATTCGGATTCTATATATAATATTACAATCGCGTGGCGTCACCTTATGATTTGTGACGCCGCCGGTCGCCGTCATTAGGGTTTCGTCTTGGCCACGTTAGTCTTGCGACGACGTCACCTTGTGCTTAGGACGCCGTCCCTTGACCGGCGCCGTGCGGATCAAATCTAGGCCGTCCGAGGTTGCGGCCTACTCTTTTAAAGCCGACACCGTCACTTGAAAATAAGAAATTTGGTTCTTGAGTAGTCACAGAATGCCCGACGGCGTCGATAGATTAAGCATGATGCGTCACCTTGTATTTTAGCGACTTGAGTGTCTCGATTCTTGACTTTGGCCATTTTCTTCAGTATATCCGCGCCTTTTAGGTCCAAATAAGTGCCATTACAAGCAATTTGCCTTCAAGAGACCTAAAAGTGAAAAGGAGCGATATTAAGTAATAACAGACAAAGTGATTAAATAAGGGCTTAAACGACCCCTAAAAAGATACATTTAAAACCTTATCAAATATCCCTACACTTGGTATTTGCTTGTCCTCAACAAATGTGCTTTTAATCAATTAATTTATAAGTTAGGGGTCATGAAGCATTGGTTTAAAACGATCCACAACACATATAAGCCCATAAAAGTCATAACAAGCACGAAATTACATACTAGCACCTCACATGGGGTGTTTGGATACTCGCATCTCTCGGGTGTATATGAAATATAACAAGTTGGAAATGGAAGATAAACACTCATTAACCGGTCCTAGTACATAGATTACCATAGGCTTGAGAATAGATCAAACCTCCATCGCCTTGGTGTAAGCACCTAGGAAAGACTATCAAAGAGGTCTTTAAAGGGTTTGTTGGGTTTAGGTTCCTTGTATGATGAATTACTTTAAGTGATGGAACCTCGGACAAGCTTGAAGATAGCCATGGACGTAAGAAGAGTAACCACCGATGAAGATAACATGGCTAGTAGTATTGAGTAGCTCACGATAGTATTGTGCTAACCGCTAGTTCTATAGAGTCGGTTAGTTTATTGTATCGATAAATATGGAAAAGATATTTATCTTGTAGGATCGTATTGTATATTGTATAGGACTCCTTTATCCTATAAAAGGAGGTCCTTGGCTAGGTTAGATATCGTGTGTTAGATATCTAAAGTCGTTTTCACTTCAAGGTTGCAAAACCCTAATCTTGTAAGAGTATTCGTATTAATAAATAATATTGAGGTGTTGAAAGTTAATTGTTCTTCTTAAGATCAAGTGTTAAATTCGCGTAATACTTGATAAGTTCTTTGTTTAAGTCGGTTTCTATATTAGATCGTTTGCTCAACTGGGATCAACAAGTGGTATCGAGCTTGTGATCTAGAAACTGTAATCAAGAAGAATTTCATTAATTTGTTCTTAAGGTAGTTAAGATGTCGAAGAAACTCATATGGTGATGCTTCTAAGGTTCCCATGCTTAAACATGGTGAATATCAAATCGGAGGATGCGAATGAGGCGATACATTCGCATGATTGATTATGCTCATGGGATGTTGTTGAAAAAGGAGATACTCTTCCTTTGAAGGGTGAGGATGGTAAGGAGATTACCATAGTTAGTGAACCCGATAAAGCTAAGAGGAAAATGGAGATCAAAGCTCACGAGTCTTCTCTCCATGGGAATACCTAATGAATTTGCATTGGACTTTGATCGGTATGAGTCGACTAAAGAACTATTGGATTCTCTTGAATTGAGGTTTCTTGGTAATGAAGCTACCAAGAAGTCAAGGATGAACATGCTTAAGCATCGGTTTGAAACCTTCACTTTCAAAGTGGAGAAAAGATTGATGGCACATACAATAGGCTTCAAAACTCATCGGTCAAGCGAAGGCGATTGGTTACAAGTTCCTTCAAGAAGATATTAATTTGAAATTCATAAGGAGCTTATCATCCGATTGGGCTATTCATACAATTGTGTGGAGGAATAAGACGGACTTTGCTACTATGACTCTTGACAATCTCTTCAATAACTTGAAGGTTTATGAGTCCGAAAATAACTTTTCCAACTCGTCTTCTTCTAATCAAAACATTGCTTTTGTATCCACAAATCACAAAAGCTCACAAGATGTATCCATGCACGCTTATGGTATAACCACGGCTATTGCAAACAATACCCTTTGTTAGTGATAATGTCGGTGATGGTGCAATTTGTGCTTTTTCATCGATTTAACTACTAGTGTTGATGTTTTGAATCAAGATCTAGATCAAATTGATCCTGATGATCTTGATGAAATTAATCTTCAATGGCAAATGGCAATGACTCTCGAGCAAGGAAGTTTCGAGGAGGACTGGAAGACATGTTAGGTATGATGGTCAAGGAGAGTGGATTCGACAAAAGCAAGATGGAGTGCTTTAGCGCAAGAAGAAAGGTCATTTGCGGGGAATGTCGAGCTCCTAAAAGACTTGAGGGTATTAAGAAGACAAAGAAGAACCTACTAGTTCTTGACTTTGGTTGCTCGGGATGGACTTGGTGATTATGATTGGGTGATCAGTTGAAGAAGGTCCAAATGCAGCTTTTCGGCTAGTGAAGCTTCAAAAGAGCATAACTTTGCTCTAATGGCCTATGCTTCATCTTACGTTCAGATTCGAGGTATCTAATGATTCTAAAACATCTACTTGTTCCTTTAAATCATGTTACGATATCTTAGAGTCTCAAAAAGCTATCACGAGAGTATGAGAAAAGAAGTAGAGAGATTGACTCTAGATAATTTAGGATATAGAGTTGGTTTAGAGGTGTGGAAGAGAAGCTAAAATTACGTATTAAATGTGAGTTTGAGTATGTAGAAAAGATTAATATACTAGGTGGTGAAATTGATCTTAAAAGCAGAGAGATTAAAATGCTTAAGATAGACTAGCAGAGGCGAGAAAGTGTAAAAGTTAAGGCCCTAGAGGAAAAAGAAAAACATATTGTTAGGGTTGCTAAATTACAATATGCTTCGATCTTATACGAAACCAATTGGCCAAAAGCGCTTAGAGAAGGTCTTGGTATAGGATACAATGATATGCCACCACCCCTTTAATGAAACATGCACCACCGGTTAAAGAACTGTCATTTAGTAGTGAGTTCGGTTTAATAAACTGTTGAAGAAGTAAATAAGACTAAATTACCTAAGAAATGTTACGCTAAGTTATCCGGTGCTCCATAATTGAAGATTGGGAATCGATTCGAGGATGTTAATCTTGAATCAACGAAGTCCGAAAAGATAGAGCCGATTAAGAAAGTTGATTCTAAACAAGTCAACCTTGTACCTAGATTTGGAGCTAAAGTTATAAAGAATGTTGTAGAATACAGGAAATTCTAGGGAACAAATGAAACAATTGAAACCTAGAAATCGAGAGAAGCTTCAATGGCCTAATTTCTAATAGATTAGGTGATGAGTTTCAATGTGTAAACAAGGCTTGTTTTGTGTGTGGTAGTTTTGATCATTTACGGAGGAATTGTGATAAAAGCAGACCACGAGTTTGGAATCAATGGAGGAGGGTAAACCATAAAAACTTTTCAAATAAAACACACCCTCATCCTAAAAGAAACATGATTCAAGAGCGGTCTTGATGAGGAATGGGAATACAAAATCTATTGTCATCGCTACACAAAAATGGATTCCAACCACGGCTAAGCTAAATGTAAGCGGCTAGAAGTGTCAAACCAATCGATAAGCCAAAATCACCACTAATTCAAAAGAAATTTTAAAAATTCCAAAGGTGATAACCGATACGATGGTTGAAATCATTTTATCTTTGTTAAGGCCTCGACAAGTTGGCAATGGAAGCCTAAGACAAAGGTTTTACCATATGTCAATCGTGCATCAATGGACCTAACAAAATTTGAATATTTTGATGCAGAGAGCACCCAAGTCGATCTTGACTTGGGTCCAAAAGAGGAACTAATCTTTGAAATCTTATGTGCGGGCAATCTTCAAACCGAGCTAAAAGATAAAGGAGTATTTGATAGTGGTTGCTACGGGCACATGACTTGGGATGGAAGCAATTTGGAAGATTTTGAAGCTTATGATGGAGGATATGTGGCATTTGGCAATGATCCAAAGGGAGGAAAGATTCTTGGCGAGGCACAATCAAAACAGGGAAGCTAGACTTTGAGAAGGTCTATTTGATACAGGGACTAAAGTACAATTTATTGATGTTTCTCAAATGTGTGATAAGAAAAAGCGGGTACTTTTGGAGAAACCGAGGTGTGGTGTTATCTCCCGAGTTTAAGATGCACGATGAGAAGTTTATACAACTTAGGGTACCTAGGAAGGAAAATATATCTTGTTTTGATCTTAAAATGTTCTTCCTAATAGGTCCTTATGTTTGTTTGCTAAAGCATCATTGATGAGTCAATATTGTGGCATAGAAGGCTAGGTCATCTAAATTTCAAAACAATCAATAAAGCGGTAAAAGGAAACTTAGTGAGAGGGTTACCTTCAAAGGTTTTGAGTGTAAGGAAGCGTGTGTGGCTCGTCAAAAGGAAAACAACATAGAGCCTCTTGTAAGACCAAAGCTGTAAACACCATAACACAACCCTTGTTTATGCTTCATATGGACTTATTTGGACCAACTTTTGTTAGAAGCTTGAACCATAAGCGGTATTGCCTAGTTATCATCGATGATTATAGTAGATTTTCTTGGGTATACTTTTGGCTACTAAGAATGAGACTAGTGAGATTCTTAAGAGTTTCATTAATAAGATAGAAAATCTAGTAAGTCATAAGGTAAAAGTAATCGAGATGTGATAATGGAACCGAGTTTAAGAATAATGTGTTGAATCGGTTACGTGTAGATAAAGGTATTGAAAGACAGTTTAGTGTTGCTAGAACACCACAAATGAATGGTGTAGTGAGAGGAAAATAGGACACTAATTGAAATTTGCAAGAACTATGTTGTCGAATCTAAGTTACCAACTACCTTTTGAAATTTGAAGTGTAGGAATTGCATGTTATGTGCAAAAGCAGTAAGGTAGTGAAGCCTCATAACAAGACCCCTATGATTTGTTACATGGTAGGAAGCCAATGATTGCCTTCCTAAAACCTTTTGGGTGTCCTGTTACCATTTTGAATACCATAGACTACCTAGGCAAGTTTTCAGAGAAAGCTGATGATGGATACTTTTTAGGCTATTCCACTAATAGTAAAGCCTTTAGAGTATACAATAGGAGGACTAGAATTGTTGAAGAGAATCTACATGTTCAATTCAGTGAAAAGACTCCTAGTGTTGAGACCAAAGGACCAGACTGGTTGTTTAACATTGATATGCTAACCAAATCTATGAATTATGAGCCTATCATTGGGAACTTCCACTAATCTTGATGCGGTATACAAAAGGATTCTCAAGTAGATAAATCTTCAAAGGAAGTCGATTCTCCAACAGAGTTCTATTTGGTTGAAAAGTGGAAAGTCGGTTCATTCCTCCCATCATACACAAGCAAGGTCCCTTCGATGATGATATACATATCTTTGAGGCAAGGTTGATCATCATCAAGATAAAGATGAGTTGGTGCAAGATAACTCGGTGTGGTGAAGAAATTGAAAAGAAGAAGAAGCAATGCTAAGCACGGCTAAGCCTCACTGTAAGTCTTTGATGGGCCATCGTAAATCTTGACAAGCCATCTTCACCACCGATAGTTCAAGTGCCATTCCTGCTACAAGCAGCGATGATAGTACTTTCGTTGGATCTTATCCAAAGCCACTATATCATAATGAGGAGTATCCACATGATCGATATGCCCGATTAATAGAGATTGATACTCCTACTCGATGATGAAGACTTGGATGAATTCTTCAATGCTAATTTGACTAATTTGGACAACATTATTAATGAAAGTCCAATTACCTCTACCAGAATTCACAAAATTCATCCCAAGGAGCAGATTCTTGGAAATTTGAATACACAGTTCAAACAAGAAGGGGTAAAGAATTCGAACCCTTTCACGAACATGGGTTCTTTGCAAGATCTCTTCACAAAAAAAGCAAATCATAAAGATCTCGCAAAATTGCTTGTTTGCTTGTTTTCTATCTCAAAAGGAGCCCAAGAGAATAGAAGAAGCTATAACGAGAAGAAGGATGGGTAGAATCCATGCAAGAGGAGCTTCTTGAGTTCAAACTTCAAGAAGTTTGGACATTGGTTGATCTTCAAATGGGAAGAGGGCTATTGGAACTAAATGGGTATTCGAAACAAAAGGGATGAAAGAGGAATTGTTGTGAGGAACAAGTCAAGGTTGGTTGCTCAAGGATACACACAAACCGAAGGTTTGGATTATGATGAAGTATTTGCTCGGTTTAAAGGATAGAGGCTATTAGATTGTTTTGGCTTATGCTTCATTCAAGAATTTTGTTGTGTATCAAATGGATGTTAAAAGTGCATTTTATATGGCACTATTGATGAGAGGTATATGTTTGTCAACCTCCGGTTTTGAAGATCTGATCATCGACAAGGTTTACTGAGGTGAGGAAGGCTATGTATGGGCGCATCAGCTCCTAGGGCATGGTATGAATGCCTATCTACTTATTTGATGGACAATGGGTTTAAGAGGGACCGATTGACAAAACTTTGTTCATTAGAAAGCACAAAGATGATATTTTACTTGTTCGGGTTTATGTAGATGACATCATCTTTGGGTCTACTAACAAGGAGCTATCAGAGATTTTGAGAAACTTATGCATGATAAGTTTGGATGAGTTCTATGGGAGAACTCACTTTCTTTTGGGGCTACTGAGTTCAACAAAGAGCGATGGAATCTTCATTAGTCAAGACAAATATGTAGCGGATGTGTTGAAGAAATTTGGGTTTCAAGATGTAAAAGTGCAAGTACACCTATGGAGACTCGAAACCTATACTACCCGATGATGGAAGTCCCAAAGTTGATCTAAAGTCGCATGCGGATCCATGATTGGATCTTTGATGTATCTGCGCATCTAGGCGGACATTATGTTCTCGTATGTGTGTGTGCAAGATTTCAAGTAACACCCAATACCTCGCACATGAATCTTGTTAAGAGGATCTTTAGGTATTTGAAAGGTCATCCTAAAGCGGGCCTTTGGTACTCTAAGGATTCTCCTTTTGATTTGGTGGCCTACTGGCAGCGGTGACTATCTTGGAGCTAGTCGGATAGGAAGTCTACCACCGGAGGATGTCGGTTCTTGGGAAGCAGTTAATTTCTTGGCGGTGTAAAAAGCAAACTATTGTGGCAAATTCTACAAGCGAGGTGAATATGTGGCTCAAGCTAGTTGTGGTCAAGTTCTATGGATTCGAGAATCAATTCTTTGGATTTTGGGTACAATTTTATGCATACTAAGATTTACATTGATAATAACATTACAATTTGCATTATCAAAATCATTTTACATTCTAGAACTAAACATATTGAGATAAGACATCATTTTATTAGAGATTGTAATGAGAAAAGATTGATTCAAATGGTAAAATCCATACCGATTTCAATGTTGCCGATCTTCTCACAAAAGCTTTTGATGTGGGGAGGTTTCAAGTTATCTTGTGGTTAGTATTGGAATGCTAATTCTCTAATCTACTCAAATTGTTTTGTACAAGCTTGTAAAAGTATTGAATTGTTATTATGTAATCTTATGTATTGCTATCTCTTTATATCCTCACGATAGTGTTGTTTCTAACCAGCGATAAGTGTTCTTTGCTAACCACGATAGAATTGGTCTATACTCACGCTAGTTGTTACGTGTTTCTCTAATCATTGTGCGGGAAAATGCTAAATCATTATAGAGATGCAAAAATCTTGAAATTTCATTGTTCATTCAACAAAGCAGTTTACGACTTACGACACAATGAAACTTCAAGTGCTAATTAATGACTACATCTATACATGGTTTCTACTACTACTATCCTTGCGATATCGTTTGAATCTTGGATATGCATTTATCATATGCAAACGAAGCGACTAAGGATCAAAATGGAAAGGATGGATTGATGCAAACGAAGAAGTCAAGACGATATTGGCGAGATAGATGGTCGATATGTTAATCTTCTTGTGCTCCATCTACTTCTACCATCATTCAACAACTTACTCCATCTTCCTTTTCCTTCACAGTTACGATGTGTGAAGAAGTACCATGACTTGGTACTCTAAGACCAAGAACCACCTCTCTGTTACTAGGGAGTGGTGGGTTTCTTGCTTTCGAGGTCTTGGATGGGGGTTAGAGGTTGAAGGTTTGGTGTTTGAAGGTCTCTTCTTAGAAGAGTCATCGAGTCTTCTCAAGCATCACTGGTCCACAACACTATCATCTTGAGGATGATGGGAGAAATGGAGATTTTCTTGGTCTTGGTTCTAGTGGAGGCAAATAGGTTAGCCATGGGTTTCCATCTTCACTTGATGATGAAGATGATGAAGAGGATGAGGTGGTGGTTAGATCAACTACTTACGGTTTGTTCCAACTAGGGTTCCGCATTTTGATTGATTGGAAATTTTGGAGAAATTAGGGTTTTATTTCTTGTTTGGTTTGGGCGTTCTATGATATATGGGTGCTTTTTATAAGTGAGGATTAGGGTTATTGAAGTAACTAAGGGGCAGGTTAAATGTGGTTGGAGAGTTAATGAAATTCTTGGGGATTGGACTGAGATATATTCTAGAAGTTGACTATGTTGACTTTACTGTTCTAACCTCGGATAGGTCATTTGTAACCACTTCTGGCTATTTCTAACCACTGACAATCATACTCTTTGTCTTTGTGTTTGTTTTGTGTTGTCTTGCAGGAAAGAAGGATGTCTTTGCATAAGGAGCTAGTGTGTTTCTTTGCTTATGTTAAAAAAAAAAAAAAAAAAAAAAAAAAAAAAAAAAAAATGTTATTGTTTTGTGTCCATTGTACTCCTTCTTATCTGGTGAGATACCCTTTTCTTTGGCCTGGATTTGCTTGCTCTAATGATATTATGCAGTTGGTAGGAGTGGTTCTCTGCATCCACCGATGGAGTATTTCAACTACGGACAGATGTTGTGGAAGCACGGATAGTATGCTTATCTGTTTGATACTTGGGGTTGTTTTTGACACTTTGGCAAAAGTATATTTTACTTATCATATCACGGATGGATCACTTTCGCTAAACTCATAACCACTTCTACTTCTATATCCTTAAACCCTAATCACTTTTATTGATTTCTTCACAAACCTATCTTATTCACATCATTAATGGAATCACGAGAAAATGCACGAGACGTACTCCACTTCACATAATCTTGTTGCTCTTCTTACCAAAGATGCTCGCTCAAGGGTTTCATCAAATGATTGATTTCCTTACTCATTGTTCGATCCATTTTGCTTTAACGGTTGAACCTACCATTTTAAAGCCTATATTAAATGGGTTTGGAAGAATGCTACTCTTGAAGAGGTTAATGGGTTGGAGGTTTTTCGTACTAGGGTGGATGAGCATGATATTTCATTTCGAGGAGCTTATTAGAGAGGTTTTGAGGCTTGATGATGCTGATGGTGTTGATAATCTTCCCGATGGTGAGATTATTCTTGGTTTAGAGCGCTTAGGTTACACAATTGCGGGGTAATAAGGTACAATTTTTAAGAGTATGTTTTCTCAACAATGGAAGTTTTGATTCATACTTTGTTGATGTGTATGAGTAATAAGACCACGTGTTTTAATGATTTTCCTTCCAAGATTACTCTTGCTATAATTTGTTTGTCGGATGGGAGGAAATTTAATTGGTCTAGAATGATTTATGAGGGGTTAGTGCGAGAATATTAGGAAGAAGGAAAGTATTATTTGTATCCTCGATTTGTTCAATTGCTTGTGGAACACCAAATCGAGGATCCTATTGCACATGTTAGAGTGTATGAAATCAATCGTATGATTCTCAGTGTTTGCATATATGAGAATTTGCCACGTAACGTTGTTATTCCCGATGTTCCTTTGTTTCCTCACATGTTAAATTTTCCCACCGATTCGAGGTTCATGAGGTTCGTAGACCGGAGGGCATTCGGCTTCCTCGGGCTAGTGCTAGTGGTTTGGTTCATGAGGCATCACACGGTGTGGAGGTGACATGATTGGAAGGGCTTCCACTCTCGATTCATGCCGATCTTTGGTCGGGATAGTGGAAACATCAATAAGACCCAACCTTTGGCAACTCTAATGTGGAAAGTTCTTTAGAGCTTCACACGGTGGAGGTATCCTAACCAACAGGGCTATTCAGTACATAGATGATCGTGGCTCGGTGCGGTGCTATGTCTTTTGTATCCAAGGATTCACCGCTCGGGCGATTAACACATTTCGAAGTGATGAGGATAGGTTGGAACACGATAATGAATTGACGGTTGATGACTATGTACATGAGGGCTTTTCGATGATCCACCTCTCGGACGGATAACACAGTCAAGTGGGAGGATATTCTTGAGCGTATAAATGAATTGACGGTTCAATGTTCTAAAATGGAGGATAAGATTTCTAGTCTGTGAAGTTCCGTGCTTCGTGGTAAAACTATTCGGAGATTAAAGCATCGGTCTTGGTTTTGGAAAGAGTGAAACGACCGGTCTTGCGCTTTGAAAGCTTTGAGCGTCCGAAAAGAAGGTGAACTTTTCTCCTACTCGAATGTGGATGATGTATCCAAACAGGGAGGAGTGATGGCATGACTTGAGGGAGGCCGGGAATGTATCTGGTGTTACTATGGATGAAGATGTTGACATGGAGATCAAGACTTTGTAGTTTCGATAAAGCTGGGAATCTTGTTGTTCTTGAAGAATTGAGGAATGTTGACATATGAACACAACCATCGATGGTTTATCTGAAACCCGGTTAGTACTTTTGTAACCACCGATGTTGTTTGATTTGGCTATTGTTTCATCTACTATCATACCCATTCTTACAACTACTTCTACTATGTTGTTACCATTATTTACGAATTACCATCTAAGCCTAAAGAAGTAGAAAGAGGTGCAAGCACATTGATTAATTTGAGCAAAACATTATCAATACCTACATCAATTATTGCACCGCTTTATCTATTCGATCATCGCTACTAAATCAAAAGGTAAAAGTTTGGTTAAATCTAATGTTGGAAAAGGCAAAAAGTAGTCTTGAAGTTCAAAAATAAAGCCGAACAAGAGGCTTATGATAGAGAGTTTGCTAGAAGTATAGAAGAGGAGGATAAAGCGATTTGGAAAAGAGAAAGAATGATGAAGAAGAAGCTAGTCAAGATATTAGCTTTGTGGTATGAATCTCAAAATTATCTTAAAGCTTGAATTGATCAATGATGAATATCTTGTACAAGAATGGGATTTGTTCGATGATGAAGAAAAGGCTAGACTTCTGGGAATGATGGCAAAGAAGGTTAGTAGAGGAAAGAAGAAAATTGTAAGAAAGAAACCTCCTTCTATTGCTCAGTTGAGGAATGTTTTGATGAGGATTGTCAAGAATTCTAGTATATATGTTTCTGATAATCTTAGTACCTGTTCGTTTAAAAGAATGGTGGAAATCTATGAGAGATGTATGAGAATTAATAATGATGATTTCTGTCCAATGGGTTCTCAAAAGGAAAAAGAGTGGGAAAAAGATCATGATGCATGGATGGAGAGTAAACGAAAAAGAAAATCGTGGTTCGAGAGACATCGATTCTAAGAAGTTGAAAGTTGTTCTTGAAGTGAATCCAATTATTTCTTATGAGTTTAATCTTTTAGATAGTAGTAAAGGAGTTTGGAAGATTCAAAGGCTCAATAATGATGTTTTAAGTATAATAAATTTTCTCAAATGCTTCAATATTTTGATAGAGATGATTTGATGAATTTTGGGTTCTTTACAAGAAATATTTTGGTGAAGTACATCCGGATGATTATCATGAGAGGTTGATGTATCATAATTTGAAGATTCTATTTGAGCCTACTCATGATGAACCGTAATGGCAAGGACTCTACAATGGTCAAGTTACTTGTTGGTTTTATATCAAACTTGTGGAGTTCATGTTTTAAGCATTTCGGACAGATTATTCATATGCTTGTAGAAGGTGAGTATCCTAAACTGAATAATCATCCAAAGCAATAATTACTCGGATGTTGAAGCCAGTTGTTTCAAGATGTTATTGTCCTATGATAGTCAAGCTTATGACTTCTTGAAGAAGTATGAGAAGATACTTAAAAGTAAGTGTTTGGCTACATCCTCCACATCGGATGTTTTGAGCTTAAAAGAAACTTGAGAATTCGTTGGAATTTGTCAAGTTTAGGGAGGATTGTTGGGTTTAGGTTCCTTGTATGATGAATTACTTTAAGTGATGGAACCTCGGACAAGCTTGAAGATAGCCACAGACGGAAGAAGAGTAACCATCGATGAAGATAACCATGGCTAGTAGTATTGAGTATCTAGCGATAGTATTGTAAGCAACGCTAGTTCTATAGAGTCGGTTAGTTTATTGTATCGATAAATATGGAAAGATATTTATCTTGTAGGATACGTATTGTATATTGTATAGACTCCTTTATCCTATAAAAGGAGGTCCTTGGCTAGGTTAGATATCGTGTGTTAGATATCTAAAGTCGTTTTCACTTCAAGGTTGCAAAACCCTAATACTGTAAGAGTATTCGTATTAATAAATAATATTGAGGTGTTGAAAGTTAATTGTTCTTCTTAAGATCAAGTGTTAAATTCGCGTAATACTTGATAAGTTCTTTGTTTAAGTCGGTTTCTATATTAGATCGTTTGCTCAACTGGGATCAACAGGTTGTAACGTTAGGCTACGGTAGGGAAACAAAGGGTTTGGTGGGATAGGCTATTTAGTGGTGGCAAGTCAAAATCTCTTATGTTACAAGCATACGAAGAATGGGGTGCTAAGCCAAGACTCGACACTCTAAACTCTAGATAATCAAACAAATAAACATAAATTTAAAGGATAGATGTGGGATGGTAGCTTTTTTTTTTTTTTTTTTTTTTTTTTTTTTTTTTTTTTTTTGTCATACACTTTTACTCTACCATCCTCTACGGTAACATCAAAATGATAGGGATTTATAGGCACATCCCTACACTTGAGTTTTTATTACTCTAACACTAATTTGACCGAATTGAAAGATCAAAACACTTGGGGTGCGTTATTACGCAAATAAGGGAATTTAACGTTCCCTTGGTCATTCATAAACTTTAACTTTTCCCATGAGTCCCAATCGTCCCAAAGCGTGTACAAAGGATATGACTCGACTTAGCAACTTATGCAAGCAACAAGATAATTGAACTAAGGGTTTAGGGTGATAACAATAATGCACTAAAAGTGAGTGCATACAAGGTAGGCTAAGGCGATTTGGGTGTATATTTGGGGTGGGGTGTAAACAATGCTCTTCATTGATATTCCGGAAAAACGAAACATCACGAGAACGCGAAAAGCATAGGCTCGAGGGGTTAACTAGGGGTATCGTGTACTAAAGATGAGTACAACGCAAAGGTGTGGGGGAATTACTCAACCGATGTGGAAGAGGTAATTATATTACGGGTATCAAACAAGGGTTATCCTAATGCCTCTTATCATTTAGTTATTCCTAACTACACAAGTGTAGTCTTACTAGCGATCTCGGAATGCATCACAAAACAAGTTCTAGAATCTAATATACTACCAGTTTACTCTCTAAGCATTAAAGATGAATGCTTTAATTCCTACTAATCTAAGGGCGATCCTCACATTTTTGGTGGAATTTAGGTGGTTAAGGGTTTTTGTGCTAGTCATATAACTTCCTATCCGTGAGACGCTTTTGTTAAGACTAATGGCCCACTCCTATATGTCATGAAAATTTTAAATTTGGTGCCAAAATTACCGAAACGACATTTTCTCATGGTTTATTACACAAATGCAATTATACAAAGCAAATAGTCAAGGATAAGCATAGTTTCAAAGTTCCGTTTGTTTTCCCTCCTACATTTAAACCGAACATTGTCCCCAATGTTCCCGAAAGTATCAAACTTATGATAATAGAAGGTAATGAAAAGCGAAAGAAACTAATACTCCCTCGATTAGCTCGGTAGGATCCGTGTGTGAAGTAGTGGTTAAATCCTTTCCAAGAAGAATGTATGCATGAAAAGCTCCTTCCAATCTTTTGTTTCTTCTTCTTGATAAATAAAACCCCGCACACTTGAAGAGAACAAACGAAACCTTCACAGAAATCGGTGGTAATAATATATATAAGACTATACTAAACTAGGATATAATGCTTGTGGAATGGATGTTTATAGAATTTACGGAAAATTAAGACCGAAAATTCCAAAATTTTATAAGTAGCTCGAAAACGAGAAAAAAAATCTGTTGTTTTACTCCTTCCCGACGCCACAAGTTGCGACATGACGCCATGTCAGTTATCCCGACAAAACCGGTCCGCAATTTTCTCGGAAAAATTCGGAAAATTTACATCTTTAGAATCCGGAAAATTTCGCAAAACATCCATTATGACTCGATACAAGCATTTGACTCGAACAAACACACAAATATATCTTTTAATGAATTGCTATTCTCATGTTTACGTTTCTTTTGAAAACGTGTGTAATCCTCCCTACACTTATCCTTTATGTAAAATACCTATATATGCAATTAAGACGAGGTTAAAAACAAAATAAAGCATTTTTAGAAATTTAAACATGAGAATAAGCAATCAATAAAAGATATATGACACTAACAAGCAAACAATTAAGCATGGGTTGCCTCCCAGGAAGCGCTTTTCTTTATTTATGAGTCTTGTAGCTAGACTCGTAGTCGTGCCCCTACGTACCGATATAAGTAAACCTATCCTTAACAATATCATAAGGATCAAACTTATCATTTAAGTTCCTAGTAGTACGTTCGGTTCGATATGCCTTTTCAAACTTCTCTCCATCGGGATCATAGATCGTTATCCTAATGTGCCACTCTCCATTACCATCACTAGGTGGTCTATTCCAATCCCACTTATGTTTAGGCTTTTCAATTTTCTACCTATTCATGACAAGGTTGACGGAAAACTTCCTAGGAACTCGGGTCATCTTCCTAAATACTAAAGGCCCTCGAACGGGTTCACTTCATGTCCGTAGCTATTTCTTTTTCATGGAAAGTTGCTTTACTAGCAAAGGCTTCATCTAAGTAGAAAGGTCGCTTGGGGACCGATAAGGTTTTAAAAGGTACCATTTTGAGGGTCGCTTAAGTCCTTATTTGATCACTTTGTATCCGTTATTGCTTAATATCGCCTTTTCACTTTTAGGTCTCGTGAAGGCAAAATGCTGGAATGGCACTTATTTGGACTAAAAGGCGCGAATATATGAAGAAAATGGCCAAAGTCAAAATCGAGACACTCACATTCTTTGAAAGTATAAGGCTTAACGGGCGTCAAAAGTGCTATTAGCTCGAATTAAATACTTACTACAAAATTCCTTCATTATGGTCTTGATTTGTTCCACTTCAATTCTTTTACACTCAGATCAACCACTAAACCCAAATGAGACTTGACTATATAGCGGATGGGGATATTTGTGACGTGGTGTTCAAGATGGGAAATCTTTGAGATTCACGCCTGTTAGAAGTGGGAACATGGGACCCAAAAATGAAAGTTTAGACCTATTCTCAATTTGAAGGTTCAATGGAAAGGTTGTTTAGGAAGGAGATGATTAGAGTTGAGATACCTAGGCATGTCATGGTTAGGCGCCACAATAGTACAAAATGAATGCATAGGAGATCTAGATATAATGGAGAGTGAGGTGGAAACTCCAAGCCCACAAGCCCTACAATCACTTGAGGAACACATCGCCTATAACTTACCCGAAAGAAGTAGAAGAGACTATAGGAACCCCAATGATATAGAACCTTTGGACCAAACGCCACTAGAGAATGTAGGTTTAGATGCTTTTGTCATGACCTCTATCTTAGTCCTAGAAGTTCCTAATTTTGATGAACCGGAGCCTCAACCAAAACCTTACCCAATTTTCCGCTTTTAGATGTGAATCTTGGAATTGAATTAGCCCCAATCCACCCATGAAAATAGATAGTCCGGTAGTTGCTTGATAAAGGTGGTAGATTCTAGGCCATGTAAAGGAAGCTAATATAGGAGTAACCCATGACCTTACTACACTTATATCACCCATTCATGGTTGATAACAAGAAACACTATGGGTTTAAACCGGTTTATTAGGTCAAGATGGATCCTTAACTAAGAATATTTTGAAGTTGATAGAAGATGATCCATTTTTAGGAGGAGATTTGATTCACCGCTACACCAATAGACTTAGGTAAGGTTATAATGAATGGAGCACACCTTTGAGCATATAAATCACCCATCACTCCTCCTCACGTAGCAAATTTCCACCCTAAGGGTGTGTATCGCTACTATCACCCGCACTTAAACCTAAGTGTAGGAAAACATCCCTTTATCCGTTAAATAAGTAGAGTCGCTCGGACTCAACAAAAACAAGCGCTTCGGGAGGCAACTCTGTGTATTTGTTTTTCATTTTATTTGTAGTGTCGATATCTTTATTAATTGTTTATTCTCATGTTTGAATTTGTAAAATGCTTTATTTTGTCTTTAACCTCGCCTTAATTACATATAAAGGTATTTTACATAAGGGATAAGTGTAGGAGGATTACACACGCCAACGAACGTGAACACGAGAATTACAATTATTTAAAAGATATACATGTGTTTGTTTGAGTCAAATGCTTGTATCGAGTCATAATGGATGTTTTGCGAAATTTTTCCGATTCTAAAGATGTAAATTTTCCGTAATTTTTCCAAAATCGCAGACCGCTTTTTGTCGATAACCGATCGGCATCGATTGCACCTCGTGGCTGTGAAGGTAAACAATCGATTATTTTTCTGCTTTCTCGTATACTTATAATTTTTGGAATTTTCTGTGTCTTAATTTTCTAGAAAATCGCAAACATCCATTCCACAAGCATTATATCTTATTTAAGTCCGAATTACATCTTGTTGTGATTTTTCTTTGTTCGGTTTGATGCGTTGGGTTGTTTGTTTTCTTCAAGTGTGCGTGTTTTGTTTATCAAGAAGAAGATACATAAAGTTAAAGGAGCTTTTCACGATACATTCTTCTTGGAAAGGATTTAACCACTACTCACACACGGATCCTACCGAGCTAATCGGGGAGTATTAGTTTCTTCGCTTTTGATTACCTTCTTTTATCATAACTTTGATACTTTGGGAACATTGGGGACAATGTTCATTAATGTAGGGAGGGAAAATAAAACGGAACTTTGAAACTATGCTTATCCTTGATTATTTACTTTGTCCAATTGCATTTTCGTAATAAACCATGAGAAAATGTTGCTAAAAATTGGCACCAAATTTAAAAATTTTCATAATATATAGGAGGGCCATTAGTCTTAACAAAAGCGTCTCACGGATAGGAAATTGCATGACTAGCACAAAACCCTTTACCACTTAAATTCCACCAAAATGAGGATCGCCTCTTAGATTAGTAGGAATTAAAGCATTCATCTTCAATGCTAGAGTGTGAACCTAGTATATTAGATTGTAGAACTTGTTTTGTGATGCATCCCGAGATCGCTAGTAAGACTACACTTGTGTAGTTAGGAATAACTAAATGATAAGAGGCATTAGGATAACCCTTTGTTTGATTCGTAATATAATTACTTCTTCCACATCGGTTGAGTAATTCCCCACACCCTTGTGTTGTACTCATCTTTAGTACACGATACCCCTAGTTAACCCTCGAGCCTATCCTTTTCGCGGTTCTTGATGTTTCGTTTTTCCGAATATCAATGAAGAGCATTGTTTACACCCCACCCCCAAATATACACCCAAATCGCTTTATCCTACCCTTTATGCACTCACTTTTAGTGCATTATTGTTATCACCCCAAACCCTTAGTTCAATTATCCGTTGCTCGCATGAGTTGCTAAGTCGAGTCATATCCTTTGTATACGCTTTGGGACGATTGGGACTCATGGGAAAAGTTAAAGTTTTAAATGACTAAAAGGGAACGCCAATTCCTTATTTGCGTAATAACGACTCCAAGTGTTTTAATCTTTTCAATTCAGTCATATTAGTGTTAGAGTAATAAAACTCAAGTGTAGGGATGCTATAAACCTATTATTTTGATGTTATCGAGAGGATGGTAGAGTAAAAGTGTATGAAAAAAAAAAAAAGAAGAAATCAAAAAAATAGAAAAGAGAAAAGAAAAAAATAGAGTGATTAAAAAAATACGGGCTACCATCCTACATCTATCTTTAAATTTATGTTTGTTTATTTCAGCTTATCTAGAGTTTAGAGTGTCGAGTCTTGACTTAGCAACGCCATTCTTCGTATGCATGTAACATTGAGATTTTTGACTTGCCACTAAAAAGCCTATCCCACCAAACCCTTTGTTTCCTATCGTAAGCCTAACGTTACAACCCTTTAAAGACCCTTTGATAGTCTTTCCTAGGTGCTTACGCCAAAGCAATGGAGGTTTGATCTATTCTCAAGCCTATGGTAATCTATGTACTAGGACCGTTAATGAGTGTTTATCTTCCATTTCCAATTTGTTATATTTCATATACACCGAGAGATGCGAGTAACCAAACACCCCATGCAGGTGCTAGTATGTAATTTTGCGTTTATGACTTTTCGGGCTTATGTGTTGTGGACTATTTTAAACCAATGCTTCATGACCCTAACTTATAAATTAATTATTAAAGCACATTTGTTTGAGGACAAGCAAATACCAAGTAGGGATATTTGATAAGGTTTTAAATGTACCTTTTGAGGGGTCGTTAAGCCCTTATTTGATCACTTTGTATCCGTTATTGCTTAATATCGCCTTTTCACTTTTAGGTCTCTTGAAGGCAAACCGTGTAATGGCACTTATTTGGACGAAAAGGCGCAGATATATGAAGAAAATGGCCAAAGTCAAGAATCGAGACACTAAGTCGCTAATTACAAGAGGATCGTTGCCATCAAGACCGCGACCGTGGAGGAATTTGTGACTACCGTAAGAGAAATTTTGAAAGGATGACGCCGGCTTTAAAGAGTAGGCCGTCGCAACTCGCATCGGTGTAGATTCAATCCACGGCGCAAGTTAAAGAGGACTGCCACAAGCATAAGGTGACGCCACGCAAGATTAACTCGCCAAGACGAAACCCTAATGATATGGCGCACACGCCACAAATCATAAGGTGACGCCGCTCATATGTAATCTTATATATAGAACCGAATTTTCATTAGAGTAGTCTTTGGGTAAACTTTGGAAAACCTAAACCGAACCAAGGTCGTATTTTAGGGTTCTAAACCCTATCTTACACTAAGATAAGTTGTTTACTTCATTAATTTAATTATGTCTTCAATTATTTGTATGTATGTTTGCATGTTCTCCATATCCGCTAATTTACTTGTGTGTTAGCTAGGAATATGAAACTTAATTATTGAATATTGATTGGTTGTTTCTTATCTTAGTTGATTAATGATCTAATAATGCGATAGGTCATCTGCAGTACTTAATGCTTGATTAATCTTTGAACCTTAGGTTATAGCACTTTGAGTTGTTGTGCTATACTATCCAAAGAGGCCTTAGAGTTAGAGTTTATCATCCTAGTGGGTTTTGTAGACTAGACCTTTGGTAACTTCAAAGAGTTAGGGAGAAACGACACCCTACAACTTTAGACACACAACGCAATTAGAATAAGGACGTGACAATTCAACCACCAATAGGAGATAATTAGGAGTAGTAAAACCTAAGTAAACACATCTTTAAACTATCATACGAGCACAATTAGACATAGACTACCACCTTAGTTTATATAATTAGATAATAGTAGAGTAATCGGTAGAAATACCAACCCCCAAATCCAACCCCGAGATTCGACTTTTCCTTTTCTAAAAAACATAAAAAGATAAAAATAATCTTCCTCAACCCCAACCTTAGCGTAGTAACTTCTCACTAGCATTCCTATTCCCTAGAGAACGATATCAATTCCGTGGCTTACCCTAATACCACTACAACGATTAGGTTCAACGCCTAGGTGTTGAAAAACTTGTCTCGACTAAAAGGAAGTTCCTTTGACCTCGACGCGCTAAGCGAAGTTTATCAATATTCTTGACACGCCTTTATCATAACATCATGTACTTCCATCCTCAATTTCAAAGTCCGTTGTATCGATTTCAGAACAAGATGATGGAACCTCTAAGCACATCTCTCATAAAGACTTTCTTCATTCCCGATCGCGAACACTCATCAACCATTTGATGATCCATCTAGCGAAAACGCCAAGGAATTTAGCTTTTCAAAATAGGGTCAATCCTTAGTATCCATGCTTTATCAATGTAATCCAATTTCCTTCATGAAATAAAACATTTTACTTTTGATATCTCTACTATATTAGTGTTAGAACTCTTAGAAAACACTAAAATTGAAATGTAATGCCTCAGGTGCAACCCTTGCATACCATTTGTAAAGGTTCCTGTTTAGCAGAGACGGATCACTGTTTTGAGCTAGACAGTATCCCTAATCATAGGGAACCGGATCCCAAGCAAATGTAAATGCAATTGCAATTGTATTTCAAACCTGCCTTAGATCACTTCACACTGTTAGACATAGTGCCTTAAGGCCTTAAGGCAATTTGAGTCCTATCAAAGTTGAGTCAATTTTTCAGACTACATAGCTCATTTAGATCACACTCAAAACACCGAGATCTATCGTTCACCAAAACTCATTACTCTTCCGCCTTATACTCACATGATCCCTCACATGTTAAAACATCTAGCTTTGGAAATTTTTCAATTATAGCAAATTGATTATAACCATCCTTTTCCTCAAAATTGGTCAAAATTGAACAATTTCTAGCTTTTCCATCTTAAGCCTTTAGGATATCCTCCAAGACATTGTCCTAAGTTACTATATGATCTCTAGGATCATTTAGCTCCATTGACACCTCAAACCAGAACGCCCAATTCGACAAGGTAAAGGAATCACAAGTAATGGTGTCATATCAAAGCAAACATAAATATCCAAAAGAAATCTCAACATAAATATTGAAATAATCAAGTCAAATGACTTCAATACATAGGTCCCAACGGAAAAATAAACCCAAATTAAATGTCTAAAATATAAAGTCTAAATGGCATCATAAGATCAAAGCTAAACTTCTAAGGTAAGTCCACACAAGACTCATCCCAAAGCAATACCTATCTAATGCTTAGATCATGAAGAAAGAAATGCGGCCGAGCTTCAAAAGCCAAAGGAACGATATACAAGCAAAACGAATAAACAAGAACGAATACTAAATAAAGTGAAAGAAAGATAGTGAAATCATAATCATTTCAAAAGATAAATCAGATATAAGAATAAGTTTTATAGCTAACTACCTCGAGCCCAAACACATATGCCATATCATAAACATATTCATAATCACATAAGGCAACAATTTGTAGGGAGACCTACCAGAGTTATGAAGGATGCACGCAAAGATCAATCATCGATAACATATAGCATATAACATATAATATATAACATATAGTATATAAATATATGTAGATCTAGGATGCACCCATACGCCCACAAACATACATTGATAACATAATATAAATTGAGCTCATAACAAATATCGATAAGGGACATGGCGTAACTTCACTCATCGCCCTAGAGGCATGTCGGCGCATTGTCGACACTGACATGGAACCCCATGACTAGTTAATAATTGGCTCGTGTCAAACTATCTTAGGTCAAATAAGAATGTCATAACTGACATAGATCATATTTTATCAAATGTTTAATCATGTTTTCAAAATCAAAGTCTTCATATCATATAGTTCAAAATCAAATGTTTTATGATTCAAAATCAAAGTTCGATAAGCAACAACTCAAATAGACACATTGTGGTTCATAGCAAAGGCTTAGGAAATCCTAATATAAAAGTTAACTAAAAGAAAACGTTATAGGAAACCTTTAACGAAAAGGTCGAATATCTCGACCTTATTCCAAAGCAAATGATCGAAAAGAAGACACATGGAAAGCAAAGGATTACTCCTTCTTCACGTAACCTATACACATTAATTCATTGTATATATTATTAATGATTCCATAATCGTTTAAATGATCTTTTAATATTTTGTTTTATAATTAAATGAGACTTAAATGTTTTATAATTAATATTGTAGATTAGGTTCATATGTCATTTATTAAAGTTTAGGGTTAAATTAGAAAATAGTTTAAACGTCATAACTCACACATAAAATAATTAATTAATATACTTAGCTTCAAAACCCTAATCGACTCTTATTTATTTTCTAGGGTTTTCATTCTTTAATATCTCATTAATATGCTTTTACTTACATGTTACGCCTTTAATGACTCACATTTAACCTAACACGTCATCAAAATAATCTTTCCTTTTATGTTTCACCATATACGCTTATGATTTATGTGACATACAGTTACTTATTACTCAGACATTACACGCTACACTTACAAATTCACTTGACTTATAATAACGCACGATATGAGACACAATTCACAAACCATTAGGTTTATACCTTATTCGATTAACATATCAAAACTAGGGTTTACGTTTCATGACCTTTACTTACTTAATATACTATTAAAACTCATATGTGGTTCGGTTCAACTTAGGGTTTCAATTAATAAGTTATTAAGTCTTAACTCATCTACATACTTAACTCATTCAAGTTATCATGTTTTATACCTTAGTCGAATGATATGCATGGTTCGGTTATAATTACATAGGGTTCGTCCTTATTTAACTCGATATATACATAACCCGATCAATAATACATATTACGACATAACTCTTTAATACTTGTAAGGTTTAATCATTAGGGTTTGCCTTGTTTTGGTTCCATTCGCTCGGTCACACAAAGAAAACACAAACTCGACTAAAACAAAACATATTACAATATATTAACGCAGTACATCAAAGGAAGACGAATAGGTTATACCTTGACTTGGTTGAAGCAAAAACTCGAGACCTAGGGTGTAAGTATTCGCCGAGCAAGAGAGCAAAAGAAAGAGAGGCAACAAAACTAGGGTTTCACTTTTGAGTTTATGTATTGTATATATAGTAGTAGTATTTTTATTTAGGGCTTAAGAGGTCTTTGATTTCGGTTTGGCCCAACCGAACACACCACACGACACTATACGGGCTTCTACCTATGGTCCATCGAAACAAACACGACCCAAATTATTTTGCGAAACGCTAATCTTCGTCATACCAAAATCGATCACGTAATATATTTTAGTTAGGTTTTTAATTATTTAAGTTAAGTTTTAAATTAAATGTTATATCCTTATTTTACGTATTTTATAAATTTCGACCAAGGTATTTTAGTCTTTAATCGATTTTAGATTTGTGTTTTACAATTCTTCTAAAGAAAATTTTTTCGTCCTCGAAATTGAAATGAAATGAAACGAAAACGAAACAAAACGAAATAAGAACATACCAAACTATTCAAAGAAATGAGGATAACTAGCTCAAGATCGACCTCGGTTTCCCAAGTAAATGCCCGGATGATTTTTCCAAAGAATCTTAACGAACGGAATGACTTTATTTCTCATAACTCTTTCTTGCCTTTCTAGAATAGCTTCCCTTCTTCGTGATAAAGACATATCGGATTGAATTTGATCAAACGGATAGAAGCAACGTAACGGATGATAGTTGTATCCCCTTAGAGTGATACATGGAAAACGTCATGAACATGCGATAACCGAGGCGGAAGTGCTAAACGATACTAAACTTCCCACGCTCTAGAATTTCAAAAGGTCCAATAAATCGAGGACCGAGCTTGCCCTTGATTCCAAAACGCTTTACACCTCTAAACGCGAAACTTTCAAAATACACCATCTCCAACCCAAATTCTAAATCATCGATGCTTGTCGGCATAACTTTCTGACGAGACCTAGCTTCCTTCAACCTTTCTAGCAATAGCTACTTTCTCATTAGTGATCTCGATCATTTTCGGACCTTCAATCAAGCGCCACCTACTTCATCCCAAAGAATAGGTGCTACATTTCCTTCCATAAAGAAGTTCAAACGGTGCCGCTTAATGCTAGCATGCCAACTGTTGTTATATGCAAACTCTACTAAACATAAATATTCATCCCAACCGCCACCCATTCTAAGGCACAAGTAGCATATCCTCTAAGGTCCAGATAGTCCTTCTCGACCGACCATCTGCTTGAGGATGAAATGCACTAAAATTAAGTCGAGTACCCCAAGCTTTCGCAAACCTTTCCGTAAACGTAGAAGTAAACGGATCTCGCTTGACACAATAGATGCCGGAGTACCATGAAGTCTAACGATCTCTTGTCAAAAATCTCCGCCAATTTACCAATACCATAATCCTTCCCGATTGGCAAGAATGAGCATTTGTTAGTCGATCAACAACTACCCAAATCGCATCATGCTTCTTCCGAGTAAGAGGTAGTCCAATCACAAAATCCATAGATATCTTATCCACTTCCATGTTGGAATATCCAATGGTCGTAATAATCCACTAGCCCTTTGATGTTCAATCTTAACTCACGACAAATCATACACTTTCGACACAACGCCGCCACATCTTGCTTCATGCCGCTCCACCAAAAGTATCGCTTAAATCCCTATACATCTTGGTAGAACCGGATGAATAGTGAAAGGAGAACTATGAGCTTCACCATAACTTTCTCAATGGCACCGATTGGGAACACAAAGCCTATCTCCATACCATATAATACCGCATTATCAACCTTAAACTCATTCGCTTACCTTCTTCAACATTTTGCGCCACGGCCCACACCGGCCATCTTTCTCGAGCCTCTTTAATTTGCGATAAGGTCGACTCCACCTTCATACTTGCCCAGATCCATCAAAACCTCGTGACGACAACTTAACATTCAAACTCTAAGTCACGAATAATCCTAGGCTCAATCTCGATATCATAAGAATGCCCGATTTCCCTAAGTGTGTCAAGAACCACGTTAGCCTTACTCGATGATGGTAATCAATGTTGGTGTCGTAATCTTAAGAAGTTCTAACCATCTTCTTTGTCTCATGTTAAGTTCCTTCAGTGAAAATATACTTGAGACTCTTATGATCGATGAATATATCACACGCCTCCATACAAGTAATGTCTCCATCTTCAACGCAAACACCACCCAGCCTAACTCAAGATCATGAGTAATTCTCCTCATAAGGTTTTAGCGCCTCAAGCATAAGCTATTACCTTTCCATGTTGCATCAAAACACAACCTAATCCTTTCTTAGATGCATCATCGAGATTTGAACTCCTCCAAATTGGAAGAGTCAAAATAGAGTCGACACCAATCTCCGCTTTCAACTCTTCAAAACTCTTCTCTCGCTCATCCATCCATACAAACTTTTCACCTTTTCTCATCGCGGGTTAGGGTAGAGCTAAGCGAGAGAAACCTTCAACAAAACGCTCAGTAACCAGCAAGTCCAAGAAAACTCTCGACCTCACCATCAGAGGTCTTGGCCATTTGGTGATAGCCTCAACTTTAGACAGATCCATGGTGATACCATCACTAATACATGACCAAGGAAAGCGACTTGTCTTAACCAAAATTCGACTTCAAAATTTGCATAACTTCTTCTTCCTCAAAATCTCCAAAACTATATAAGATGTTCTTCATGCTCTTCGACTTGGAGTAAACTAAAATGTCGTCGATGAAAATGATAACGAACTTGTCGAGAAACTCATGGAAAACACGATTCATCGTGTCCATAAACACAAGAAGCATTGGTCAAACCAAAAGGCATAACTAGGAATTGTAATGACCATATATGTACGAACGCGGTCTTAGGAACATCTTGCTCCTTCACACGTGAATCGATGATAACCGCACCTCAAATCAATCTTCAAAAGAACTTAGCTCCTTGTAGTTGATCAAACAAATCATCAATACGTGGCGAGGATAACGTTACGAATGGTAATACGATTGAGTTCACTGAGTCGATACATAGGCGCATGCTTCCATCCTTCTTCTTCACAAACAAGACAAAGCACCCATGGAGAAACATCGGGCGAATAAATCCATTTTCTATCATCTCTTGCGCTTGTTCCTTCAACTCCTTCAGCTCTACAAAAGCCATGCGACACGGAGCCTTCAAATCGGTTCAAGACTGTGAATTAACTCAATGCTAAACTCAACTTCTCTAGTGGAAGACCAGAGTTCATCGAAAACGCCGGTAAATTACAAACAACCGAAAGATTTGCAATGTTAGACTCCAAAGATGTGTCCTTACAGATGCTAGAAAACCTTGGCACCCATGAGCAATCATGGCCCGTGCCTTCATAGCGAAATGAGCTAATGATTTAAGAGGTGAGAACCATGATAACAATTCGGGATGTTTACGCTCCAAAGATCACCGTTAGCATAATGTGAAGCTTTCATGATAAGCCAACCAATCCATGCCTAGAATGATATCAAAGTCGACCATATCGAGAGGACACAGATTTGTGTTTAATACGATCATCAAAACAAAGAGGACACTTTACGATTTATGATCAATGATCACGTGGTTTTATAGGCGATAAATCGATCGATAAGTGATTTGTTAATGGTTTGGCTTCATATTAAGTTTTTAGCAAATGTGATAGATATAATGGAGTGTGTGGCACCGTATCAAATAAAACGAAGACAACATAATCATCAATGAAAAGAGTGCGTAATGGTACTGCCATCACTGTTACGGTAGTAGCATAAACACGCCCAAAGAGTAGTCGGCGGCTTGATGTAGTTTCCGTGAATCGCTGTGTTCTTCTTAGGGAAATCTTTAATCTTGTGAGCAAGGAACCACAAAAACAACCACAAGTGGCCTTGTAACACGCCTGGATGAGCCTTTCCACAAGTAGTACAAATAGGTGGGGTGGCAAACTTCACCGTCTCCTGTTGACTAAGATCTCAAGCACGACTCGATTTGCTCTCGTCGACCGATCCTTGTTGTAACCGGTTATTGTTACCTTGGTTCGACGATCACTTCCATTCTTACCAAAGATTTCTATTATCTTGACCCTCGCCTCGTGGCCCAGGTCAACATTCCTTCCTCGACCACCTCACCGATCATAACCTATCCACTTGATTCCTCGAATCGTAACTCCTATCGAATTTCCTTATAGTCATTGCCTTGAGTCCTACCTTGAATCCGATCACCATCTCGATTACGCTTGTTGGAACCCGAAACCTCATGAAAAATCTCAATGTTAGTCATTGCCATTTGCGCCGACATTCTCATACTCAATATTAAGCAATCGGTCCAACACCCACTTCTTCAGCCCCACTGAAGTGCTTAGCTTGACGCCTACCATCTCCAAAGAATCGCCCCCAAAACTCACCAACCTCATAAATCTACTCATGTACTCATTGGAATTCTCATAATCAAACCGGTAGATTGCTTGATAATCCTCTCATACCTTTGTCGCAAAGACGTGGAAGTAGCGTTATAGAAGATAGTCCAAACTCGCCTGTGTACAAGCCACAAAGAAAGCATCTCTCCTCTTGCTTTTTGAGTGCCTTCCACCATTTAGAGCATCACCTTCAATTTGAATGCACCAAACGAGTCTTAAACTCGCTCCACAACCCAAGACTTCAAATGACTTCAATATGAGTGATCCATCTCGGCCTCGTGAGGGAGTAGCAAGTAGCTTAACGAAAGAGGCTTGAGCTTACCAAAACGCCGAGCCAAGTGTGAATACCGACGGTTGATTTCCTCCACCACTACCCAAGCACCATTCGACACGAATGTTATTGATCACCGCTCCATCATCTCGTGTAGTAAGACCAGGAAAAGAGAGTTGAGAGCATTCGCAATCGCAGATCCATGTTAGTAGCATCGCTCGCTCCATCCGGCCACTTAGTAATGAGTTCGAACCATCCGAACGAGCAAAATGAACAAAGGTGAGATACGAAATGGAAGTACGCAGAAGGAATCCTAAAGTCTACCCAAATCCTCACTGTGTCAAATCCTAAGCTCTAAAGTCTCAAACCTGCTCCATATGTCATAGGTCCCACACAAGTCAGAACTGGGCTCGATACCATAATTGTAATACCCAATTCGACAGGGTAAAGGAATCACAAGTAATGGTGTCATATCAAAGCAAACATAAATATCCAAAAGAAATCTCAACATAAATATTGAAATAATCCAAGTCAAATGACTTCAATACATAGGTCCCAATGAAAAATAAACTCCAAATGAAATGTCTAGAATATAAAGTCTAAATGGCATCATAAGATCAAAGCTAAAATCTCTAAGGTAAGTCAAGACTCATCCCAAAGCAATACCAATCCAATGCTTAGATACCGCCAAGGAAGAAAAGAAATTACCGAGCTTCAAAAGCCCAAGGAATGATATATACAAGCAAAACGAATCAAAACAAGAACGAATACGAAATAAAGTGAAAGAAAGATAGTGAAATCATAATCATTTCAAAAGATAAATCATATAAGAATAAGTTTTATAGCTAACTACCTCGAGCCCAAACACATATGCCATATCATAAACATATTCATAATCACATAAGGCAACAATTTGTGAGACCTACCAGAGTTATGTAGGACGGCATGCACGCAGATCAATCATCGATAACATATAGCATATAACATATAATATATAAATATAATATATAACATATAATGCATCTAGGATGCACCTATACGCCTACAAACATACATTGATAACATAATATAAATTGAGCTCACAAATATCGATAAGGACGGGCGAACTTCACTCTGCCGTAGTCATGTCGGCAGTATCACGACACGGACATGGAACCCCATGACTAGTTAATAATTGGCTGTGTCAAACTATCTTAGGTCAAATAAGAATGTCATAACCTATATAGATCATATTTTATCAAATGTTTAATCTTCAAAAATCAAAGTCTTCATATCATATAGTTCAAAATTAAATGTTTTATGATTCAAAATCAAAGTTCGGATAACAAATCAAATATACACATTAGGGTTCATAGCAGGCTTAGGAAATCCTAATATAAAAGTTAACGAAGAAACGTTATAGAAAACTTATCGAAAAGGTCGTAATATCTGCACCTTATTCCAAAGCAAATGATCGAAAGAAGACACAGAAAGCAAAGGATTACTCCTTCTTCACGTAACCTATACACATTAACGGTCGTACATATTATTAATGATTCCATAATCGCGAAATGATCTTTTAATATTTTAGGTTTTATAATTAAATGAGACTTAAATGTTTTATAATTAATATTGTAGATTAGGTTCATATGTCATTTATTAAAGTTTAGGTTAAATGTGAAAATAGTTTAAACGTCATAACTCACATAAAATAACTAATTAATATACTTAGCTTCAAAACCCTAATCGACTCTTATTTATATTCTAGGGTTTTCTCATTCTTTAATATCTCATTAATATGCTTTTACTTACATGTTATCCTTTTAATGACTTACTTAACCTAACACGCATCAAAATAATCTTTCCTTTTATGTTTCACCATACGCTTATGATTTTATGTGACATACAAGTTACTTATTACTCAGACACTACACGCTTATACACTTACAAATTCACTTGACTTATAATAACGCACGATATGAGACACAATTCACAAACCATTAGGGTTTGGCATACCTTATTCGATTAACATATCAAAACTAGGGTTTACGCTTTCATGACCTTTACTTACTTAATATACTATTAAAACTCATATGTGGTTCGTTCAACTTGGTTTCAATTAATAAGTTATTACGCAAGTCTTAACTCATCTACATTTAACTCATTCTTATCATGTTTTATACCTTAGTCGAATGATATGCATGGTTCGGTTATAATTACATAGGTTCGGTCCTTATTTAACTCGACATATGCATAACCCGATTCAATAATACATATTACGTACATAACTCTTTAATACTTGTAAGGTTTAATTGGGGTTTGCCTTGTTTTGGTTCCATTCTGGGTCAAAGAAAACACAAACTCGACTAAAACAAAACATATTACAATATATTAACGAAAGTACATCAAAGGAAGAGAGAATAGGTTATACCTTGACTTGGTTGAAGAAAATCTTGACACCTAGGTGTAAGTATTCACGAGCAAGAGAGCAAAGAAAAGAGAGGCAACAACAAAACTAGGGTTTCACTTTTGAGTTTATGTATGTATATAGTAGTAGTATTTTAGTTAGGGCTTGTCTTCTGCTCTTTCCAACCGAACACACCACACGCACACCATATGGGCTTCGCCTATGGTCCATCGAAACAAACACGACCCAAATTATTTGCGAAACGTCCAATCTTCTCATACCAAAATCGATCACGAATATATTTTAGTTAGGTTTTAATTATTTAAGTTAAGTTTTAAATTTCGTTAAATGTTATATCCTTATTTTACGATTTTATAAATTTCGATTCCAAGGGTATTTTAGTCTTTAATCGATTTTAGATTTCTGTGTTTTACACAAACCTTTAGTGTCATCCTTGGTCACTCATTGGTACTCATAAAAGTTTCAATTTCTTCCATAAAAGGATATCATTAGCTACATCACTCATTACCCTTAAGTATTTAAGTACTTCTTCATTTAAGACACTTAGATGGACCTAAAACTCAAGAAGAAATAGGCTTTAGACCTTAGAAACATCATTGTTATCTTTTCTAGTTGTCGAGAGAGACGATCCTAGGATTAGCCTAGACGGATCCTCATCGAGGAACCGTGGGATCCAATGATGATTCATGTCAACTCTAGCTAAAACAATCATTTCAAGCTCATCTTGCTAACTTGAACACTCCATCTCATCTTAATTAAGTTCCTAGATCATGACATCAAGTTGACTCTCAGCATGCTAATCATCATATTCCAAGGAATTTTAGTGGCTTAAGTATTGAATGCACTTGCCAAATCCCTTGCTTAATAAACCACATTGTTAGGACTCCTAAAGTCATCATCTTCATCCTCATTTTTAGCACTTAGAAATCTCTACAAACCTCTTTGAATCATCTTATCATGAGGAAAGCTCCAAGTGGTGCTCCACCAAAGGACCACCTAAGAAAATTGCTGTGTTGTAATAAATTTCTTCAACTCGAATCATCTCCGGCCAAATCCACAAATGCAGGATTTCTCTCCACCAACTCAAAACCTAAGTAAACACATCTTTAAACTATCATACGAGCACACAATAATTAGACATAGACTACCACCTTAGTTTATATAATTAGATAATAGTAGAGTAATCGGAGAAATACCAACCCCAAATCCAAACCCCGAGATTCAGATTTTTCCTTTTCTAAAAAACATAAAAAGATAAAAATAATCTTCCTCAACCCCAACCTTTATGTAGTAACTTCACTAGCATTCCTATTCCCCAGAGAACGATATCAATTCTCGTGGCTTACCCTAATACTACACTACAACGATTAGGTTCACCGCTTGTGGTGTTGAAAACTTGTTCGACGAAAAGGAAGTTCCTTTGACCCCGAACGCCGCGTAAGCGATCAAGTTTTTACGCCACCGGGAATAGAATAGCTAGTTAGTAGTCCACCTCGCTTAGGTTTCTTTGCTTGATTCCTATCAAGTAAACTTTTTCTTTTATTAGCTTCCTTGTAGTCTATCCCCTTCTTTGTGCTTTTGTTCGTAACCCTTTTCATTGACTATTCCGTTAGTCATATGGAGAACGCGAATCCGCCAAAATTTTCACCCAATCGACATAATCCAATACATAATCTAACCTTTCCACTCCAAAATGAGATCTTAAGGTTCCAAACTTCATGATGAATCCTTTCCCGAGGCATGGACTCGAATTAAATACTTACTACAAAATTCCTTCATTATGGTCTTGATTTGTTCCACTTCAATTCTTTTACACTCAGATCAACCACTAAACCCAAATGAGACTTGACTATATAGCGGATGGGGATATTTGTGACGTGGTGTTCAAGATGGGAAATCTTTGAGATTCACGCCTGTTAGAAGTGGGAACATGGGACCCAAAAATGAAAGTTTAGACCTATTCTCAATTTGAAGGTTCAATGGAAAGGTTGTTTAGGAAGGAGATGATTAGAGTTGAGATACCTAGGCATGTCATGGTTAGGCGCCACAATAGTACAAAATGAATGCATAGGAGATCTAGATATAATGGAGAGTGAGGTGGAAACTCCAAGCCCACAAGCCCTACAATCACTTGAGGAACACATCGCCTATAACTTACCCGAAAGAAGTAGAAGAGACTATAGGAACCCCAATGATATAGAACCTTTGGACCAAACGCCACTAGAGAATGTAGGTTTAGATGCTTTTGTCATGACCTCTATCTTAGTCCTAGAAGTTCCTAATTTTGATGAACCGGAGCCTCAACCAAAACCTTACCCAATTTTCCGCTTTTAGATGTGAATCTTGGAATTGAATTAGCCCCAATCCACCCATGAAAATAGATAGTCCGGTAGTTGCTTGATAAAGGTGGTAGATTCTAGGCCATGTAAAGGAAGCTAATATAGGAGTAACCCATGACCTTACTACACTTATATCACCCATTCATGGTTGATAACAAGAAACACTATGGGTTTAAACCGGTTTATTAGGTCAAGATGGATCCTTAACTAAGAATATTTTGAAGTTGATAGAAGATGATCCATTTTTAGGAGGAGATTTGATTCACCGCTACACCAATAGACTTAGGTAAGGTTATAATGAATGGAGCACACCTTTGAGCATATAAATCACCCATCACTCCTCCTCACGTAGCAAATTTCCACCCTAAGGGTGTGTATCGCTACTATCACCCGCACTTAAACCTAAGTGTAGGAAAACATCCCTTTATCCGTTAAATAAGTAGAGTCGCTCGGACTCAACAAAAACAAGCGCTTCGGGAGGCAACTCTGTGTATTTGTTTTTCATTTTATTTGTAGTGTCGATATCTTTATTAATTGTTTATTCTCATGTTTGAATTTGTAAAATGCTTTATTTTGTCTTTAACCTCGCCTTAATTACATATAAAGGTATTTTACATAAGGGATAAGTGTAGGAGGATTACACACGCCAACGAACGTGAACACGAGAATTACAATTATTTAAAAGATATACATGTGTTTGTTTGAGTCAAATGCTTGTATCGAGTCATAATGGATGTTTTGCGAAATTTTTCCGATTCTAAAGATGTAAATTTTCCGTAATTTTTCCAAAATCGCAGACCGCTTTTTGTCGATAACCGATCGGCATCGATTGCACCTCGTGGCTGTGAAGGTAAACAATCGATTATTTTTCTGCTTTCTCGTATACTTATAATTTTTGGAATTTTCTGTGTCTTAATTTTCTAGAAAATCGCAAACATCCATTCCACAAGCATTATATCTTATTTAAGTCCGAATTACATCTTGTTGTGATTTTTCTTTGTTCGGTTTGATGCGTTGGGTTGTTTGTTTTCTTCAAGTGTGCGTGTTTTGTTTATCAAGAAGAAGATACATAAAGTTAAAGGAGCTTTTCACGATACATTCTTCTTGGAAAGGATTTAACCACTACTCACACACGGATCCTACCGAGCTAATCGGGGAGTATTAGTTTCTTCGCTTTTGATTACCTTCTTTTATCATAACTTTGATACTTTGGGAACATTGGGGACAATGTTCATTAATGTAGGGAGGGAAAATAAAACGGAACTTTGAAACTATGCTTATCCTTGATTATTTACTTTGTCCAATTGCATTTTCGTAATAAACCATGAGAAAATGTTGCTAAAAATTGGCACCAAATTTAAAAATTTTCATAATATATAGGAGGGCCATTAGTCTTAACAAAAGCGTCTCACGGATAGGAAATTGCATGACTAGCACAAAACCCTTTACCACTTAAATTCCACCAAAATGAGGATCGCCTCTTAGATTAGTAGGAATTAAAGCATTCATCTTCAATGCTAGAGTGTGAACCTAGTATATTAGATTGTAGAACTTGTTTTGTGATGCATCCCGAGATCGCTAGTAAGACTACACTTGTGTAGTTAGGAATAACTAAATGATAAGAGGCATTAGGATAACCCTTTGTTTGATTCGTAATATAATTACTTCTTCCACATCGGTTGAGTAATTCCCCACACCCTTGTGTTGTACTCATCTTTAGTACACGATACCCCTAGTTAACCCTCGAGCCTATCCTTTTCGCGGTTCTTGATGTTTCGTTTTTCCGAATATCAATGAAGAGCATTGTTTACACCCCACCCCCAAATATACACCCAAATCGCTTTATCCTACCCTTTATGCACTCACTTTTAGTGCATTATTGTTATCACCCCAAACCCTTAGTTCAATTATCCGTTGCTCGCATGAGTTGCTAAGTCGAGTCATATCCTTTGTATACGCTTTGGGACGATTGGGACTCATGGGAAAAGTTAAAGTTTTAAATGACTAAAAGGGAACGCCAATTCCTTATTTGCGTAATAACGACTCCAAGTGTTTTAATCTTTTCAATTCAGTCATATTAGTGTTAGAGTAATAAAACTCAAGTGTAGGGATGCTATAAACCTATTATTTTGATGTTATCGAGAGGATGGTAGAGTAAAAGTGTATGAAAAAAAAAAAAAGAAGAAATCAAAAAAATAGAAAAGAGAAAAGAAAAAAATAGAGTGATTAAAAAAATACGGGCTACCATCCTACATCTATCTTTAAATTTATGTTTGTTTATTTCAGCTTATCTAGAGTTTAGAGTGTCGAGTCTTGACTTAGCAACGCCATTCTTCGTATGCATGTAACATTGAGATTTTTGACTTGCCACTAAAAAGCCTATCCCACCAAACCCTTTGTTTCCTATCGTAAGCCTAACGTTACAACCCTTTAAAGACCCTTTGATAGTCTTTCCTAGGTGCTTACGCCAAAGCAATGGAGGTTTGATCTATTCTCAAGCCTATGGTAATCTATGTACTAGGACCGTTAATGAGTGTTTATCTTCCATTTCCAATTTGTTATATTTCATATACACCGAGAGATGCGAGTAACCAAACACCCCATGCAGGTGCTAGTATGTAATTTTGCGTTTATGACTTTTCGGGCTTATGTGTTGTGGACTATTTTAAACCAATGCTTCATGACCCTAACTTATAAATTAATTATTAAAGCACATTTGTTTGAGGACAAGCAAATACCAAGTAGGGATATTTGATAAGGTTTTAAATGTACCTTTTGAGGGGTCGTTAAGCCCTTATTTGATCACTTTGTATCCGTTATTGCTTAATATCGCCTTTTCACTTTTAGGTCTCTTGAAGGCAAACCGTGTAATGGCACTTATTTGGACGAAAAGGCGCAGATATATGAAGAAAATGGCCAAAGTCAAGAATCGAGACACTAAGTCGCTAATTACAAGAGGATCGTTGCCATCAAGACCGCGACCGTGGAGGAATTTGTGACTACCGTAAGAGAAATTTTGAAAGGATGACGCCGGCTTTAAAGAGTAGGCCGTCGCAACTCGCATCGGTGTAGATTCAATCCACGGCGCAAGTTAAAGAGGACTGCCACAAGCATAAGGTGACGCCACGCAAGATTAACTCGCCAAGACGAAACCCTAATGATATGGCGCACACGCCACAAATCATAAGGTGACGCCGCTCATATGTAATCTTATATATAGAACCGAATTTTCATTAGAGTAGTCTTTGGGTAAACTTTGGAAAACCTAAACCGAACCAAGGTCGTATTTTAGGGTTCTAAACCCTATCTTACACTAAGATAAGTTGTTTACTTCATTAATTTAATTATGTCTTCAATTATTTGTATGTATGTTTGCATGTTCTCCATATCCGCTAATTTACTTGTGTGTTAGCTAGGAATATGAAACTTAATTATTGAATATTGATTGGTTGTTTCTTATCTTAGTTGATTAATGATCTAATAATGCGATAGGTCATCTGCAGTACTTAATGCTTGATTAATCTTTGAACCTTAGGTTATAGCACTTTGAGTTGTTGTGCTATACTATCCAAAGAGGCCTTAGAGTTAGAGTTTATCATCCTAGTGGGTTTTGTAGACTAGACCTTTGGTAACTTCAAAGAGTTAGGGAGAAACGACACCCTACAACTTTAGACACACAACGCAATTAGAATAAGGACGTGACAATTCAACCACCAATAGGAGATAATTAGGAGTAGTAAAACCTAAGTAAACACATCTTTAAACTATCATACGAGCACAATTAGACATAGACTACCACCTTAGTTTATATAATTAGATAATAGTAGAGTAATCGGTAGAAATACCAACCCCCAAATCCAACCCCGAGATTCGACTTTTCCTTTTCTAAAAAACATAAAAAGATAAAAATAATCTTCCTCAACCCCAACCTTAGCGTAGTAACTTCTCACTAGCATTCCTATTCCCTAGAGAACGATATCAATTCCGTGGCTTACCCTAATACCACTACAACGATTAGGTTCAACGCCTAGGTGTTGAAAAACTTGTCTCGACTAAAAGGAAGTTCCTTTGACCTCGACGCGCTAAGCGAAGTTTATCAATATTCTTGACACGCCTTTATCATAACATCATGTACTTCCATCCTCAATTTCAAAGTCCGTTGTATCGATTTCAGAACAAGATGATGGAACCTCTAAGCACATCTCTCATAAAGACTTTCTTCATTCCCGATCGCGAACACTCATCAACCATTTGATGATCCATCTAGCGAAAACGCCAAGGAATTTAGCTTTTCAAAATAGGGTCAATCCTTAGTATCCATGCTTTATCAATGTAATCCAATTTCCTTCATGAAATAAAACATTTTACTTTTGATATCTCTACTATATTAGTGTTAGAACTCTTAGAAAACACTAAAATTGAAATGTAATGCCTCAGGTGCAACCCTTGCATACCATTTGTAAAGGTTCCTGTTTAGCAGAGACGGATCACTGTTTTGAGCTAGACAGTATCCCTAATCATAGGGAACCGGATCCCAAGCAAATGTAAATGCAATTGCAATTGTATTTCAAACCTGCCTTAGATCACTTCACACTGTTAGACATAGTGCCTTAAGGCCTTAAGGCAATTTGAGTCCTATCAAAGTTGAGTCAATTTTTCAGACTACATAGCTCATTTAGATCACACTCAAAACACCGAGATCTATCGTTCACCAAAACTCATTACTCTTCCGCCTTATACTCACATGATCCCTCACATGTTAAAACATCTAGCTTTGGAAATTTTTCAATTATAGCAAATTGATTATAACCATCCTTTTCCTCAAAATTGGTCAAAATTGAACAATTTCTAGCTTTTCCATCTTAAGCCTTTAGGATATCCTCCAAGACATTGTCCTAAGTTACTATATGATCTCTAGGATCATTTAGCTCCATTGACACCTCAAACCAGAACGCCCAATTCGACAAGGTAAAGGAATCACAAGTAATGGTGTCATATCAAAGCAAACATAAATATCCAAAAGAAATCTCAACATAAATATTGAAATAATCAAGTCAAATGACTTCAATACATAGGTCCCAACGGAAAAATAAACCCAAATTAAATGTCTAAAATATAAAGTCTAAATGGCATCATAAGATCAAAGCTAAACTTCTAAGGTAAGTCCACACAAGACTCATCCCAAAGCAATACCTATCTAATGCTTAGATCATGAAGAAAGAAATGCGGCCGAGCTTCAAAAGCCAAAGGAACGATATACAAGCAAAACGAATAAACAAGAACGAATACTAAATAAAGTGAAAGAAAGATAGTGAAATCATAATCATTTCAAAAGATAAATCAGATATAAGAATAAGTTTTATAGCTAACTACCTCGAGCCCAAACACATATGCCATATCATAAACATATTCATAATCACATAAGGCAACAATTTGTAGGGAGACCTACCAGAGTTATGAAGGATGCACGCAAAGATCAATCATCGATAACATATAGCATATAACATATAATATATAACATATAGTATATAAATATATGTAGATCTAGGATGCACCCATACGCCCACAAACATACATTGATAACATAATATAAATTGAGCTCATAACAAATATCGATAAGGGACATGGCGTAACTTCACTCATCGCCCTAGAGGCATGTCGGCGCATTGTCGACACTGACATGGAACCCCATGACTAGTTAATAATTGGCTCGTGTCAAACTATCTTAGGTCAAATAAGAATGTCATAACTGACATAGATCATATTTTATCAAATGTTTAATCATGTTTTCAAAATCAAAGTCTTCATATCATATAGTTCAAAATCAAATGTTTTATGATTCAAAATCAAAGTTCGATAAGCAACAACTCAAATAGACACATTGTGGTTCATAGCAAAGGCTTAGGAAATCCTAATATAAAAGTTAACTAAAAGAAAACGTTATAGGAAACCTTTAACGAAAAGGTCGAATATCTCGACCTTATTCCAAAGCAAATGATCGAAAAGAAGACACATGGAAAGCAAAGGATTACTCCTTCTTCACGTAACCTATACACATTAATTCATTGTATATATTATTAATGATTCCATAATCGTTTAAATGATCTTTTAATATTTTGTTTTATAATTAAATGAGACTTAAATGTTTTATAATTAATATTGTAGATTAGGTTCATATGTCATTTATTAAAGTTTAGGGTTAAATTAGAAAATAGTTTAAACGTCATAACTCACACATAAAATAATTAATTAATATACTTAGCTTCAAAACCCTAATCGACTCTTATTTATTTTCTAGGGTTTTCATTCTTTAATATCTCATTAATATGCTTTTACTTACATGTTACGCCTTTAATGACTCACATTTAACCTAACACGTCATCAAAATAATCTTTCCTTTTATGTTTCACCATATACGCTTATGATTTATGTGACATACAGTTACTTATTACTCAGACATTACACGCTACACTTACAAATTCACTTGACTTATAATAACGCACGATATGAGACACAATTCACAAACCATTAGGTTTATACCTTATTCGATTAACATATCAAAACTAGGGTTTACGTTTCATGACCTTTACTTACTTAATATACTATTAAAACTCATATGTGGTTCGGTTCAACTTAGGGTTTCAATTAATAAGTTATTAAGTCTTAACTCATCTACATACTTAACTCATTCAAGTTATCATGTTTTATACCTTAGTCGAATGATATGCATGGTTCGGTTATAATTACATAGGGTTCGTCCTTATTTAACTCGATATATACATAACCCGATCAATAATACATATTACGACATAACTCTTTAATACTTGTAAGGTTTAATCATTAGGGTTTGCCTTGTTTTGGTTCCATTCGCTCGGTCACACAAAGAAAACACAAACTCGACTAAAACAAAACATATTACAATATATTAACGCAGTACATCAAAGGAAGACGAATAGGTTATACCTTGACTTGGTTGAAGCAAAAACTCGAGACCTAGGGTGTAAGTATTCGCCGAGCAAGAGAGCAAAAGAAAGAGAGGCAACAAAACTAGGGTTTCACTTTTGAGTTTATGTATTGTATATATAGTAGTAGTATTTTTATTTAGGGCTTAAGAGGTCTTTGATTTCGGTTTGGCCCAACCGAACACACCACACGACACTATACGGGCTTCTACCTATGGTCCATCGAAACAAACACGACCCAAATTATTTTGCGAAACGCTAATCTTCGTCATACCAAAATCGATCACGTAATATATTTTAGTTAGGTTTTTAATTATTTAAGTTAAGTTTTAAATTAAATGTTATATCCTTATTTTACGTATTTTATAAATTTCGACCAAGGTATTTTAGTCTTTAATCGATTTTAGATTTGTGTTTTACAATTCTTCTAAAGAAAATTTTTTCGTCCTCGAAATTGAAATGAAATGAAACGAAAACGAAACAAAACGAAATAAGAACATACCAAACTATTCAAAGAAATGAGGATAACTAGCTCAAGATCGACCTCGGTTTCCCAAGTAAATGCCCGGATGATTTTTCCAAAGAATCTTAACGAACGGAATGACTTTATTTCTCATAACTCTTTCTTGCCTTTCTAGAATAGCTTCCCTTCTTCGTGATAAAGACATATCGGATTGAATTTGATCAAACGGATAGAAGCAACGTAACGGATGATAGTTGTATCCCCTTAGAGTGATACATGGAAAACGTCATGAACATGCGATAACCGAGGCGGAAGTGCTAAACGATACTAAACTTCCCACGCTCTAGAATTTCAAAAGGTCCAATAAATCGAGGACCGAGCTTGCCCTTGATTCCAAAACGCTTTACACCTCTAAACGCGAAACTTTCAAAATACACCATCTCCAACCCAAATTCTAAATCATCGATGCTTGTCGGCATAACTTTCTGACGAGACCTAGCTTCCTTCAACCTTTCTAGCAATAGCTACTTTCTCATTAGTGATCTCGATCATTTTCGGACCTTCAATCAAGCGCCACCTACTTCATCCCAAAGAATAGGTGCTACATTTCCTTCCATAAAGAAGTTCAAACGGTGCCGCTTAATGCTAGCATGCCAACTGTTGTTATATGCAAACTCTACTAAACATAAATATTCATCCCAACCGCCACCCATTCTAAGGCACAAGTAGCATATCCTCTAAGGTCCAGATAGTCCTTCTCGACCGACCATCTGCTTGAGGATGAAATGCACTAAAATTAAGTCGAGTACCCCAAGCTTTCGCAAACCTTTCCGTAAACGTAGAAGTAAACGGATCTCGCTTGACACAATAGATGCCGGAGTACCATGAAGTCTAACGATCTCTTGTCAAAAATCTCCGCCAATTTACCAATACCATAATCCTTCCCGATTGGCAAGAATGAGCATTTGTTAGTCGATCAACAACTACCCAAATCGCATCATGCTTCTTCCGAGTAAGAGGTAGTCCAATCACAAAATCCATAGATATCTTATCCACTTCCATGTTGGAATATCCAATGGTCGTAATAATCCACTAGCCCTTTGATGTTCAATCTTAACTCACGACAAATCATACACTTTCGACACAACGCCGCCACATCTTGCTTCATGCCGCTCCACCAAAAGTATCGCTTAAATCCCTATACATCTTGGTAGAACCGGATGAATAGTGAAAGGAGAACTATGAGCTTCACCATAACTTTCTCAATGGCACCGATTGGGAACACAAAGCCTATCTCCATACCATATAATACCGCATTATCAACCTTAAACTCATTCGCTTACCTTCTTCAACATTTTGCGCCACGGCCCACACCGGCCATCTTTCTCGAGCCTCTTTAATTTGCGATAAGGTCGACTCCACCTTCATACTTGCCCAGATCCATCAAAACCTCGTGACGACAACTTAACATTCAAACTCTAAGTCACGAATAATCCTAGGCTCAATCTCGATATCATAAGAATGCCCGATTTCCCTAAGTGTGTCAAGAACCACGTTAGCCTTACTCGATGATGGTAATCAATGTTGGTGTCGTAATCTTAAGAAGTTCTAACCATCTTCTTTGTCTCATGTTAAGTTCCTTCAGTGAAAATATACTTGAGACTCTTATGATCGATGAATATATCACACGCCTCCATACAAGTAATGTCTCCATCTTCAACGCAAACACCACCCAGCCTAACTCAAGATCATGAGTAATTCTCCTCATAAGGTTTTAGCGCCTCAAGCATAAGCTATTACCTTTCCATGTTGCATCAAAACACAACCTAATCCTTTCTTAGATGCATCATCGAGATTTGAACTCCTCCAAATTGGAAGAGTCAAAATAGAGTCGACACCAATCTCCGCTTTCAACTCTTCAAAACTCTTCTCTCGCTCATCCATCCATACAAACTTTTCACCTTTTCTCATCGCGGGTTAGGGTAGAGCTAAGCGAGAGAAACCTTCAACAAAACGCTCAGTAACCAGCAAGTCCAAGAAAACTCTCGACCTCACCATCAGAGGTCTTGGCCATTTGGTGATAGCCTCAACTTTAGACAGATCCATGGTGATACCATCACTAATACATGACCAAGGAAAGCGACTTGTCTTAACCAAAATTCGACTTCAAAATTTGCATAACTTCTTCTTCCTCAAAATCTCCAAAACTATATAAGATGTTCTTCATGCTCTTCGACTTGGAGTAAACTAAAATGTCGTCGATGAAAATGATAACGAACTTGTCGAGAAACTCATGGAAAACACGATTCATCGTGTCCATAAACACAAGAAGCATTGGTCAAACCAAAAGGCATAACTAGGAATTGTAATGACCATATATGTACGAACGCGGTCTTAGGAACATCTTGCTCCTTCACACGTGAATCGATGATAACCGCACCTCAAATCAATCTTCAAAAGAACTTAGCTCCTTGTAGTTGATCAAACAAATCATCAATACGTGGCGAGGATAACGTTACGAATGGTAATACGATTGAGTTCACTGAGTCGATACATAGGCGCATGCTTCCATCCTTCTTCTTCACAAACAAGACAAAGCACCCATGGAGAAACATCGGGCGAATAAATCCATTTTCTATCATCTCTTGCGCTTGTTCCTTCAACTCCTTCAGCTCTACAAAAGCCATGCGACACGGAGCCTTCAAATCGGTTCAAGACTGTGAATTAACTCAATGCTAAACTCAACTTCTCTAGTGGAAGACCAGAGTTCATCGAAAACGCCGGTAAATTACAAACAACCGAAAGATTTGCAATGTTAGACTCCAAAGATGTGTCCTTACAGATGCTAGAAAACCTTGGCACCCATGAGCAATCATGGCCCGTGCCTTCATAGCGAAATGAGCTAATGATTTAAGAGGTGAGAACCATGATAACAATTCGGGATGTTTACGCTCCAAAGATCACCGTTAGCATAATGTGAAGCTTTCATGATAAGCCAACCAATCCATGCCTAGAATGATATCAAAGTCGACCATATCGAGAGGACACAGATTTGTGTTTAATACGATCATCAAAACAAAGAGGACACTTTACGATTTATGATCAATGATCACGTGGTTTTATAGGCGATAAATCGATCGATAAGTGATTTGTTAATGGTTTGGCTTCATATTAAGTTTTTAGCAAATGTGATAGATATAATGGAGTGTGTGGCACCGTATCAAATAAAACGAAGACAACATAATCATCAATGAAAAGAGTGCGTAATGGTACTGCCATCACTGTTACGGTAGTAGCATAAACACGCCCAAAGAGTAGTCGGCGGCTTGATGTAGTTTCCGTGAATCGCTGTGTTCTTCTTAGGGAAATCTTTAATCTTGTGAGCAAGGAACCACAAAAACAACCACAAGTGGCCTTGTAACACGCCTGGATGAGCCTTTCCACAAGTAGTACAAATAGGTGGGGTGGCAAACTTCACCGTCTCCTGTTGACTAAGATCTCAAGCACGACTCGATTTGCTCTCGTCGACCGATCCTTGTTGTAACCGGTTATTGTTACCTTGGTTCGACGATCACTTCCATTCTTACCAAAGATTTCTATTATCTTGACCCTCGCCTCGTGGCCCAGGTCAACATTCCTTCCTCGACCACCTCACCGATCATAACCTATCCACTTGATTCCTCGAATCGTAACTCCTATCGAATTTCCTTATAGTCATTGCCTTGAGTCCTACCTTGAATCCGATCACCATCTCGATTACGCTTGTTGGAACCCGAAACCTCATGAAAAATCTCAATGTTAGTCATTGCCATTTGCGCCGACATTCTCATACTCAATATTAAGCAATCGGTCCAACACCCACTTCTTCAGCCCCACTGAAGTGCTTAGCTTGACGCCTACCATCTCCAAAGAATCGCCCCCAAAACTCACCAACCTCATAAATCTACTCATGTACTCATTGGAATTCTCATAATCAAACCGGTAGATTGCTTGATAATCCTCTCATACCTTTGTCGCAAAGACGTGGAAGTAGCGTTATAGAAGATAGTCCAAACTCGCCTGTGTACAAGCCACAAAGAAAGCATCTCTCCTCTTGCTTTTTGAGTGCCTTCCACCATTTAGAGCATCACCTTCAATTTGAATGCACCAAACGAGTCTTAAACTCGCTCCACAACCCAAGACTTCAAATGACTTCAATATGAGTGATCCATCTCGGCCTCGTGAGGGAGTAGCAAGTAGCTTAACGAAAGAGGCTTGAGCTTACCAAAACGCCGAGCCAAGTGTGAATACCGACGGTTGATTTCCTCCACCACTACCCAAGCACCATTCGACACGAATGTTATTGATCACCGCTCCATCATCTCGTGTAGTAAGACCAGGAAAAGAGAGTTGAGAGCATTCGCAATCGCAGATCCATGTTAGTAGCATCGCTCGCTCCATCCGGCCACTTAGTAATGAGTTCGAACCATCCGAACGAGCAAAATGAACAAAGGTGAGATACGAAATGGAAGTACGCAGAAGGAATCCTAAAGTCTACCCAAATCCTCACTGTGTCAAATCCTAAGCTCTAAAGTCTCAAACCTGCTCCATATGTCATAGGTCCCACACAAGTCAGAACTGGGCTCGATACCATAATTGTAATACCCAATTCGACAGGGTAAAGGAATCACAAGTAATGGTGTCATATCAAAGCAAACATAAATATCCAAAAGAAATCTCAACATAAATATTGAAATAATCCAAGTCAAATGACTTCAATACATAGGTCCCAATGAAAAATAAACTCCAAATGAAATGTCTAGAATATAAAGTCTAAATGGCATCATAAGATCAAAGCTAAAATCTCTAAGGTAAGTCAAGACTCATCCCAAAGCAATACCAATCCAATGCTTAGATACCGCCAAGGAAGAAAAGAAATTACCGAGCTTCAAAAGCCCAAGGAATGATATATACAAGCAAAACGAATCAAAACAAGAACGAATACGAAATAAAGTGAAAGAAAGATAGTGAAATCATAATCATTTCAAAAGATAAATCATATAAGAATAAGTTTTATAGCTAACTACCTCGAGCCCAAACACATATGCCATATCATAAACATATTCATAATCACATAAGGCAACAATTTGTGAGACCTACCAGAGTTATGTAGGACGGCATGCACGCAGATCAATCATCGATAACATATAGCATATAACATATAATATATAAATATAATATATAACATATAATGCATCTAGGATGCACCTATACGCCTACAAACATACATTGATAACATAATATAAATTGAGCTCACAAATATCGATAAGGACGGGCGAACTTCACTCTGCCGTAGTCATGTCGGCAGTATCACGACACGGACATGGAACCCCATGACTAGTTAATAATTGGCTGTGTCAAACTATCTTAGGTCAAATAAGAATGTCATAACCTATATAGATCATATTTTATCAAATGTTTAATCTTCAAAAATCAAAGTCTTCATATCATATAGTTCAAAATTAAATGTTTTATGATTCAAAATCAAAGTTCGGATAACAAATCAAATATACACATTAGGGTTCATAGCAGGCTTAGGAAATCCTAATATAAAAGTTAACGAAGAAACGTTATAGAAAACTTATCGAAAAGGTCGTAATATCTGCACCTTATTCCAAAGCAAATGATCGAAAGAAGACACAGAAAGCAAAGGATTACTCCTTCTTCACGTAACCTATACACATTAACGGTCGTACATATTATTAATGATTCCATAATCGCGAAATGATCTTTTAATATTTTAGGTTTTATAATTAAATGAGACTTAAATGTTTTATAATTAATATTGTAGATTAGGTTCATATGTCATTTATTAAAGTTTAGGTTAAATGTGAAAATAGTTTAAACGTCATAACTCACATAAAATAACTAATTAATATACTTAGCTTCAAAACCCTAATCGACTCTTATTTATATTCTAGGGTTTTCTCATTCTTTAATATCTCATTAATATGCTTTTACTTACATGTTATCCTTTTAATGACTTACTTAACCTAACACGCATCAAAATAATCTTTCCTTTTATGTTTCACCATACGCTTATGATTTTATGTGACATACAAGTTACTTATTACTCAGACACTACACGCTTATACACTTACAAATTCACTTGACTTATAATAACGCACGATATGAGACACAATTCACAAACCATTAGGGTTTGGCATACCTTATTCGATTAACATATCAAAACTAGGGTTTACGCTTTCATGACCTTTACTTACTTAATATACTATTAAAACTCATATGTGGTTCGTTCAACTTGGTTTCAATTAATAAGTTATTACGCAAGTCTTAACTCATCTACATTTAACTCATTCTTATCATGTTTTATACCTTAGTCGAATGATATGCATGGTTCGGTTATAATTACATAGGTTCGGTCCTTATTTAACTCGACATATGCATAACCCGATTCAATAATACATATTACGTACATAACTCTTTAATACTTGTAAGGTTTAATTGGGGTTTGCCTTGTTTTGGTTCCATTCTGGGTCAAAGAAAACACAAACTCGACTAAAACAAAACATATTACAATATATTAACGAAAGTACATCAAAGGAAGAGAGAATAGGTTATACCTTGACTTGGTTGAAGAAAATCTTGACACCTAGGTGTAAGTATTCACGAGCAAGAGAGCAAAGAAAAGAGAGGCAACAACAAAACTAGGGTTTCACTTTTGAGTTTATGTATGTATATAGTAGTAGTATTTTAGTTAGGGCTTGTCTTCTGCTCTTTCCAACCGAACACACCACACGCACACCATATGGGCTTCGCCTATGGTCCATCGAAACAAACACGACCCAAATTATTTGCGAAACGTCCAATCTTCTCATACCAAAATCGATCACGAATATATTTTAGTTAGGTTTTAATTATTTAAGTTAAGTTTTAAATTTCGTTAAATGTTATATCCTTATTTTACGATTTTATAAATTTCGATTCCAAGGGTATTTTAGTCTTTAATCGATTTTAGATTTCTGTGTTTTACACAAACCTTTAGTGTCATCCTTGGTCACTCATTGGTACTCATAAAAGTTTCAATTTCTTCCATAATGTCGTTGATGCACCTCCGACATGACTCTAGGGCGAGAGTGATGTTCGCCACGTCCCTTATCTCATTATCGTTATGAGCTCAAGTTATGTTATATGACCAATATGCCGCGTCAGGCGTATGGATGCATCCTAGATCCGTTATCTGTTATCTCGTTATCTCGTTATCCGTTATATGTTATCACATTATCGATGATTGATCTTTGCGTGCATGCACGCCCTTCATAACTCGGTAGGTCTCCCCACAAATGTTTCCTTATGTGAATATGATTTTGATCGATATTTGTTTCGGCTCGGGGTAGTTAACTATAAACTTATTCGATAATTACGATTTATACTTTGAAAATGATTATGATTTTGCTACCTTTCGCTCACTATATTTCAGATTCGATATCGTTTCGTATTCGCTTTGCTTTTATATCTGCTCACCGAGCTTTTGAAGCTCGGCCGCATTTCTTTTCTTCCGGCGGTATCTAAGCATTGAGCCGGGTTTTGCTTTGGGATGAGTCTTGAGTGGACTTACCTTAGAGATATTTAGCTTTGATCTTATGAGGCCATTTAAAACTTTACTATTTTAGATATTTTATTGGAGTTTATTTTTTCATTGACCTATGTATTGAAGTCATGTTGACTTGTATTATTTCCGCATTTATGTTAAGACTTCTTTTGGATATTTATGTTTGCTTTGATATGACACCATTATTTGTGATTCCTTTACCCTTGTCGGGTCGGGGCGTTACAATTTATGGTATCAGAGCCGAACTTTGACAAAGAACAAATGGTTGAGGTACTATCTATTGTTGATCATATTCTCGATCAAGAATGCGACACAACATACTTGAACAACCTGAATTCAAAAATGGATGAGAGGTTGACCGATGTGTTGCACAATGTCCGACAACTATCTTATGTCCGAGCCCACTTGTTAAAATTCAACCGAAACGTCAAATCAAACTCTTGTATCGAAAACATTCTTCTCAAAAGACCATTGCTCGGTTTCAAAAAGATTTTCAAAACTTGAGGCTCATTGCATCTCTCTTGCACTTAAAATGCAAAACAAAATTTTAAACTCAGAGCCAAATGGTAAATCTTTAAATGAACAAAGTAATCGTGTGGATACATTAATAAAAGAAATTGAGCATTTAAATGCTCAAATTCAAGCAAAGGGGCTTGCACATGTTGCTTTACAAAAAAAATTGAGAAGATTAACCGACAAGAGTGTGGATACTAATTTTGCAAAACCAACAATCTTGGGAAATCGTCTCTACAACCTTTCGAAAACAATCGGTAGTTAGACAACCAAGCGCATTTAAATCGAACGTTCTAAATCTTCAAAACCACGGTTTGCCTCCCAAGTTGTTGAGAATAATCATTCGTCAAAACCGGTCTCTCCACATTCGGCCTAAGAAAAATGCTTACATGTCTGTTAAACTTGTTTCTATTAAATCTGTTTACTGCACCTGACCGTCTTGGATTAGTTCGATCACGTGTCTAAACCGAACATTAAAATTAAAATTCATATGATTCACATGACGCAGTACAAGAACTATGATCTAGAAAAGGCTAGGAAAAGGGCTCTACTCCAAAAGGATGGTATCTTAGGTTTACGACCTCGTTTGATGCCTTTTAGTGTATTCTTGACCTTTGCTTGTAGTAGAACCTAAACTTACTCAATGTGAGATTAGAAATAAATTCGTTGACCTAAAAGACAAATATCAGAAACCTAATAGGTGGATCAATATAGGACGCAGACTCTTCCCAAAAGAAGTTTCAACATCCCCTAGATCTAACCTTAGATGGAAACCAACGGGTAGAGTTTTCAAAACTGTTGGTCTTAGGTGGATTCCTACAGGCAAGATACTAAGTAGCTGCATCAAAACATGTGTGAATCCTACAACATCCATCCCTGAGGCAAGAAAGGAAATCATCAAAATAGTGTGTTCAGGTGTCAAGAAGATAATTGACACTACATCTTTATGCTTCTAACATCTGGAACCCAGTTACACTTGGGGATCCATGTTTTCTCTATCTTGCCCCCTCCTACTTTCTATGCACGTATAACAGCAATGGCTTCTAAGTACAACAACTTAGGACCCATTTCTCACCGTCTAAAAAATAATGATCCATCAAGCGCACCATCTTGTATTTAATCGTCAAGAATTGGAAATTTTGTTTGCTCCAATGTTTGAAGATTCTTTAGAAAGTCAGCTTCACATGTATCAAATGTTTCACGCACAACCCGATCATATTCTAATACATCCAGAATCTACAACAACAACCGTTCGTTGTCGCACTCAATCGAATCTCCGATATCGAAGACCAAACTGTTTCCAACAACAATGACACAAATGATGATCAACAAATGATAACCACGAGCAAAACGACTTGGAACCCGGACATAACCGTCTAAACTTCCCCAAACCCCATCATCAGTGAACCAAGCCTCCGACACTCGTCAACAAATGGAGCGGTTATTTGCTCCTCCGTTTAGTGATGATATTGATCAACGTGCTCGGATGTATCAACTGCTTCACGCTCAACCCGATAATAATCCAATACGATAGACTGCAACAACAACTCTTTGAGGAAGCACCACCAATTGATTCTACAACAACAGTTGAACAAACCGCATCCAATGACCTGAACGGTGATGATCTTCCCGAACAATGAAGTACCCCACTGCAGATTTTGATCCAAATCGTTCTTCAATCCGTTTGCTAATGAAACTTCCACACGGTGTTGCGTAATCATCCACAAGCCATTTGAATCCTCCTGTCTGCAGAATGTATATCAACATCAACCTTCCACACATTGTTGGACGATAGACCATCCTCTTGTGAGCATTATTGAAACCCGAATCAACGATCGTAACTAGACAACGCCTTCGACCGACGGTGAACATTGCATTTATGCACTTACCGTCTCGCCAAGTCGAACCTAAAAATATTAAGGAAGCCATGACATACGACAACCGGATTGAATCCATGAAAGAAGAACTAAATCGGTTTAAATGTCTTGAAGTATGTGAATTGGTTGAAAAACCAAGCTGGGTCTATGTTATTGGTCTCAAATGGATTTGGAAAACAATTCGGATCTTTGAAGGTACGGTTATCGAAATAAGTCGCGTCTGGTGGCTAAGGGTTATAGACAAGAAGAAGGGATTGAATCGAGGAATCATTCACACCGTTGCTAGACTTGAGGTCGACGGATTTTCCCGGCATTCGCGGCTCGCATGAACATCACGGTCTTCGGATGGATGTCAAACGCTTTTCGAATGGAAAACCGAAAGAAGCGGTCTATGTTAGCCGCCCGAAGGATTCGTTGATCCATAGTTCCCTAATCACGTCTACAAACCGAACAAGGCTCTCACGGTCTCAAACAAGCCCCCGGGCGTGGTATGATAAGTTTCATCCTTTCTTATCGCTAATAATTTCGTCAAAGGATCGGTCGACCCTACACTATTCATACAATATCACGGGCAAACATTTTAATCGTGCAAATTTATGTGGATGACATCATTTTGGGTCAACACATCTAAAGTACTCAAACGCTTTTTCAAAACTTATGAAAAACATTTTGAAATGTCCATGATGGGTGAACTTACGTTCTTTCTAGGATCGCAAGTTCATCAATCACCTTGTGGTATTTTCTTGAGTCATCAAATATGCCCTTGAAATTTTAAACAAAATGGAATGCAAAGCATGACACCTATGCCACACCAATGGCACATACCAAGCCGGACGATTTGCATGGGAAATTGGTTGACCCTACCAAATACCGAAGTATCATTGGGTCTCTCATGTATCTAACAACCAGATGAGACCGATATTGTCTTTCTTTGTATATCTTTGCTCCCGTTATCGATCACGACCAATGAAACTCACCTCCGAGGCTAAAGAATCTCGATACATCAAGGGAACCATTAACATGGGAATCGGTATCAGAAGGATTACGGTTTTGAACTAATAGCTTTTTCGCCGATCACGCAGTTGCTTAGATTCACGAAAAAGTACTTGAGAGCTCTACAATTTCTTGGTGATAAAGCGGTGTCATGGCAATCGAAGCGGGATTGTACATCGTTGTCCTCAACGAAGCGAATATGTAGCCATGTCGACGTGTTGTGCTCAAGTCATTTGGATGAGAACACAACTCAAAGACTATGGTTACGTGTTTGAATGAATCTCGATGTCTTTGCGAGAATCGAAGTGCTATTGCGATCTCGCATAACTCTGTTCAACATTTGAAATCAAAGCACATCGATCTTGATATCATTTCATCAAGGAGCATGTGGAAAAGGGCACCGTTGAATTATATTTTGTGGGTATGAATACCAATTGGCGATCTTCTCACCAAAGCCTTAGCTCTGCTAGGTTTCTTGAGTTGGTCCACCGGATTGGTATGAGGTGTTTGACTCGAGGAACTGGGCGAACTTTAAAACAATCTTAAAACCAATCAAACACCAAAAACTCTTTTGTAAATATTTTCAAAAACAAAATACAAAATATAAAATCGATAAAACCTAAAATATTCTTCTACCAAAATTTCTATCAAAAACAAACCTTGCAAGTACAAATCTTAGTCAACACTTTGTTCTATCAAACCTTTCATCAATTTTCCCGAACAAGTGTTGAGGGGAGAAAATAAATATTTTCGGTTTCATAAAACCTTGTACTTGCATGTTACCATTAATATGTTGTTTCTTACGAAAAGGTGGATATGTTTCTTGTTAAATACTCTCCTCGGTCTAAAATGTTTGAAAATTTCATCATTTCAAAAGTCGAGGGGAGTATCGTTATGTTTCTTGCCTAATAAACATTTTGTCTAACCAAAGCGAGAGTTAATGGGTCTTGGTTGAAAATGTTTGAGATTGAGGGGTGAATGTGTAAATTTCAAAATTAATTTTAAACAAAACTCCTCTCCAACCTCATTCCTACCAAGATCCAACGACCTATTTAATTACGCAAATCCGTTCATCAAACTCATGTATGTTTTGATCATGATTTTAAACTATGGTTTTTTGAAAATCTTTTCATTCCAACGGTTAAATCTTGCAAAATTTGATTTTGAAAGTTACGTGTATGTGTATGAATTGGGGATTTCACCTAATTAATTGTGCTTGTGTTGTAATGGGTTGTGTTAAAACCTTTCTAAAACATGTTTTGAACCCATTTCATAATTGGGGGTTTTCTTATCCTTGTGTTCTGCTATGCTTAGATGTTTATAAATGTGTTAGAATATGCTTATAAACACATTAGGAGCCTTTAATTTGCCCAGAAACAACAAAATTGTTAGAATTCGTGTCTTAGGGTTCTTGGGTTCGTACCATCAGAATCTTTTGATTATGTGGCTGATTTATGTTAAAAACTGTTCTATATCATTCATATGTCATCTAAGATAGTCCTGAAACGATTCTTGATTGATTATTATGGTTGAATCTGTTGAGCGTAGAAATAGGGTTTAGGGCTTAAAAACACTATACGCCTATGCTATTCTAAGTTTAATCGATTTGGTCTATGTACTTGTTTTGTGATCCTGATAGTACTTGGAATTACCTGTAATCAAGTTTTTCATGTTCATGATTTTCAGTCTGCTTACTCATAAAATTCAGACAAAGGTGTTCTAAAATTGCTACGCATAAGGAATACTTTTATGCGTAAAGGATTACGCCTAAGAGAAATCTCACGCCTAAGCCCTTTCGCACAAGAAGTCTACGATGGATTATCGTATCTTGGAAAGATATCGTAAACAAGGTTTGTTACCCATAAGCTTTACTCTTATGAGTAGACCTTACGAGTAACATTGACTTATCCCTACGCGTAAGCTTAAAGCTTTTGAACTTATTTTACGTAATAAATTCTTATGCCTAAGACTTGCTCTTACGCTTTAGCTCACGCTGCTGCAAGCACCTTCTTTACGTATAAGGCCTCATGATTACGCATAACCTACCGTTCTCTTTGTCTTTGAACTGCGCCTAAGCATACGTGTTAAGCTATTACGAATATGTCTATTGTTAGCATAAGCTTAAAAATGTTAATATGTTGTGTGTTTAAGTGAAAATTGGACTTTAAAACTTCAATATTAACATGTTCACATAGCTTATCACATCAACTTCAAACAATTGGACAAAAGTAACTTAGGACTTGTAACAATCATAAACATGATTACATCAAACAAGGAATTGGACAATAAATCAAACTAAGTCTAACACAAAGTGTTTCCATATGTTTGCTCTTTTGTCTAATAACTTTCGAGATCACAAAATGGCTTTCAATCAAGAAAGTATCAATGCCCTAATGAACTCACTATGGTGACATCTTTCCGGCGGTTGTGTCAAAACTATTGGGAAGAACAATGGCTCACATGGTAGATGTTCAACATAATGAACCGAGATGTTTTATCCATTGTTGATTCTCACGAGATATTTTGGTACTTCACTTTGGTTAGACTCATTGGACATACATGGTCTTCTTGTCTCCTTATACATGGTTTCTCTGTCTTCAATTCATCATCAACATCGTGGTGTATGATTACGATTCATTGAAAACATCGAGGGGAGATAGTGTAGGTGGTGCTTGTTTCCTTGATGTGTGTGCATTTCTTCCTTGATGTGCTTTTGCTCTTTGGCGAAAACCCTATCCTTTCTTCAATGTCTTCAATCGGGGAAGAAATGAGGCGATCGTGGCTCAAGCGTCTCACTTTGGTGTTATCGTCTCACTTTCACGGGGTTATCGTGTGTGAAGTTACCTAATTATGATGTTATGATGCCTCACGCTCGGTCATTTTATCGAGTAATTGCATGTTCACAATTTATTATTGTTTCGATAGACCTCAACAATCGGGGATGTAGTTCCACTTCATCTTTCGTGGTTGGTGCGGTATGAAGCATCTACATACGTGAGAAGATCTTGCATGTGTACAACTATAATTCGTAACAAAGCAATTCTCTTGGTGTGGTTTACTACTCATCTACAAATTCCATTTGCATCTTGAAAACTTGAAAAGTTAGAAGAAATGTCTACTACATCAAAGTTTGAATTTCTTTGGCGGTTGTCGGTTTGAGGAGCGATCTAGAAGCATCGTCAATTGGGGAGAGGTTAATTTGTTTCATACTTATTACATCTTTTCACTAAATGGTTTGTGCACATAACGATTGTGACCCGTATTGTAATGAAAGGACCTGTGGTATGCATCGATTGCCACAATCCTTATAAAAGGAGCGAAGGCTTCTTACTTTTGAGTAAAACTTATCAAAACTTTCATTTTCAAAAGTTTTGCTCAAAGAACAATTACTTCCCTTATGATTTTCAAAACCTCAAAGTTAATATCACTTGTTGAGGGGAGTATTTGATTAAAACTTTGTTCACAAATTGTTCTTCGTGGCAATCTTCCACAAAACTCGAAATGGACATATTCGATATCAAAATTTCTGAAAAATAACATTTATATGCCATTTTTGAGGGAGAAAAATTATGTGATAAGAAATATGTTGTGAATTGCTATTGAATCGTCGTGCAAAGACTTAACCAATGAATTGACGAGCTCTTAAATGTTAGTAACTCAAAAAGACTTGTCCGGACGGGTAATAATTTCAAGCTAGTTAGCTAGTGATGTAAAAGTGTCTCGCAAAGGACTTGTCCTAGTAGAATGTACCTATTCGAGAAGCTCTTGATAGACATGAACTTTGTGGGTTTGACAACTGATAAGGTTTTAAAAGGTACCATTTGAGGGTCGTTTAAGTCCTTATTTGATCACTTTTGTATCCGTTATTGCTTAATATCGTTCCTTTTCACTTTTTAGGTCTCGTGAAGGCAAAATGTTGGAATGGCACTTATTTGGACGAAAAGGCGCGAATATATGAAGAAAATGGCCAAAGTCAAAATCGAGACACTCACGATTCTTTGAAAGTAGAAGGCGGCGTCGGTGCTATTGGCGGCCGTCCCAAAAGTGTGTGACGGGCGGAACCCAAAACTCGTATTTTCAAGAGACGGCGTGTGAAGATCGTTGTAAGCTCTTAGACGAGGTCTAATATTATATCTAGGAACACATAATAACGAAAGCAGAATATTCAATAAGAATTAACGTTATAATGAACAAGGTTTTTCATTATCATAAACTAACTAAACATTAATAAAGATCAAAGACTTGATCTTTAACACTAACTAACTAAACCACTAAACCCTAGACGTTTATACGCTACGCCTAGGTTTCCACACACACACACCTTTAGACGTCTACATCTTGTACATACGTTAAAACTAATGACCCTATGTCTCTTTATATACTAGAGACATCTAGGGTTTACAAGAGGAATCATAATATAATTAGGAAACTAAATATTCTTTTAAGCATATCTTCTAGAATCTTCCAAATCCTCCATCTTTTGTAGTTTCCTTCTTGTCACTTTTAGTCCTTTATGTTTCATTCTTCTTGTTTTGTATCATCAAATCTATAATAGACCCAACAATCTTCCCTATTTGATGATGACAAAACAAACACGATTCTTATGCGAACTTCACTGAGGAAGTAGCGAAGTTGAGATAATTAAATCTCACCATGAATGAAACAATCTTCCCTTGACTTAAACATGTCACTCAAACATCTCTTCCCTTTTGTTATCAACAAATAGAGAACATATGCAAACTTGATCTTGACTACCACGAACCAATATCATACTTCCAATCTAAGACTTCCAATGCTTCAAATCGCCCACCATTACGCATCATAAGAAAAATGGATCCAAAAGCAGTTGAAAACTTCAACTAGCAATAGTAATAATGATCAACAATAGTAAAATCAAACACTTCCCTTGAGTGATGCATGTACATCAATGATTCTTCAAAATCAGTAGGCTTTATGTAATGATTACTTGTGAAGAAACCGAGTATAACGAATTTGAGGAAGAAGTAGAATTTCCCAAACTTGTGTCTTAAATCTTGTACTATCCACGGAACTCCATACTTATATCCACCAAATATAAGTAGCCGCAATCCTTGACAAGAATCCTCAACTAGTATGAGACAGAGCACTACAATGTAACTCCTTTAAGTGATAGCCAATGTGTGCATAGAGCATCATAAGAAAAATCACACATTGCTAGATTCATCAAGCTAGATGATAAGAACACAAACCAAGTAATTCCACTTCACCTTCAAATAAGTGATAAATAATCCTCTTCAGTAATCAATTATTCAATGAATCAAATACAAGCCTTTTGAATCCTTTTAAGAACATAAATTTCTTCACGTGTGTGTGAACAATAACACGTGTGTGTGTCATCCAAAAATCATAACAATAATTATGCTCGACTTCCCTTAATTCCAAATCTCCTTTTGTGTGTAAATCCTCAAACAAACTTTCTCCTCCACCGTCCCACTATCTTGAATAGACCAATTAAACAAATACAAACCATTCACGAATAAAATAATCACTAACTTCAATATAGTAAATTAGCCCCATAGTGACCAATTTATAACCTTGTCTCACGATCAAAAATAGTGCGAGGTTAACGATCATCAATTGTTATTTAAATATTACCATACCACGAGGATAAACAACCATCGATACCAATAGTATGCTTCAATATCGGTCCCATGTCACTATTAAACCACAATATCGGTGAGGCTTCTTGGGCACACTATATTCCATTCATAATCACTCAAAAATTCATCAATATCCATTGACACCGTCCCTCATGTATAACTCCAAAGATCACCGTCCAATCTTTTAACTTTAGCTGTTGGGACCATGTGACATATTTGTGAAAAGCCTTAGCAAACACGTGATCAGCTTCCATCATGGCTCATGAAATCATAACGTACCAATCCAGACTCTACACCGACTAGATTCTTAAATCATAACACAACAGCTATCAACTTATACCTCAGTTTGCATGTTACCAACCATATTACTTACGTGAAGAATAGCAGTGATAATGAAAAACGCAGCAGTACTTTAAAGGTCCAAGCAGTACTTTCCATACAATGAGCAGTACTTTTGTCAAACACCATTACTTTGTAAAATAAGCAGTACCTTTAGTCATGTGAAAGTATATACCACGATACCGGTTGCAATAGCAAAATAAATGGCGAGCCCCGCATCCAAGAATAGCCATCGAGATTAAATACAAATAAATTTGTATATCGACCCCATCGTGAATATAGCCAAGGATACATGTATGCCGTATTGACTTCCAAGCATCATTATAATAAGGTCCCCACGTGAATACCAAGTACCAATTAAAAATTCGAGCCCTATGTGACCTTTTGTGAATCATAATAACAAACAAGTAGGACTAATCACATATTTGACCAATCACAAAATAATACTCACCATAACAAGCATACACCGGTTCACAGTGAAGAGGGACCAATAATCATGATTGAGTAGGACAATAATATAATGAGAGCAGCACAAAAGTAGAGTCCCACATGATAGATAATCAACCTGTTTTCCATGAGCATCTTTGTCAATACAGAAAGATCAATAACCTTAAAAATTCGACTTTCAAAAAAAAACTCTTCAGCAGCCAACTTCGACGCCTCATATCTTTTGACTCAGACCTCCAATTAAAGATTCCTCCGGTCAAAAGTTAGATGACTATATAGAGAACGTCCACCCAAAATTTCGTTACGATCCAACGGTTAACGAAAAAGTTATGATCGTTTCAAAACAGTGCTGTATAAAAATACGAAAATTTGAGATCCGAATTTTTCGTCTTTTTCATCATTCTTCGACACATAAAACCTTGTAGATCCTAGATATCACGAGCCCGGGCTCGATACCACTGTGAAGATCGTTGTAAGCTCTTAGGCGGTCTAATATTATATCTAGGAACACATAATAACGAAAGCGAGAATATTCAATAAGAATTAACGTTATAATGAACAAGGTTTTCATTATCATAAACTAACTAAACATTAATAAAGATCAAAGACTTGATCTTTAACACTAACTAACTAAACCACTAAACCCTAGACGTTTATACGCTACGCCTAGGTTTCCACACACACATACCTTTAGACGTCTACATCTTGTACATACGTTAAAACTAATGACCCTATGTCTCTTTATATACTAGAGACATCTAGGGTTTACAAGAGGAATCATAATATAATTAGGAAACTAAATATTCTTTTAAGCATATCTTCTAGAATCTTTCAAATCCTCCATCTTTTTGTAGTTTCCCTTCTTGTCACTTTTAGTCCTTTATGTTTCATTCTTCTTGTTTTGTATCATCAAATCTATAATAGACCCAACACGGCGTCTAGTGGTGAAAGAGTAGGCCGTCGCTACTCAGACGGCCTAGATGCAATCCAGACGGCGTCGAAGCTGAAGAGGGCGGCGTCACGGACATAAGGTGACGCCGTCGCCAAGGTTAACGTGGCCAAGGCGAAACCCAATGGCGGCGACACGGCGGCGTCACTAAACATAAGGTGGCCGTCGCAATTGTAATCTTATATATAGAATCCAATTTTTAGGTCTTTATGTGGAGAGTCTTTGGGTAAAACCTAAAACCGAACCTAAGGTGTCTTGTACGATATTTTAGGGTTTTAAACCTATCTTACACCAAGATAAGTCTTTACTTCATTAATTCAATTATGTCTTTGATTATTGTGTGTATGCTTGCATGTTCTCCATGTCCGGCTAATTTATTTGTGTGTTTGCTTAGGAAGTATGAAACTTAATTATTGAATATTGATTGGTTGTTTCTTATCTTAGTTGATTAATGATCTAGTAATGCGATAGGTCATTCGTTGTGTATAATGCTTGATTCATCTTTGTGAACCTTAGAGTATAATTAAGCGAGTAATTGTAGGCTAAACCATCCGAAGAGCGCCTTAGAGTAGGAGTCTATAATCTCTAGTGGGTTTGTAGACAAGACCCTTTGGTAAGTTCGAAGAGTTAGGGAGAAAGCATGCCCTACAACTTTAGACACACAACGTGACTAGGAATAACACGTGACACTCAACCATCGATAGGAGATAATTAAGGAGTAATACAAACTAAGTAAACACATCTTTAAACTATCATACGAGCACACATTAATTAGACATAGACTCCCACAACCCTAGTTTAGATAATTAGATAATAGTAGAGTAATCGGTAGAAATACCAACCCCCAAATCCAATACCGAGATTCGTACCTTTCCATTTTCATAAAATATAAAAGATAAAAATAATCTTCTTCAACCTTAACCTTAGCGTAGTAACTCCCTACTAGCATTCCTATTCCCCTAGAGAATGATATCAATACCGTGGCTTACCCTAATTACTACACTACAGCGATTAGGTTCCTTTGCCTAGGGTGTTATAAAACTTGCTCGATGAAAGGAAGTTCCTTTGACCCCGAACAACGCGTGTAGCGTTATCAAGTTTTGGCGCGCTGCTGGGAATAGTATAGCTAGTTAGTAGTCCACCTCGTTTAGGTTTCTTTGCTTGATTCCTATCAAATAAACTTTTTCTCATTTTAGATTTCTCTTAGTCTATCCCTTTCTTCGTAACCTTTGTTAGTAATTTCATCACTTTTCATCATGGAAGGTGATAACCCCTACCATTCATCAACATACCACCAAATGACCCGCCAAGAGCCCGTACTCTTGGTGAATACTCGAGACCAAGCCACCTAGGCTATAGGAACACCATTGAGCTTCCCGACCAAGCCCAAACTACGGCCTGCGATCCGACACCATCCGGTTGGTGCAAAGCGGATGTGCATTCCATGGACTTCGTTCCGAAGATCCAAATCGACATCGAGGGATTTCCTCAAAATCGTCGATTCCATCGACCTTGATGCTACTACTCGGGAGACCACGCGCTGCGTCTCTTCCAATTCTCTACGGGACCAAGCTAGTAATTGGCTTGGCGACTTCCCGGCTCCATCTCAAGTTGGGATGATCTTACTTCGCTTCCTTGCTCAATTTTTCCCACCGGGAGAACCACTAAGCTTAGGAATGACATCTTGATGTTCCAACAACGTCAAGGTGAATCTCTCTGAAGCATGGACCCGATTCAAGGACTTACTTCATAAAGTCCCTCATCACGGCATTGATCTTTGGCTCCAGTCCAAATCTTTTATGATCATGTCAACTTCCCCACTAAGCGATCCATTGACCAAGCGGCGGTGGAAAACTTAGTGATTTCACCGAGAAGAATCATGGGAAATAATAGAGGACCTCGCCCTCTATGACAACGAAGTTAGGATGACCCCGTGAGTGCCCAAAACCGTCAAGGCAATCTCCTTGCCTCCTCCCGACCGTGGGATGATCGAACTTGAAGATCAAGTTAAATTCCTCATGAGTTCCTCGAAAATCCTAAATCTTCACACCATGTGAACAAAGCTTCTTCCTCGTGCGAGCCGTTTGTGATCCTCATAACACGCAGCACTAGCACCCGATCCCGAACACGCTTACATTGACTCGCATCCTCGCGTATTAATGGAGCAGGGGAAGATTCCTAACACCCGGACCTAGGAATTTCAATGAAACCCGTGAAGCATGGAAAAACAAGCCCGACTTTTATTGGGGACAAACCAAAGAATTCACTTCTAATGATTTCTCATGGCCCCACCTAGCGGTCCTAACCAACAAAACATCGAAGGATGTTGCAAAACCTAGTTGCATCCCAAGAAACCCAAATGGCTAAGCTCTCGGACCGCTTTAATAATCAACAAGCCGAGATGGATAGGAAAATAGACAACCTTTTGAAAGCCATAGCTAGTGATAAGAAGGTTAGTGCTATCTCAACTCCGAGCCTTGAGACATAGAGATTAAGGATCCAAGCAAGCTAAAGTATGTCCAATTCGTCAATACCATCGCCTTAGTTGAACCCGATGAAACAAATGACTAAGAGGACTATACACTTGTGGATGAGGAAATACCGAGGAAGTAGATGAAGTAGACATTGACTATTTCAACAAATTTCCTACGGAAGAAGAACTATCTCGCCACCCTCTTAGTGCGTGACCTCCGTCGCATGTATGTTAGGAAAAGTCCTCGAATTAAGTTTGGGAACCCTTGGAATCTTAACATACCATGTGTCATAGGACACCTTTTGTGGCAAAAGCTTACATTGATCGCAAGTCCCCAATCAACATAATGACTAGCACCTACTACAATTGGATATTGAAGAAGCCTATTCCAACTAGGCAAGACCCCAATGATCCTAATATGGGTTGCAATTTTCTTGGTAGAGTTAAGGGATTGCCCGTTTATGTAGGTAGTTTCACGTTTCCTACGGACTTCATAATTGTGGATGATATTAGCACGACCATAGACCCTAGCTTGTCCCATGTTATTCTAGGAAAACCTTTCATAGAAAGCACTTGGGATGACCTATGACCCTCATTAGGAGTAGTGCGATTCAAGAATAAGACCGATGACATAGCTTACCAAATGCCGTTTAAGATTGAGAAGTTTTCATCACTCTCTAATGATGAAAAGGAACTTAAACTATCGGTCTATTATAGGAATGATGAGGATAGGGAGAAAGGTGTTGATTATGTTATGGCTAAGATTTTGGATTCTACAAGGATTGCTTGAGCCTAGGACGGAATACATGACCGATTGGGAGAGGATGAACTCTTAGAAGCGCATTTAGGGCACTTCTACAACATGGAATCCCCATTAGAGGCCGTCAAGAGGCGGTGGTGAGGAAACGTGGGAGCACGACTACGAGTCTAGCTACAAGACTCTTAAATAAAGAAAAGCGCTTCGTGGGAGGCAACCCATGCTTAATTGTTTGCTTGTTAGTGTCATATATCTTTTATTAATTGTTTATCCTCATGTTTAAATTTGTAAAAATGCTTTATTTTGTTTTAACCGTCTTAATTGCATATAAAGGTATTTTACATAAGGGATAGCGTAGGGAGGATTACTGCGTTTTCAAAAGCGTAAACATGAGAATAACAATTAACTAAAAGATACTTATGTTTGTTTGTTCGAGTCAAATGCTTGTATCGAGTCATAATGGATGTTTTTGAAATTTTCCAGATTCTAAAGATGTAAATTTTCCAAAATTTTTTCGAGAAAATCATGAGACCGCTTTTTGTCGGGATAACTTTGGCGTCCAGATTGCAACTGGACGGCGTCGGGAAGGAATAAAACACCAGATTACTTTTCTCGTTTTCGAGCTACTTATAAATTTTGGAATTTTCGGTCTTAATTTTCTTAGAAATTCAGTAAACATCCATTCCACAAGCATTATATCCTAGTTTAAATCGAGTCTTATATATATTATTACCATTAGATTTTACGTGAAGGTTCGTTTGTTTTCTTCAAGTGTGCGAGTTTAGTTTGTCAAGAAGAAGTTACATAAGATTGGAAGGAGCTTTTCACGCAATAATTCTTCTTGGAAAGAGTTTAACCACCACTTTACACGGATCCTACCGAGCTAATCGGGAGTACTAGTTTCTTTCGTTTTAATTACCTTCTTTTATCATAACTTTGATACTTTCGGGAACATTGGGGACAATGTTCAATTTAAATGTAGGGAGGGAAAATAAAGCGGGAACTTTGAAACTATGCTTATCCTTGATTATTTGCTTTGTCAATTGTGATTATGTAATAAACCATGAGAAAATGTTGGTTAGGGTAATTTTGGCACCAAATTTAAAATTTTTATGACATATAGGGTGGGCCATTAGTCTTAACAAAAGCGTCTCACGGATAGGAAGTTGCATGACTAGCACAAAACCCTTACCACCCAAATTCCACCCAAAATGTGAGGATCGCCCTTAGATTAGTAGGAATTAAAGCATTCATCTTTAATGCTTAGAGTGTGAACCGGTAGTATATTAGATTCTAGAACTTGTTTTGTGATGCATTAGAGATCGCAAGTGAGGCTACACTTGTGTAGTTAGGAATAACTAAATGATAAGAGGCATTAGGATAACCCTTGTTTGATACCGTAATATAATTACTTCTTCCATATCGGTTGAGTAATTCTCCCACACCCTTTGCGTTGTACTCATCTTTAGTACACGATACCCCTAGTTAACCCCTCGAGCCTATCCTTTTCGCGGTTCTCGTGATGTTTCGGTTTTTCGGAATATCAATGAAGAGCATTGTTTACACCCCACCCCAAATATACACCCAAATCGCCTTAGCCTACCCTTATGCACTCACTTTTAGTGCAAATGTTTATTATCACCCCAAACCCTTAGTTCAATTATCTAGTTGCTTGCATAAGTTGCTAAGTCGAGTCATATCCTTTGTATACGATTTTAGGATGATTGGGATTCATGGGAAAAGTTAAAGTTTATGAAATGACGGAAGGAGCGTTAAATTCAAATTCCCTTTGTTTGCGTAATAATGTACCCCAAGTGTTTTGATCTTTTCAATTCGGGTCAAATTAGTGTTAGAGTAATAAAAACTCAAGTGTAGGGATATGCTGTAAATCCCTAATATTTTGATGTTATCGTAGAGGATGGTAGAGTAAAAGTGTATAAAAAAAAAAAAAAAAAAAAAAAAAAAAAACCATACGGGCTACCATCCTACATCTATCCTTTAAATTTATGTTTGTTTATTTCAGTTATTTAGAGTTTAGAGTGTCGAGTCTTGGCTTAGCATAGCGCCATTCTTCATATGCATTTAACATAGAGATTTTTGACTTACCACCACTAAATAGCCTATCCCACCAAACCCTTATTTCCCTACCAGTAAGCCTAACGTTACAACCCTTTAAAGACCTCTTTGATAGTCTTTCCTAGGTGCTTACGCCAAAGCGATGGAGGTTTGATCTATTCTTAAGCCTATGGTAATCTATGTACTAGGACCGGTTAATGAGTGTTTATCTTCCATTTCCTATATTGTTATATTTCATTTATACACCGAGAGAGATGTGAGTATCCAAACACCCCATGTGAGGTGCTAGTATGTAATTATATGCTTGTTATGACTTTTATGGGGCTTATATGTGTTGTGGACCATTTTGAATTAATGCTTCATGACCCCTAACTTATAAATTAATTGGCTAAAAGCACATTTGCTTGAGGACAAGCAAATAACAAGTGTAGGGATATTTGATAAGGTTTTAAAGGTACCATTTTGAGAGGTCGTTTAAGTCCTTATTTGATCACTTTTGTATCCGTTATTGCTTAATATCGTTCCTTTTCACTTTTTAGGTCTCGTGAAGGCAAAATCTTTGGAATGGCACTTATTTGGACGAAAAGGCGCGAATATATATGAAGAAAATGGCCAAAGTCAAAATCGAGACACTCACGATTCTTTGAAAGTAGAAGGCGGCGGTGTCGGTGCTATTGGCGACGCCGTCCCAAAAGTATTGTGACGGGCGAAACCCAAACTCGTATTTTTAAGAGGCGGCGTCTAGTGGTGAAAGAGTAGGCCGTCGCTACTCGGCACGACCTAGATGCAATCCAGACGACGTCGAAAGGCGAAGAGGACGGCGTCACGAACATAAGGTGGCCGTCGCAAGGTTAACGTGGCAAGCGAAACCCTAATGGCGGCGACACGGCGGCGTCACTAAACATAAGGTGGCCGTCGCAATTGTAATCTTATATATAGAATCTGAATTTTTCGGTCTTTATGTGGAGAGTCTTTGGGTAAAACCTAAAACCGAACCTAAGGTGTCTTGTACAAGATTTTAGGGTTTTAAACCCTATCTTACACCAAGATAAGTCTTTACTTCATTAATTCAATTATGTCTTTGATTATTTGTGTGTATGCTTGCATGTTCTCCATGTCCGGCTAATTTATTTGTATGTTTGCTTAGGAAGTATGAAACTTAATTATTGAATATTGATTGGTTGTTTAGTATCTTAGTTGATTAATGATCTAGTAATGCGATAGGTCATTCGTTGTGTACTTAATGCTTGATTCATCTTTGTGAACTTTAGAGTATAATTACGAGTAATTGTAGGCTAAACCATCCGAAGCGCCTTAGAGTAGAGTCTATAATCTCTAGTGGGTTTGTAGACAAGACCCTTTGGTAAGTTCAAGAGTTAGGGAGAAAGCATACCACAACTTTAGACACACAACTGACTAGGAATAAGCGTGACACTCAACCATCGATAGGAGATAATTAAGGAGTAATACAAACTAAGTAAACACATCTTTAAACTATTATACGAGCACACATTAATTAGACATAGACTCCCACAACCCTAGTTTATATAATTAGATAATAGTAGAGTAATCGGTGAAATACCAACCCCCAAATCAATACCCGAGATTAGTACCTTTCCATTTCATAAAATATAAAAGATAAAAATAATCTTCTTCAACCTTAACCTTAGCGTAGTAACTCCTACTAGCATTCCTATTCCCTAGAGAGCGATATCAATACCGTGGCTTACCCTAATTACTACACTACAGCGATTAGGTTCTTTGCCTAGGGTGTTATAAAACTTGCTCGATGAAAAGGAAGTTCCTTTGACCCCGAGCGGCGTGTGGCGTTATCACAACCTTTCTAGGTTTTCTACACCTTCAAGGTAGTTATTAGAACTAGTTGTCACCTAAAGGCGACAATGTAACTCTTTAACTATGCAAGCGTAACCGTGTCTCGCGGGAATTGTCTATCTTGAGTTGATTAATTCAAAGTGCGCGCTCTTCTCTCACCGTGCGATTTACGTCAAAATACTTAAGCACGTGTGGAGGGTATGTCGCAAAATACTAAACTTTCACGGTGGTACAAAATGCTTTTACTCATAACCACTTTGAGAGATTTTCATGAAAATGGTTTCTGACAACATAGGTTAGTCATGGGTTATAAGGTGACTAAGGTTAGGAATAACCGTCCTATGATCCGCCAGATCCGGAGGATCTACCCAAGGACACCACCAATAGTTAGAATTAGAAGTCCTTAGGTATGATTATGAAAAGGAGAAAATGAGAATCGGAGAAAGAAGGAGTTGAAGAATTAAAAGAAAAGTAAAGAAAAGGGTGAAAAGAAATAGCCCTCAGTTATTCAACTTAGGGTGAACCGGGTTCAACTCATATGATATTGGTTGTCACTTGATGACACGGTATTGAAGATTAAAGTCGTCATGGACCCGATGGCGCATGCACTAAACCTTCTTAGCCACTCAAGTTTCTCTCAAGCGAAGCTTGTTTCATTCTCGGGAACCCTACGTAAAATATCGGCTTTCTCTTAGAGATTCTTGGTATTGAAGAAGGAGACCTCTCCTTAGTCTCCGCTCGGAAAACCAAAGCGTACTATTGAGTCTAGAGCCACGAGATTCATCAAAAGATCTCTTAGGTACACTTGACATTTCATCACTTGTCGTTCAACAATAAGGACACAAGTGATATAATTCTAGAGTCCTACAGATCTTAGCAATCTGTCGAGAACATTTATGAGAGGTTCACAAGCTGTGATCCTCGGTGATTGAATGGAAACTCACGCTAGGGTCAACATCAAACGACCCGACGGCGGTCGCCGGTAACTCCTTGTGGGTTACGCTTAGTGTTGTCTCAAGCGGTCTACTGATCGTGGGGTGATGCTTGATTGTCGTCGACTCACCGAACCGTAGATGTACTTGGTATATCGTGTTAGCCTTCTTGAGGGCATCCGGTTTCGAGAACGACCTTTGCTAGAATTAGAGGCGTGTTTCACATTATCTTTGTTGACACTCTCGAGTTCGAACTTGTAAGTCTTGGAAATCCGCTAAGGAGATTCCTTGAGAATCGAGTCACGAATATGTGGTCATTACTTAAACTTGTTCAATGTAATGCCAAGCTGTCCCTCACGGGATTCGGACGGTGATTCGCCCGTCAAGGTGAATGGAATCATGACATTCATCGATAGAACAATTGTAGTAGTCAATTCTTTATGAAAAGATTACGATGATCAATTGGTGTTCGTGGTATCAGCGGAAATCTTCTGGCGATGGATGCTCGCGGGAGGAAGAGATCGTGCTGACTCTCCACATGCTCATACCAACAACAACACAAAAGAAGTTCTCTCAAAATCAAAGGCAACACAAAGTCATAATGATTCTTCATCAAATCAAAGAATCTACAAAGTTATAAAGACTCGAGAACTACTTCACATCTGTAATTCATTGTCAAACAAGCGTGTGAGCATGTTGGAGAAAGACGTGGAGACGCTAGAGCAACGAAGCTGACATGTAGCTGACAACAACATACTATCACAACCACCATAAAGAACAAAGAATTTAAGAACAAAGAAATCAAAGACGTCAAAGCAGAATACTTCAAAAGAAAAAAAGATCCCTACACTGGGGAGATTGTTCTACTCAAGGCACTTCTTCTCACAAGAAAGAAGAATGTCGGAAGGCGTCAAAGCTACTATTACATCGCACCAACAAGCTGTTTAAGATTACTTAAGATATCAATTACTAACACTTAGGGGGAGATTGTTGGAATCACTCCTAAACCATTTCTCAAGTGTTAGTAATCAATATGTAATAGTTAGCTTAATTAAGGCTTTTATGTTAGTAATTAAGGCTAGGCTCATGTAGAAAGCCCATGAGCCTATGCAAAAGCCCAATAAGGAAAGGAAGGGAACTAGTGTGTTGCCCTAGTTCCTTCCCCTATAAATAATCTTGTGAACTCCCATTTGGGAGTTGGTTGTTCATTTTATCACATTTCCTATGCTTAAACTCTTCTATATTATTCGTGTGTGTGTTAACTTGTTCAACCGATCACTTCTCTTCTATATTTCTTATATTGATGCGTGTGTTACAAACATGGTGACCTAACAACCTCTCATTCAAAACTTCATCTTCCTCTTCATCTCATCTCATCTCAAACCAAAACCAAGAAGGTTCGTCATCAACATGGTTTACATCGCCCTCGTACTTATCGCCCTAACGCTCATCGCTCTTGTGTTTCCTATGATGAAGTTCTCATACGGAGACATATACTTTGTGTTGTTAATCTACATTGGGGTTATATACCCAATCATTTGTATCATTCTTAGCTTTGAAATGAAATATTACTAATATTCTAGTTTATCTAGGTTATTATTATCATAATGTGTTTGTCATTTCTTTTGATTTATATCTTTCGTATTCTTTTGTGATACATTAGAAACCATTAATGCATGCTAAAAGAAAATGTAGGCTAATACACATATCTTGGTATAAAACTATAAGATCTAAAAACCTATGTTTTTATCAAAAATCATTTACATTACTCTGATCCACGGATCCTTGTAGGTATACTAGCCGATCCCTTATGAAAGGAACAGTCCTCTGGATAATGATTTTTATGCAAAATAAAAACCACTTTCTTCATAAAAGAAATGCTCCACTAGAGTGTCAAACATTAAGTGAGTTAATTATCATTGTTAATAAAAATCTAGTAAAAGCGTTAGGTAATCATTGTTTTGCCCATGTCACGTGATGAGTGTCTAAATACTCATCATTTTGTACAAAATAAGCGCAAAATCATCGAAAACACTCGAAACACATCAAAATGATCAAAATATCACAAATCGGTGTTTTATGTGTTTTAAATGCAAAAATATCAAAATCGGATGAAAACATATCAAATTTGCAAAAATTGCGGTTTGAGTCCCCAGTTTCAAAAATTGTCAAAAATAGTCCACGAGTCAAAATTTCAAAAGAAAAGTCACCAAAGGTCCTTTTAAAATCATAACTTGTCAAATTTAATCCTTTGGTGAAAAATATAAAAGTTTTGAGAAAATTACAAATTGGTCCTTGAGTTTCAAAATTGGTAGAAATGGCCCTGGAAAATTGCAAAATGGCGATTTGGTCCCTGTACTTTTGAAGCTTGTCAAGTATTAGTCCTTGGAGCAACTTTGATGAATTGGCGACTTAGGTCCTTGCAATTTGATTTTACAACATTAGTCCTTGAGTTTAAAACCCTTAAACCTATTTTGGACCAAGTCAAAAGCCAAATGGACCCCGCTTAACCCTTGACCCTGCCAATTGCATTTTGGGTGGTTGGTCAAAACCAGTCAAACCAAGTCAAATACCCGCCCACACCTTTGTTTATCTTCCCACGAGCCGCAACACAGGCAAGATTCCCACCATCATCTCACCTTTTTCACCCTTATCCCTTCCCCTCATCATCACCTTACCTCCACATTTAATGCCACCCCCCCCTAGTAGCTAAAATCAGAGCCAACAAGTCAATTGGCTTTTCATTAAATTTAAATCAAAGGCCAAAATCGGTTTAAAGCCATCCAATGGCCAAGGATTGTGATGGGATTTGATCGGAGGACACGTGTAAGCTAAATGGGACTATAAGCGAGGAGGAGAAGAAGCAAGTACCGGTAGTAGTTAACTTTTATTTTACAAGTATGTCGTTTTTTAGTTTTATGTTTTAATTAAGCTACGCTTTGTAATTTAAACTTTCCTTGTACTAAACTAAGGTTGTTAAGTCTATTACAATTCAATTTCGATTATCAATTTGAAGTTTATCCAAGTTTAATGTTTTAAGATTTCTTATATATGTGCAATTTCAAATGAACTAAAACCCAAGCTTCAACTAGCTTTGTCTCAATTTCTATAAGCTTATATAAGCTTATAATAGCTTTAATAAACTGTAATCAAGTTCCAAGAGACTTTGGCAAAAGTCAACATAAGTCAACTGTGTAGCTCATTACGGTTCAAGCATTACGGAAATGGACATGGGGTTGCGAGAGATGGATATGGGTTGGATTTGATACAGATTAAGTGTAGTGTGGGTTCTGGTTTGATTGTTTTTGCTAGCCATTGTGGCTTGGACTATTTGTAAGTCAAAATTAAGGTTTCATTCATAATCTGCAAATGTAGTTTAAATCTGTTATAACCTGTTTTAGTAGAAGTATTTAGGTTGTCTTAAGTTAATTTGATCATATTTATGAGTTGGTTCTGTGTTTAGAGTTGTCTCAGTTGCAAAATCAAGTTATAAAAGGGTGTTTGGAATTGTTGTTATATATATGTTCTAGGCTTGTTCAGTGGTTCATTTCTATTGGTACATGATTGTTAACTCTAAGTATGCTCATTTGAGTCATAGTTTTGGGCTGCAACACCACATAAGTCAAATTTTCACTTAAATACTCTCAACAGTTACCTATTGGATTTTTGGAAATCAAACTTTTGATTGTGTTCAAAGTCTCAAACAAAGCTTTGAGAGGTTTCATTACATCTTATATCATCAATCTTAGTACCTAAAATCGGTGGAAAAGTTCACCAAGGTCAACTTGCATATTTGTCTTTAAAAGTCGAATAAGGTGAAGAATCATTTTGGACTCACATTGGAGGAATTTTCATGGGTTCAATCTTGAGCCAATCTCGGTGAAATTGGCATTTCAAAAGTTCGGTGGTGTCATTTCTTGTTATCAATTTATCGAATTTTGCAATTTTGTATAAGCTCTTAATAAACTTGTCAAAGCGGACCTAAGTCCTCCCTTGTTGTACTCGATTGGTCTTTGAGTTTTCAGATATTGAAGCGGTGTACATAGCTCATAAGAGCTCACCATGGTCTAATTTTTGGTTTGAACATAGTTAGCCAGGTCTCCTTCAAGTCCCATTTATTACTTTTCACTTTTAGCTTATCAGGGAACTTGTGCTTAAGCCCAAAAGTGGTACTCAGAACTGTCTTAGCATCTTAACTCAAAACATTCAATTCACAAGCAATTGCAATTCAGTGGTCAAGTTAATTGGTAATTAGTTGTTTTAAAGTTCTTTTAGCTTATTAGAGCTTTTGTAACAGTTTGGTGCCCTTTTGGTACTCATTGGCTTATTTGAAGTGCTTATTGAAAAGCACTTGGTATTGCAGTTTCATAATCTCACACACAAGCCCATGTTTTTCCATTTTTCCTAGATTCAGTATACTATTTTAGAGTTTTCCTGAATTTTCACATTTTCTAAGTCGGTTTGCTATTTTTTAATTAAAAGCAGTTTTTAGGCTTATTTAATTAGCTTTTAATACAAAAATCGAGAAAAGATTCAAAAATAATTTTCAATTTTCTTGAGTTTAGATAAATATAAAAAGTGAAAAAAGTAATTTTCAGATTTTTCATAGTTTATTTTGTAATTTTAGTAATTTAATTAGTTTTAATAGTTTAATATTCATAAAAATCCAAAATAATCGGAAAAATACAAAATAGTTTTGAAAATTCTAGTTTGATATTTTAGATTTTTCTAAGTCTTAATTTTATTTTTCTAGCTTTATTTCCTAAATTCTTGTATTTTAGGTAATTATTTAATAGTTAAAAATAGTTTTAATTAATAATAATTAGATAATTAGTTGTAAAATTAATTTTCTTTTCTAATAATTTTCTTTTATCATTAGGTTTATAAAAATATCATTTTCATATTTTTAGGGTTAATATTGTGTAAGTTTCACGTTTTTGTTTATGCGTCGCGTAGTTTTAAATTAAGTTTTATTAAAACAAAAGAACAAAAACATCATTTTAATAATAGTGATAGCGTTTATTTAATAGATTTTATCTTTTAGAATTCCTTTAATTTGCATTTAAGCCGTTGTAATTTGTTGGCTATTTACGTAGTTATAATCATTAATCAAATCTACGTATCCATTCAAATCTTCGATCACTAAGCGTTTGACTATTCTCATGCGGCTCGTTGGGACATAACGACACAGGAAACATTATACTCTCGATCTTCATTGCATTCGTGCTTGAAATTGTTTTAAGTTTGTTACGGATGCGCCATTCGCGAGTGGCGGACTTGCGTGATAAAACTTGGCGGTTCTTGCGGATCAATCGTCACATCCTATTAACTCTTCTTTTCTATAGGTTTCGCTATGTCGCATGAGTATCGTTCGATTTTCACTTACTAGCGTCTACACTCCCAACATCTCTCTTGAGCCCAATACACTTGCAATCGTGTCCGTGGGTTGATAATCTCAAAACCCGTCACTTCCATGAAGGGCGTGTTGTGAAACTCTCTACAATACGAAGAAGGTATTAATACCTCCTTCGAACCATAGGACTGGAATGTCTTCTCAAAATTAACGAGAAAATATGTCCAAGGTTTGTATTGGAATTCTTCCGTCAAGTTGAACTCGTTCGTAATGAGGATCGCTCTCTATCTCTTTGGTTTTGGATCAAAAACCAAAAGTTTGTTCTAACCGTTGGGCAATTTGCTCACATCCTCCGAATTCCAAATCATGGACAATGCGCCTTCACTGAAGATTGGTCTCTTGATTCTCTCTTCAACTTTCATGAAGAAAATAGCCCATATTGTTCACACATACCTTCCGGAAGACTTGAATCGCATAATATGCAAACCCATTACTCGATCAAACATTATCCATACAGGATATCGAGAAGAGTACAAGCCTCTTGCACTCATCCTACGTGAAAATGTTTGGAGCCTTAGAGAAATCGAGATATCCTTCCCGCTTGTTTTGCTCACATAATGTATCGTTTGCTAACACAACAACCATACAATCTCGCTTACTTCTTCGCAAGGCAAATTGTAAATCTTCAAGGCTCCAAGAATAAACTAATCCCTTATGGAATATTTGATAAGGTTTTAAAATGTACCTTTTGAGGGGTCGTTTAAGCCTTATTTGATCACTTTGTATCCGTTATTGCTTAATATCGTTCCTTTTCACTTTTAGGTCTCTTGAAGGCAAAGCTGTAATGGCACTTATTTGGACGAAAAGGCGGATATATGAAGAAAATGGCCAAAGTCAAGAATCGAGACACTCAGTGCTAAATTACAAGGGGCGGCGTCACTGTGTGTCTGACGACCGTCGGAGGAATTTAATGACTCGGAGAGAAATTGCTAGTTTTTGAAGGGCGGTCGGGCTTTAAAAGAGTAGGCCGTCGCAACTCGACGGCCTAGATTCAATCAGACGGCGGAAGCTAAAGAGGACGGCGTCACAAGCATAAGGTGGCCGTCGCAAGATTAACAGCCAAGGCGAAACCCTAATGGCGGCGACACGACGGCGTCACAAATCATAAGGTGGCCGTCGCACATGTAATCTTATATATAGAATCCGAATTTTCGGTTTTAGAGTAGTCTTTTGGGTAAACTTTTGGAGTAAAACCTAAACCGAACCAAGGTCGTATTTTAGGGTTCTAAACCCTATCTTACACTAAGATAAGTTGTTTACTTCATTAATTTAATTATGTCTTCAATTATTTGTATGTATGCTTGCATGTTCTCCATATCCGGCTAATTTACTTGTGTGTTAGCTTAGGGAATATGAAACTTAATTATTGAATATTGATTGGTTGTTTCTTATCTTAGTTGATTAATGATCTAATAATGCGATAGGTCATTCATTGTGTACTTAATGCTTGATTAATCTTTGTGAACCTTAGGTTATAGCACTTTGAGTTGTTGTAAGCTATACTATCCAAAGAGGCCTTAGAGTTAGAGTTTATCATCCCTAGTGGGTTTTGTAGACGAGACCCTTTGGTAACTTCAAAGAGTTAGGGAGAAACGCATACCCTACAACTTTAGACACACAACGCAATTAGGAATAAGGACGTGACAATTCAACCACCAATAGGAGATAATTAAGGAGTAGTAAAACCTAAGTAAACACATCTTTAAACTATCATACGAGCACACAATAATTAGACATAGACTACCACCTTAGTTTATATAATTAGATAATAGTAGAGTAATCGGTGAAATACCAACCCCAAATCCAAACCCGAGATTCGTACTTTTCCTTTTCTAAAAACATAAAAAGATAAAAATAATCTTCCTCAACCCCAACCTTTGCGTAGTAACTTCTCACTAGCATTCCTATTCCCTGAGAGGCGATATCAATTCTCGTGGCTTACCCTAATACTACACTACAACGATTAGGTTCCTTTGCCTAGGGTGTTGAAAAACTTGCTCGACGAAAAGGAAGTTCCTTTGACCCCGAGCAGCTGCGTAAGCGTATCAAGTTTTTGGCGCGCTGCGGGAATAGAATAGCTAGTTAGTAGTCCACCTCGTTTAGGTTTCTTTGCTTGATTCCTATCAAGTAAACTTTTTTCTTTTTATTAGCTTCCTTGTAGTCTATCCCCCTTCTTTGTGCTTTTGTTCGTAACCCTTTTCATTGACTATTCCGTTAGCCGTTATGGAGAACGCGAATCCGCCAAAATTTTCACCCAATCGACATAATCCAATACATAATCTAACCTTTCCACTCCAAAATGAGATCTTAAGGTTCCGAAAACTTCATGATGAATCCTTTCCCGAGGCATGGACTCGAATTAAATACTTACTACAAAAATTCCTTCATTATGGTCTTGATTTGTTGTCTCCACTTCAATTCTTTTACACTCGTATCAACCACGAAACCCAAATGAGACTTGACTATATAGCGGATGGGGATATTTGTGGACGTGGTGTTCAAGATGCATGGGAAATCTTTGAGATTCACGCCCGGTTTAGAAGTGGAACATGGGACCCAAAAAATGAAAGTTTAGACCTATTCTCAATTTGGAAGGTTCAGTCGGAAAGGTTGTTTAGGAAGGAGATGATTAGAGTTGAGATACCTAGGCGCATGTCATGGTTAGGCGCTACAATAGTACAAAATGAATGCATAGGAGATCTAGATATAATGGAGAGTGAGGTGGAAACTCCAAGCCCACAAGCCCTACAATCACTTGAGGAACACACATCGCCTATAACTTACCCGAAAGAAGTAGAAGAGACTATAGGAACCCCAATTGATATAGAACCTTTGGACCAAACGCCACTAGAGAATGTAGGTTTAGATGCTTTTTGTCATGACCTCTATCTTAGTCCTAGGGAAGTTCCTAATTTTGATGAACCGGAGCCTCAACCAAAAACCTTACCCAATTTTCCGTCTTTAGATGTGAATCTTGGAATTGAATTAGGCCCCAATCCACCCATGAAAATAGATAGTCCGGGTAGTTGCTTGATAAAGGTGGTAGATTCTAGGCCATGTAAAGTGGAAGCTAATATAGGAGTAACCCATGACCTTACACTTATATCACCCATTCATGGTTGATAACAAGAAACACTATGGGTTTAAACCGGGTTTATTAGGTCAAGATGGATCCTTAACTAAGAATATTTTGAAGTTGATAGAAGATGATCCATTTTAGGAGGAGATTTGATTCACCGCTACACCAATAGACTTAGGTAAGGTTATAATGAATGGAGCACACTCCTTTGAGCATATAAATCACCCATCACCTCTCCTCACGTAGCAAATTTCCACCCTAAGGGTGTGTATCGCTACTATCACCCGCACTTAAACCTAAGTGTAGGGAAAACATCCCCTTTATCCGTTAAATAAGGGTAGAGTCAGGCTCGTGACTCGAACAAAAACAAGCGCTTCTTGGGAGGCAACTCATGTGTATTTGTTTTTCATTTTTATTTGTGTGTCGTATATCTTTTATTAATTGTTTATTCTCATGTTTGAATTTGTAAAAATGCTTTATTTTGTCTTTAACCTCGTCTTAATTACATATAAAGGTATTTTACATAAGGGATAAGTGTAGGGAGGATTACACACGTTTTCAACGAACGTGAACACGAGAATTACAATTATTTAAAAGATATACATGTGTGTTTGTTTGAGTCAAATGCTTGTATCGAGTCATAATGGATGTTTTGCGAAATTTTCCGATTCTAAAGATGTAAATTTTCCGAAATTTTTCCGGAAAATCGCGAGACCGCTTTTTGTCGGGATAACTGACGGCATCGAGATTGCAACTTGTGGCGTCGGGAAGGAGCGAAACAACTGATTATTTTTCTCGTTTTACGTGCTACTTATAATTTTTGGAATTTTCCGGTCTTAATTTTCTAGAAAATCGCAAACATCCATTCCACAAGCATTATATCTTATTTAAGTGCGGAATTACATCTTGTTGTGATTTTTCTTTGTTCGGTTTGATGCGTTGGGTTGTTTGTTTTCTTCAAGTGTGCGGGTTTTGTTTATCAAGAAGAAGATACATAAAGTTGGAAGGAGCTTTTCACGCATACATTCTTCTTGGAAAGGATTTAACCACTACTTCACACACGGATCCTACCGAGCTAATCGGGAGTATTAGTTTCTTTCGTTTTGATTACCTTCTTTTATCATAACTTTGATACTTTGGGAACATTGGGGACAATGTTCGGTTTAAGTGTAGGGAGGGAAAATAAAGCGGAACTTTGAAACTATGCTTATCCTTGATTATTTACTTTGTCCAATTGCATTTTCGTAATAAACCATGAGAAAATGCGGTTAGTAATAAATTGGCACCAAATTTAAAATTTTCATAATATATAGGAGTGGGCCATTAGTCTTAACAAAAGCGTCTCACGGATAGGAAATTGCATGACTAGCACAAAACCCTTTACCACTTAAATTCCACCAAAAATGTGAGGATCGCCCTTAGATTAGTAGGAATTAAAGCATTCATCTTCAATGCTTAGAGTGTGAACCGGTAGTATATTAGATTGTAGAACTTGTTTTGTGATGCATCCGAGATCGCTAGTAAGACTACACTTGTGTAGTTAGGAATAACTAAATGATAAGAGGCATTAGGATAACCCTTGTTTGATACCGTAATATAATTACTTCTTCCACATCGGTTGAGTAATTCCCCACACCCTTGTGTTGTACTCATCTTTAGTACCACGATACCCTAGTTAACCCTCGAGCCTATCCTTTTCGCGGTTCTCGTGATGTTTGGTTTTCCGGAATATCAATGAAGAGCATTGTTTACACCCCACCCCAAATATACACCCAAATCGCCTTATCCTACCCTTTATGCACTCACTTTTAGTGCATTATTGTTATCACCCCAAACCCTTAGTTCAATTATCGGTTGCTCGCATGAGTTGCTAAGTCGAGTCATATCCTTTGTATCGATTTTGGGACGATTGGGACTCATGGGAAAAGTTAAAGTTTTAAATGACTAAAAGGGAACGCCAATTCCCTTATTTGCGTAATAACGTACTCCAAGTGTTTTAATCTTTTCAATTCAGGTCATATTAGTGTTAGAGTAATAAAAACTCAAGTGTAGGGATGTGCTATAAATCCCTATTATTTTGATGTTATCGTAGAGGATGGTAGAGTAAAAGTGTATGAAAAAAAAAAAAAGAAGAAATCGAAAAAAAAATAGAAAAAGAGAAAAAGAAAAAAAAAATAGAGTGATTAAAAAAAAATACGGGCTACCATCCTACATCTATCTTTAAATTTATGTTTGTTTATTTCAGTTATCTAGAGTTTAGAGTGTCGAGTCTTGACTTAGCAACGCCATTCTTCGTATGCATGTAACATTGAGATTTTTGACTTGCCGCCACTAAAAAGCCTATCCCACCAAACCCTTTGTTTCCCTATCGTAAGCCTAACGTTACAACCCTTTAAAGACCTCTTTGATAGTCTTTCCTAGGTGCTTACGCCAAAGCAATGGAGGTTTGATCTATTCTCAAGCCTATGGTAATCTATGTACTAGGACCGGTTAATGAGTGTTTATCTTCCATTTCCAATTTGTTATATTTCATATACACCGAGAGATGTGAGTAACCAAACACCCCATGTGAGGTGCTAGTATGTAATTCCGTGCTTGTTATGACTTTCGGGCTTATATGTGTTGTGGACTATTTTAAACCAATGCTTCATGACCCCAACTTATAAATTAATTGGCTAAAAGCACATTTGCTTGAGGACAAGCAAATACCAAGTGTAGGGATATTTGATAAGGTTTTAAATGTACCTTTTGAGGGTCGTTTAAGCCCTTATTTGATCACTTTTGTATCCGTTATTGCTTAATATCGTTCCTTTTCACTTTTAGGTCTCTTGAAGGCAAACGGTGTAATGGCACTTATTTGGACGAAAAGGCGTATATATGAAGAAAATGGCCAAAGTCAAGAATCGAGACACTCAAGTTGCTAAATTACAAGAGGGAGGCGTCGCCATCTTGTCTGCTGCGCCGTCGGAGGAATTTGTGACTCGTAAGAGAAATTGCTAGTTTTTGAAGGACGGCGTCGGGCTTTAAAAAGTAGGCCGTCGCAACTCGACGGTGTAGATTCAATCGAGACGGCGTCGAGAAGCTAAAGAGGACGGCGTCACAAGCATAAGGTGACGCCGTCGCAAGATTAACAGCCAAGACGAAACCCTAATGATGGCGACACGACGGCGTCACAAATCATAAGGTGACGCCGTCGCACATGTAATCTTATATATAGAATCCGAATTTTTCGGTTTTAGAGTAGTCTTTTGGGTAAACTTTTGAGTAAAACCTAAACCGAACCAAGGTCGTATTTTAGGGTTCTAAACCCTATCTTACACTAAGATAAGTTGTTTACTTCATTAATTTAATTATGTCTTCAATTATTTGTATGTATGCTTGCATGTTCTCCATATCCGGCTAATTTACTTGTGTGTTAGCTTAGGGAATATGAAACTTAATTATTGAATATTGATTGGTTGTTTCTTATCTTAGTTGATTAATGATCTAATAATGCGATAGGTCATTCGTTGTGTACTTAATGCTTGATTAATCTTTGTGAACCTTAGGTTATAGCACTTTGAGTTGTTGTAAGCTATACTATCCAAAGAGGCCTTAGAGTTAGAGTTTATCATCCTAGTGGGTTTTGTAGGCGAGACCCTTTGGTAACTTCAAAGAGTTAGGGAGAAAGCATACCCTACAACTTTAGACACACAACGCAATTAGGAATAAGGACGTGACAATTCAACCACCAATAGGAGATAATTAAGGAGTAGTAAAACCTAAGTAAACACATCTTTAAACTATCATACGAGCACACAATAATTAGACATAGACTACCACCTTAGTTTATATAATTAGATAATAGTAGAGTAATCGGTAGAAATACCAACCCCCAAATCCAAACCCGAGATTCGTACTTTTCCTTTTCTAAAAAACATAAAAAGATAAAAATAATCTTCCTCAACCCCAACCTTAGCGTAGTAACTTCTCACTAGCATTCCTATTCCCTAGAGAACGATATCAATTCCGTGGCTTACCCTAATACTACACTACAACGATTAGGTTCACGCCTAGGGTGTTGAAAAACTTGCTCGACGAAAAGGAAGTTCCTTTGACCCCGAATCGCTGCGTAAGCGTATCAATATTCTTGACACGCCTTTATCATAACATCATGTACTTCCATCCTCAATTTCAAAGTCCGTTGTACGTACTTGTGAACAAGATGATGGAACCTCTAAGCACATCTCTCATAAAGACTTTCTTCATTCCCGAATCGGCGAACACTCATCAACCATTTGATGATCCATCTAGCGAAAACGCTCAAGGAATTTAGCTTTCTTTCAAAATAGGGTCAATCCTTAGTATCCATGCTTTATCAATGTAATCCAATTTCCTTCATGAAATAAAACATTTTACTTTTTGATATCTCTACTATATTAGTGTTAGAACTTCTTAGAAAACACTAAAATTGAAATGTAATGCCTTGTGCAACCCTTGCATACCATTTGTAAAGGTTCTGTTTAGCAGAGAGACGGATCACAGGTTTTGAGCTAGACAGATCCCTAATCATAGGGAACCGTGGGATCCGGCAAACAGAAATGCAATTGCAATCATTGTATTTCAAAACCTGTCTTTAGATCACTTCACACTAAGCTAGACATAGTGCCTTAAGGCCTTAAGGCAATTTGAGTCCTATCAAAGTTGAGTCAATTTTTCGTACTCACACATAGCTCATTTAGATCACACTCAAAACACCTGTAGATCTATCGTCTCACCAAAACTCATTACTCTTCCGCTCTTATACTCACACATGATCCCTCACATGTTAAAACATCTAGCTTTGGAAATTTTTCAATTATAGCAAATTGATTATAACCATCCTTTTCCTCAAAATTGGTCAAAATTGAACAATTTCTAGCTTTTCCATCTTAAGCCTTTAGGATATCCTCCAAGACATTGTCCTAAGTTACTATATGATCTCTAGGATCATTTAGCTCCATTTGACACTCTCAAACTGTAACGCCCCGACCCGACAAGGGTAAAGGAATCACAAGTAATGGTGTCATATCAAAGCAAACATAAATATCCAAAAGAAATCTCAACATAAATATTGAAATAATCAAGTCAAATGACTTCAATACATAGGTCCCAACGGAAAAATAAACTCCAAATTAAATGTCTAAAATATAAAGTCTAAATGGCATCATAAGATCAAAGCTAAAATCTCTAAGGTAAGTCCACACAAGACTCATCCCAAAGCAATACCCGGCTCAATGCTTAGATACCGCGGAAGAAAAGAAATGCGGTGAGCTTCAAAAGCCAGGTGAGCAGATATACAAGCAAAGCGAATCGAAACAAGAACGAATACGAAATAAAGTGAAAGAAAGATAGTGAAATCATAATCATTTCAAAAGATAAATCGGGATATAAGAATAAGTTTTATAGCTAACTACCTCGAGCCCAAACACATATGCCATATCATAAACATATTCATAATCACATAAGGCAACAATTTGTAGGGAGACCTACGAGTTATGAAGGGCGTGCATGCACGCGACATCAATCATCGATAACATATAGCATATAACATATAATATATAACATATAGTATATAACATATAACAGATCTAGGATGCACCCATCGCCCACAAACATACATTGATAACATAATATAAATTGAGCTCATAACAAATATCGGATAAGGGACATGGCGAACTTCACTCTCTCGCCCTAGAGGCATGTCGAAGTGCATTGTCGACACGGACATGGAACCCCATGACTAGTTAATAATTGGCTCGGTGTCAAACTATCTTAGGTCAAATAAGAATGTCATAACTGACATAGATCATATTTTATCAAATGTTTAATCATGTTTTCAAAATCAAAGTCTTCATATCATATAGTTCAAAATCAAATGTTTTATGATTCAAAAATCAAAGTTCAGATAAGCAACAACTCAAATAGACACATTAGGGTTCATAGCAAAGGCTTAGGAAATCCTAATATAAAAGTTAACGAAAAGAAAACGTTATAGGAAACCTTTACTGAAAAGGTCAGAATATCTGTACCTTATTCCAAAGCAAATGATCGAAAAGAAGACACATGGAAAGCAAAGGATTACTCCTTCTTCACAGAACCTATACACATTAACGGTCGTACATATTATTAATGATTCCATAATCGTCGAAATGATCTTTTAATATTTTAGGGTTTTATAATTAAATGAGACTTAAATGTTTTATAATTAATATTGTAGATTAGGGTTCATATGTCATTTATTAAAGTTTAGGGTTAAATTAGAAAATAGTTTAAACGTCATAACTCACACATAAAATAACGAATTAATATACTTAGCTTCAAAACCCTAATCGACTCTTATTTATTTTCTAGGGTTTTCTCATTCTTTAATATCTCATTAATATGCTTTTACTTACATGTTACGTCTTTTAATGACTCGTTACTTAACCTAACACGTCATCAAAATAATCTTTCCTTTTATGTTTCACCATATACGTTTATGATTTTATGTGACATACAAGTTACTTATTACTCGTATTAATTACACGTTTACACACTTACAAATTCACTTGACTTATAATAACGCACGCATATGAGACACAATTCACAAACCATTAGGGTTTGGCATACCTTATTCGATTAACATATCAAAACTAGGGTTTACGTTTTCATGACCTTTACTTACTTAATATACTATTAAAACTCATATGTGGTTCGGTTCAACTTAGGGTTTCAATTAATAAGTTATTACACGCAAGTCTTAACTCATCTACATACTTAACTCATTCAAGTTATCATGTTTTATACCTTAGTCGAATGATATGCATGGTTCGGTTATAATTACATAGGGTTCGGTCCTTATTTAACTCGACATATACATAACCCGATTCAATAATACATATTACGTACATAACTCTTTAATACTTGTAAGGTTTAATCATTAGGGTTTGCCTTGTTTTGGTTCCATTCGGCTCGGTCACACAAAGAAAACACAAACTCGACTAAAACAAAACATATTACAATATATTAACGCAAAGTACATCAAAGGAAGACGAGAATAGGTTATACCTTGACTTGGTTGAAGCAAAAATCTCGAGACCTAGGGTGTAAGTATTCGGCCGAGCAAGAGAGCAAAAGAAAAGAGAGGCAACAACAAAACTAGGGTTTCACTTTTGAGTTTATGTATTGTATATATAGTAGTAGTATTTTTATTTAGGGCTTAAGAGGTCTTTGGATTTCGGTTTGGCCCAACCGAACACACCACACACGCACACCATATGGGCTTCGGCCTATGGTCCATCGAACAAAACAAACACGACCCAAATTATTTGCGAAACGTCTAATCTTCGTCATACCAAAATCGATCACGTAATATATTTTAGTTAGGTTTTTAATTATTTACAAGTTAAGTTTTAAATTTCGTTAAATGTTATATCCTTATTTTACGTATTTTATAAATTTCGATTCCAAGGGTATTTTAGTCTTTAATCGATTTTAGATTTCGGGTTTTACAATTCTTCCCTCTAAAGAAAATTTTTAGTCCTCGAAAATTGAAATGAAATGAAACAGCGAAAACAAAAGCGAAATAAGAACATACCAAACTATTCAAAGAAATGAGGATAACTAGCTCGCATCGACTCCTCGGTTTCCCAAGTAGCCTCACGTTCGGATGATTTTCCAAAGAATCTTAACGAGCGGAATGACTTTATTTCTCATAACTCTTTCTTGCCTTTCTAGAATAGCTTCGGTTCTTGAGATAAAGACATATCGGATTGAATTTGATCAAGCGGATAAGAAGCAACGTGTAACGGATGATAGTTGTATCCCCAGGGTGATACATGGAAAGCGTCATGAACATGCGATAAGCGAGGCGGAAGTGCTAAGCGATACGAAACTTCTCCTATCGTTCTAGAATTTCAAAAGGTCCAATAAATCGAGGTGAGCTTGCCCTTGATTCCAAAGCGTTTCACACCTCTAAGCGGCGAAACTTTCAAAAATACACGATCTCCAACCCGAAATTCTAAATCACGGCGATGCTTGTCGGCATAACTTTTCGGCGAGACCTAGCTTCCTTCAACCTTTCTCTAGCAATAGCTACTTTCTCATTAGTGATCTCGATCATTTTCGGACCTTCAATCAAGCGCCACCTACTTCATCCCGGCAAATAGGTGCTCTACATTTCCTTCCATAAAGAAGTTCAAACGGTGCCGCCTTAATGCTAGCATGCCAACTGTTGTTATATGCAAACTCTACTAAACATAAATATTCATCCCAACCGCCGGTCCATTCTAAGGCACAAGCCCTTAGCATATCCTCTAAGGTGCATATAGTCCTCTCGGTGACCATCTGTTTGAGGATGAAATGCCGTACTAAAATTAAGTCGAGTACCCCAAGCTTTACGCAAACCTTTCCGAAACGAGAAGTAAAAGCGGATCTCTGTCGGACACAATAGATGCGGAGTACCATGAAGTCTAACGATCTCTTCTTGAAAAATCTCCGCCAATTTACCAATACCATAATCCTTCACGATTGGCAAGAAATGAGCGATTTGGTTAGTCGATCAACAACTACCCAAATCGCATCATGCTTCTTCCGAGTAAGAGGTAGTCCATCACAAAATCCATAGATATCTTATCCCACTTCCATGTTGGAATATCCAATGGTCGTAACAATCCACTAGCCCTTTGATGTTCAATCTTAACTCACGACAAATCATACACTTCGACACAAACGTCGCCACATCTTGCTTCATGCCGTTCCACCAAAAGTCTCGCTTCAAATCCCTATACATCTTGGTAGAACCGGGATGAATAGTGAAAGGAGAACTATGAGCTTGATCATAACTTTCTCACGAAGTACACGATCATTGGGAACACAAAGCCTATCTCCATACCATATAATACCGTCATTATCAACCTTAAACTCCGTGCGCTTACCTTCTTCAACATTTTGCGCCACGCCCACACTCGCCGTCATCTTTTCGAGCCTCTTTAATTTGCGGTATAAGGTTCGACTCCACCTTCATACTTGCCCGGTATCCATCAAAACCTCGACGCACAACTTAACATTCAAACTCTCTAAGTCACGAATAATCCTAGGCTCAATCTCGATACTGCAAGAATGCACGATTCCGGCTAAGTGTGTCAAGAACTTCGTTAGCCTTACGGATGGTCTTGAATGTTGGTGTCGTAATCCTTAAGAAGTTCTAACCATCTTCTTTGTCTCATGTTAAGTTCCTTACGGTGAAAATATACTTGAGACTCTTATGATCGATGAATATATCACACGTCTCTCCATACAAGTAATGTCTCCGGATCTTCAACGCAAACACCACCGCAGACTAACTCAAGATCATGAGTTGGGTAATTCTCCTCATAAGGTTTTAGCGCCTCGAAGCATAAGCTATTACCTTTCCATGTTGCATCAAAACACAGCCTAATCCTTTCTTAGATGCATCATTGTAGATTTGAAATCCTCCAGAACCGGTTGGAAGAGTCAAAATAGGGTGACACCAATCTCGTTTCAACTCTTCAAAACTCTTCTCTCGTTCATCCATCCATACAAACTTTTCACCTTTTCTCATCGGTTGGGTTAGGGGTAGAGCTAAGCGAGAGAAACCTTCAACAAAACGTCTGTAGTAACCAAAGAAGTCCAAGAAAACTCTTGACCTCGATCAACATCGTGAGGTCTTGGCCATTTGGTGATAGCCTCAACTTTAGACGGATCCATGGTGATACCATCAGCTGATACAATATGACCAAGGAAAGCGACTTGTCTTAACCAAAATTCGCACTTCGAAAATTTGGCGTACAACTTCTTCTTCCTCAAAATCTCCAAAACTATACGAAGATGTTCTTCATGCTCTTCTTCAGACTTGGAGTAAACTAAAATGTCGTCGATGAAAACGATAACGAACTTGTCGAGAAACTCATGGAAAACACGATTCATCAGGTCCATAAACACAGCAGGCGCATTGGTCAAACCAAAAGGCATAACTAGGAATTCGTAATGACCATATCTGGTACGAAACGCGGTCTTAGGAACATCTTGCTCCTTCACACGTGGCGATGATAACCGGACCTCAAATCAATCTTGAAAAGAACTTAGCTCCTTGTAGTTGATCAAACAAATCATCAATACGTGGCGGAGGATAACGGTTACGAATGGTAATCGATTGAGTTCACGGTGAGTCGATACATAGGCGCATGCTTCCATCCTTCTTCTTCACAAACAAGGCGGTGCACCCATGGAGAAACTCTTGGGCGAATAAATCCATTTTCTATCATCTCTTGCGGTTGTTCCTTCAACTCCTTGAGTTCTCTGGTGCCATGCGACACGGAGCCTTGAAATCGGTTCAACACTGTGAATTAACTCAATGCTAAACTCAACTTCTCTAGTTGGGGAAGACCAGGAGTTCATCGGAAAACGCGTCGATGAATTCGCAAACAACCGAAAGATTTGCAATGTTAGGACTCTCCAAAGATGTGTCCTTAACGGATGCTAGAAAACCTTGGCACCCATGAGCAATCATGGCCCGTGCCTTCATAGCGAAATGAGCTTAACAGATTTAAGAGGTTGAGAACCATGATAAGCAATTCGGGATGTTTCGTCTCCAAAGATCACCGTTCTAGCATAGCGATCGATTGAAGCTCTATGATAAGCCAACCAATCCATGCCTAGAATGATATCAAAGTCGACCATATCGAGAGGATACAGATTTGCAAAGCGAATCGATCATCAAAACAAAGAGGACACTTTACGTATTTATGATCAATGATCACGTGGTTTTTATAGGCGTATAAATCGATAAGTGATTTGTTAATGGTTTGGGCTTCATATTAAGTTTCTTAGCAAATGTGATAGATATAATGGAGTGTGTGGCACGGTATCAAATAAAGCGAAGACAACATAATCATCAATGAAAAGAGTGCCCGTAATGGTACACGAAGTGCGCTCACTTTGGTTCTGAGTAGTAGCATAAACACGTCCGATGAGTAGTCGGTGACTTGATGTAGTTTCGAGAATCGCCGGGTTCTTCTTAGGGAAATCTTTAATCTTGTGAGCGGTGGAACCACAAGCAAAACAACCACAAGTGGCCTTGTAACACTGCCCGGATGAGCCTTTCCACAAGTAGTACAAATAGGTGGGGTGGCAAAACTTGTTTGTCCTCTGTTGACTGAAGATCCGAAGCACGACCACGATTTGCTCCTCGGTGGTGATCCTTGTTATGCGGTTATTGTTACCTTGGTTACGACGATCACTTCCATTCTTACCAAACATTTCTATTATCTTGACCCCTCGTCTCGGGCGTCGGTGTCAACATTCCTTCTGATGACCCACCGATCATAACTCCTATCCACTTGATTCCTCGAATCGTAACTCCTATCGAATTTCCCTTATAGTCATTGCCTTGAGTCCTACCTTGAATCCGATCACCATCTCGATTACGCTTGTTGGAACCCGAAACCTCATGAAAAATCTCAATGTTACGAGTTGCGTCATTGCGGGCCGACACATTCTCATACTCAATATTAAGCAATCGGTCCAACACCCACTTCTTGGTCCCCACTTGAAGTGCTTAGCTTGACGCCTACCATCTCCAAACAATCGCTCCCACAAAACTCACCAACCTCATAAATCTACTCATGTACTCATTGGAATTCTCATAATCAAACCGGTAGATTGCTTGATAATCCTCTCATACCTTTCTTGCTTCGGCATCGTGGAAGTAGCGGTTATAGAAGATAGTCCGAAACTCGTTCAGTACAAGTCACGACAAAGCATCTCCTCCTCTTGCTTTTTGAGTGCCTTCCACCAATTTAGAGCATCACCTTCCAATTTGAATGCACCAAACGAGTCTTAAACTCGTCTCCACAACCCAAGTGCTTCAAACGACTTCTCAATATGAGTGATCCGGTCCTCGGCCTCGGTGGGAGTAGCGGCGGTGCTAAGCGAAAGAGGCTTGAGCTTACCAAACGCTCGAGCCAAGTGTGAATACCGACGGGTTGATTTCCTCCACCACTACCCAAGCACCATTCGATTACGAATGTTATTGATCACTGTTCCATCATCTCGGTGTAGTAAGACCGGGGAAAGAGAGTTGAGAGCATTCGCAATCGCAGATATCCATGTTAGTAGCATCATCGTCTCCATCCGCGCTCTGGGTAGTACGAGTTCGAACCATCCGAGCGATTAGCAAAATGAACAAAGGTGAGATCGAAATGGAAGTACGCAGAAGGAATCCTAAAGTCTACCCAAATCCTCACGGGTCAAATCCTAAGCTCTAAAGTCTCAAAACCTTGGCTCCATATGTCATAGGTCCGACTACAAGTCGTAAACACAGGGCTCGATACCATAAATTGTAACGCCTGGGCCGACAAGGGTAAAGGAATCACAAGTAATGGTGTCATATCAAAGCAAACATAAATATCCAAAAGAAATCTCAACATAAATATTGAAATAATCCAAGTCAAATGACTTCAATACATAGGTCCCAGCGGAAAAATAAACTCCAAATGAAATGTCTAGAATATAAAGTCTAAATGGCATCATAAGATCAAAGCTAAAATCTCTAAGGTAAGTCCACACAAGACTCATCCCAAAGCAATACCCACTCAATGCTTAGATACGCGGAAGAAAAGAAATGCGGTGAGCTTCAAAAGCCAGGTGAGCGGATATACAAGCAAAGCGAATACGAAACAAGAACGAATACGAAATAAAGTGAAAGAAAGATAGTGAAATCATAATCATTTCAAAAGATAAATCGGGATATAAGAATAAGTTTTATAGCTAACTACCTCGAGCCCAAACACATATGCCATATCATAAACATATTCATAATCACATAAGGCAACAATTTGTAGGGAGACCTACGAGTTATGAAGGGCGTGCACGCATGACATCAATCATCGAGATAACATATAGCATATAACATATAATATATAACATATAATATATAACATATAACGGATCTAGGATGCACCCATCGCCCACAAACATACATTGATAACATAATATAAATTGAGCTCATAACAAATATCGAGATAAGGGACGTGGCGAACTTCACTCTGCCCTAGAGTCATGTCAGTGCATTCTCGACACGGACATGGAACCCCATGACTAGTTAATAATTGGCTCGGGTGTCAAACTATCTTAGGTCAAATAAGAATGTCATAAGCGACATAGATCATATTTTATCAAATGTTTAATCATGTTTTCAAAATCAAAGTCTTCATATCATATAGTTCAAAATTAAATGTTTTATGATTCAAAATCAAAGTTCGGATAAGCAACGACTCAAATATACACATTAGGGTTCATAGCAAAGGCTTAGGAAATCCTAATATAAAAGTTAACGAAAAGCGTTATAGGAAACCTTTCTTGAAAAGGTCGAATATCATACCTTATTCCAAAGCAAATGATCGAAAAGAAGACACAGGGAAAGCAAAGGATTACTCCTTCTTCACAGAACCTATACACATTAACGGTCGTACATATTATTAATGATTCCATAATCGTCGAAATGATCTTTTAATATTTTAGGGTTTTATAATTAAATGAGACTTAAATGTTTTATAATTAATATTGTAGATTAGGGTTCATATGTCATTTATTAAAGTTTAGGGTTAAATGTGAAAATAGTTTAAACGTCATAACTCACACATAAAATAACGAATTAATATATTTAGCCTCAAAACCCTAATCGACTCTTATTTATATTCTAGGGTTTTCTCATTCTTTAATATCTCATTAATATGCTTTTACTTACATGTTACGTCTTTTAATGACTCGTTACTTAACCTAACACGTCATCAAAATAATCTTTCCTTTTATGTTTCACCATATACGTTTATGATTTTATGTGACATACAAGTTACTTATTACTCGTATTAATTACACGTTTATACACTTACAAATTCACTTGACTTATAATAACGCACGCATATGAGACACAATTCACAAACCATTAGGGTTTGGCATACCTTATTCGATTAACATATCAAAACTAGGGTTTACGTTTTCATGACCTTTACTTACTTAATATACTATTAAAACTCATATGTGGTTCGGTTCAACTTAGGGTTTCAATTAATAAGTTATTACGCAAGTCTTAACTCATCTACATACTTAACTCATTCAAGTTATCATGTTTTATACCTTAGTCGAATGATATGCATGGTTCGGTTATAATTACATAGGGTTCGGTCCTTATTTAACTCGACATATGCATAACCCGATTCAATAATACATATTACGTACATAACTCTTTAATACTTGTAAGGTTTAATCATTGGGGTTTGCCTTGTTTTGGTTCCATTCGGCTCGGTCACACAAAGAAAACACAAACTCGACTAAAACAAAACATATTACAATATATTAACGCAAAGTACATCAAAGGAAGACGAGAATAGGTTATACCTTGACTTGGTTGAAGCAAAAATCTTGACACCTAGGGTGTAAGTATTCGGCCGAGCAAGAGAGCAAAAGAAAAGAGAGGCAACAACAAAACTAGGGTTTCACTTTTGAGTTTATGTATTGTATATATAGTAGTAGTATTTTTAGTTAGGGCTTAAGAGGTCTTTGGGTTTCGGTTTGGCCCAACCGAACACACCACACACGCACACCATATGGGCTTCGGCCTATGGTCCATCGAACAAAACAAACACGACCCAAATTATTTGCGAAACGTCCAATCTTCGTCATACCAAAATCGATCACGTAATATATTTTAGTTAGGTTTTAATTATTTACAAGTTAAGTTTTAAATTTCGTTAAATGTTATATCCTTATTTTACGTATTTTATAAATTTCGATTCCAAGGGTATTTTAGTCTTTAATCAGATTTTAGATTTCCAGGTTTTACACAAACCTTTAGTGTCATCCTTGGTCACTCATTGGTACTCATAAAAGTTTCAATTTCTTCCATAAAAGGATATCATTAGCTACATCACTCATTACCCTTAAGTATTTAAGTACTTCTTCATTTAAGACACTTAGATGGACTGAAAAACTCAAGAAGAAATAGGCTTTAGACCTTAGAAACATCATTGTTATCTTTTTCTAGTTGCTGAGAGACGGATCCCTAGGATTAGCCTAGACGGATCCCTCATCAGAGGGAACCGTGGGATCCGAATGACAGATTCATGTCAACTCTAGCTAAAACAATCATTTCAAGCTCATCTTGCTAACTTGAACACTCCATCTCATCTTAATTAAGTTCCTAGATCAGTACAATTCTGAAGTTGACTCTTGTGCATGCTAATCATCATATTCCAAGGAATTTTAGTGGCTTAAGTATTGAATGCACTTGCCAAATCCCTTGCTTAATAAACCACATTGTTAGGACTCCTAAAGTCATCATCTTCATCCTCATTTTTAGCACTTAGAAATCTCTACAAACCTCTTTGAATCATCTTATCATGAGGAAAGCTCCAAGTGGTAACTCGTCCACCAAAGGACCACCCAAGAAAATTGCTCGTGTTGTACACGAAATTTCTTCAACCGAATCATCTCCGGTCAAATCCACAAATGCAAGGATTTCTCCTCCACCAACTCAACCAAACAAACCAATCCCTAAAAGGATAGTTCCCACAAAACTACCTATGCCAAACACCACCATACCTCCTAAACCAAACAATCCTATTTCCACTAAACCATCACCATTGGTGCCTAGAGCCCTTTCATTCACCACTACACTCTCATCACCACACCTCTACAATCTAGAGGATTTGCCTGCTAGGCCGTCTCATCCTCCACCACCGGCAATATTCTCCTCATTAGGGGGAATAATGGAACAAAATCAAGGTGTTGAGTCAACACTAGCTCCAGCTTCCTTTGTGCCATCACCATCAAATAATCCCATTTGGAATATGAGAAATTATCAAAGTCAACCACCCGACCACATGGAAGTTGACACCTCTCTACCACCACCATCATTCTTGGTCGAGCCATTTTCAAATGCGCCTCCACCAATCCCTCCATCGTTTGAGGCTCCCCAACCCGCTTCACTTTATCCTTCACATCAAGCAATTTCCTTTCTTCCACCACCACTACCTAGCCATGACAAAGATTGTTATCATTGTCAACATGTTGAAAGTTTGATACATTAAGTACGGGAAGATCAACGTTTCATGTTTTATCACCTCCTCGAACGTTTCAACGAGATTAAACCTAAACAAACTTTAGCTAGAGGATTTTAGTGGTGTCCTAGTATCAAGCGTTACTTAGATAAGTCTAGTAATTCCAAGTCATGTATCGTTCATTTTCTTAGTCTTTAGAGTCATGTATATCATATCTCTAGTTTTATTAAATGAAATTACATGATACTTGCTATATTTCTGCGTATATGATTATTCTGTATAATACATGTCTCACTTTGATGTTAACATTATTTGTTATATCACCATTGTTGAATCTTGTCATCAGAAAGACGGATCCTTGATATTTTCCTAGACGGATATCTCCAAGGAGGGAACCGTGGGATCCGTGCAATAGAAACTAGCTTTCTACTAACTTGAGTCGTATTTGCAGGAAATTATACATTATATACTTGTCTTCTAACCTTTGTTTTGTAGGTTTTAAATTTACACATAAAAACTTTGACACTCTAAAGCTAGGGGAAGCTTTATGTCAAAGCATTACATTGCAAGATCATTTGCAATATTAGGATTACATTTCATGACGTCCCCTTGCAAGGTTGCAATTATCTAGGGGGAGCATTATCGTCGCCAAGACGAAACCATTTGCAAACATAGTTGCAATGCATTAGCTTAGTATTTTTTTTACTTGATGCCCTCACAAAGGGATGGACTCGTCAAGGGGGAGTTAAGACAAGAACTCTTCCGTCACTTGCTCTCTATTCTTTCTTTTCACATGTTTTCTTAAAACAATGTGTTAGTTTATTTTGAGGCTCTTTTATTTCGACAAAAGGGAGAAGAAAGTAAAACTACAAATTCAAACTTTTACAAATTTTAGTTTTTCCTTAAAATAATTTTATTTTTGTCATCAACAAAAAGGGGGAGATTGTTAATACAAATAAGCCGTAAAAATGTTTATTTATATTTTATGATCTTCTAATGTTTTGTCGATGATAACGCTCAGATTGTGCATGTTTTTAGTAGCGTTATATGTGCTTTTATATATGTTATTTGGTTATATTTATGTGATTATAGTGCTTAAACGCATCAAAAGATGTTTGTCTAGTGTTTATAACCAAGTGCAGGGAAACGGAAGGAAAGTAAAGAAATGTTCAGCAAATGGAAGATTCCCGTTTCAGTAAAGCAGATCAAGCACAAATCAGTATCTCAAGGACCTTTGAAGACCATAGTGATTGAAGAACCAAGTTCTACAAGATAAAGAGAAGAAAAGATCAAGTTTCCGTAACTCAGGAAATCCAACCGGATCGGTTGGATGTGCAACCGGATCGGCTGGAATATGACCAGAAACTCCAAATGACCACCACCAACCGTTCGGTCGCCACCGCAACCGGAACGGTTGGCCCTTTTAGAAGACCAACCGGATCGGTTGGTCGTATAACCGATCGGTTGGAGAAGTCGATCGCCAAATCTTCATCACTAAGTTTCCCTTTGCATCCAAACGATTCTAGGTCCTTCTCTTGGTATATTCTAGTCCCTTCCTTACTCCTTGGAGGCCAAGTTCAGCAATTAATATCCTAGGCTTATGAGACACACCTCAAATACAAATCTCTCTACTCATCAAACAAAGCTTTAAGCTCTCAAATTCGTCCTTAGAAGTCCAGGGAAGTTTGGAGTTCCAGAAGTTCCACATTTGGAGGCCAAATCACCAAGAAGTCTACCCCAATACTTTGGGAATCATTACTTCACCATTTGTAATCTTGTTCCAAGCATTGTAAGACTTTTAATCATGTTTTCTAATGTTCAAAGTTCGAGTTTATGTTCATGTTTGCTATGAGTGGCTAGTTTCTTTATACACTTGCTTAAATGATGTTGATTATCATATGATTAGTTAGTGATTGTGTTAACATGTTTTAATTCAATTTCAAGTTGATTCTAAGATCCAATTGTGCTAAAGTTTTGTAGTAACATTTGTTAATCAAGTTTGGCTAATTGATAGTAATCGTAGAGGTTGAAAGAACTTATTGTTATTCAACTAGTCATAATCATTTTGTCTATGGATGATTATTTTTACCCATTATTCTTGATTATACAAAGGAACTAAGGTGTGGTTGTAATAGAAACGCTTTTTGATTATCAAATTGGATTGGTTGGAAACATCTAAAAGGTCGTAAGATTAGTTGTTGAGAATCAATTGTAGCCTTTTGTCTATGATCGGTTACCTTTTGTATTGACCATTTCTTAAGCAATTTGATGAAACAAATGGATGTTTTTGTGTTTAAGTTTATGTATGTAGACTTATGAAACTTGAATTGATCTTGAACTGATTGGTTAAACGTAATGCTTGTTTTTATGAACTAAAATCTTGAAGAAGGTTTAACTTGTAAGAACAATAGATTAGTTTTCCAACTAATTATCATAACCAACATGTTAAGATGTTAACACAATCACATTAATCTATGATATGAAACTAGTTTAAGAAAGTGTAGTTTTTAATCATCTGAATTTCATTATATCTATTTGCTTTGCTATATGTTTTGGATAGACCTGTTAATTCAAATTTGTGTTTAGATTCACTCAAATCCTATGAATCGATCCCGACTTACCTTCATAATCTTGCTATAACGGACGAGTATACTTGCTCGTATGTGTTATTGGTAATATTGGTAATTCACCTTTTATAAATTTAAAACTTGTACACACGTAGCACATCAGTCGATAAAAAACGTAAAATCATTTTAACAAAACAAATAAAATACGTAAATGGCTTGAGCCAATAGTTTTCTAACACACCTACATTTTCATATAAAACACTAAAACAAGTATAAGGGATTTCATGATTTAATAATACATATGTACAACAACTAGTGTTTACATATTGGACAAATATATACATAACTAGTATGTATTATAATAGGTAATATAAATGGGTAGAAACTTAAGCATTTAAGCCATTGACCAAATACATTGAATATAGTTGGGTACAACCCATAACCCATGGAGCTTGACCCATACCCATGGAGCTTGACCCATAACCCATAGCATGACATCATGCCTAAGTCATACATGGTTTTAATCCAAGGCCCATAGTCTTAATCCATGAACCATGGACTAGATGCATTGCATCTTGGAGATACACTGTATCTACTTTGATACCATGTGCAACACCCCCAAATCTCGGTACAGCGGAAGACTTAATCAAGTTTTCGGGGCGTTACAATTGGATTGGTATCTCACACAAGTATAGCAAACAAGATAGTCATTTAACATTCAAAACCAATCCCAAATTTAAATATTCAAAACATTAATCCCAAAGTGTAAATATTAGGCCCAAACATGATTTAATAAAATAGGTCCCCATAAATTATCAGAGTTTGATTATGATCCTTGACCATGCTTCCTTGCCAAGCTTCCACCGAACACGCACTCCAAACATCACTTAAATACCTGAAAAAGCATGCTAAAAGGTCAGCTAACGCTGGTGAGTTCATAGGTTTAAATTCAAGTAAAAGTAGTGGACCTGTAGGAGTTAATTTGTTATGCGAGACTTATGATAGATACACATCAATCACAAACAAATATCATATCCGATATCATACTGGGCCCCTAGCGACACTAGCCAGCACAGTTGTAGCAAAGTCTAGAACGATTGCTAACCCTGGACTAGGTCGAAGTAGAAGTCTATACTTAGCTAGGCACATGTTATAGAAATTAGGATTGCTACCCTAGACTAAGGCAACAACTACCATATATCTATCTAATCAGTCAAGCACATAAGCAAATCTCAATAGTTTAGAAGGTCAAAAAATAGTAGCATGATTCTCACCCCAATATAGTTAAAAACATAGATAAAAGTGGGGCTATGAAACTCACCTCAAGCAAGCAACGCACAAATAAACACTAGCAGAAGATAACAGCTAATCACTGCACAACAACTATCGACTCGGCACAACCTATTAATGTAAACCAATTTTAATATATATTTCCCAAAATCAACGTTATCTATCCCAATGTATTCCTTTTCGTTATTTCCAAAAATGTCTTGTTTCACCGTTTAAACATAGTGTTTGGTATCCTCATGTGGGTGTATCGACTCAATATGATGCCATGAATGCACTCAAACAACCAATATGTGACTCAATGCAACACGATGAGACATCTAAGTGATAAGCTCCATAGTCAAATAAGTTTCGGAATAAATAGTAGACCTTATCGAATTCGTCAACTCGATAAACTCAATTATTTATTCGTGTCGCTTATTATCCCATAAACCGGTCGCATCCTAACGAGTCATAAGGATAATTCACCTATTAATAACGTTATCCTACGTACCTAGTGGGCTCTTATTAGATTCGTCAACCTAATAAGTCCGCTACCCACGTGGATCAACACTATTAATGTTAGGTTATCCGTAACCCATGCACACAACGTAAGTAAATAAATACTTGAAAATAGTATTAAATGCCCATAATTGGCATATTTCGATAAACGTGCACTCGAAACATTAATTACTTATTTATTACTAAAACATTTCCATTTTTATTCGTTAGTTTCTATTTAAAATAGTAAATAACAAGATAAGTCTTGTTATCGATATTTTTGGTATAAAAGCCTTTTTATTATTAATGTTTCATAGTTTATTAGCATTTTCATATATACATTTCGTCAAATTTCAATATTAGTTTCATATCGTTATTCGTTTCGAGTCCACAAGCACGAGTCATGACTTCTCGGCTTTTAATCAATCAATAGTCCAAATTATACTAAAGTCCATGTTACGGCGTTGTCGGTGTCAAATATTGACTAAAAGGTCAAAGTAACACCGGCGTTGCCTAAAGTTGACATATATATATATATATATATATATATATATATATATATATATATATATATATATATATATATATATATATATATATATATATATATCAAGTCCAAATAAAAGTCATAATAACGCAATTCAATCTCAAATCAACCCAAATCAATCTTGCCAACCATTCAATCATCCAAATATACCCGAAACCAATGTTATGACCCTAATGGTCATGACACGGTCACGATTAAGACCACGTGAACCAAACAAGCTCTAGAAGCTTTTCGGCTCCACGTGTCTCATCCAAACACCAACAACATCAACCAACAAGCTACCACAACGACCCGACCCGGACCCGTGGTCCAAGTGGGTCACGTACGCCACCAAGCCATGACCATCGTGGGTCATGGTGGCTTGTACGCCCCATAAACACAACCAAACATCAAACCCATCATCTATTCCTAATCAAAAACATAAAACATGACCTAAAATGCAAAAACCCAACAATATGATACACCACATGATACCAAATCACTAGCTACATGTTTATTTAAGTGTTAATTAGGTTTAATCCCATGTTTCACCCAAAAGCCCTAAAAATTAAACCATGGTCGAGCCTTTTACGAGCCCTAGAGGGTCGTACATGGCTTTACAAAGCTTAACCAAGCTTGACCCATGTTCCATTTACCTTTTTACAACCTGATCTACAAGTTTTAATGAAAACCCTAGAATCACGAATCTTATTTTCAAGATTTGAAGGTGTTAATGTAGGCTTTTGTGAGAGATCTTTATATGTATGGAAAGAGGAAAGAAAGATCTATCTAATGGTGGTGGAGGTGTAATTTCACTTGCCGGAATTTGGCCGGAAAGGTGGTGGCAATGGTGGTGGTTAGGGTTAGGGTTTTTAATTTTTGGAAGAGAGAGAGAAAGTTAGAGAAAGAAAGTGATGATATGTGTGTTTTTAGTGAGAGAAACAAATGGGTGGAAAGAGGTAGGGATGGGGTTTATATATTTTTGACTAGGGACCAAAATAAAAATGAGAGGGAGGGGAGGGGGCGCCGGCTAGAGGGAAAAAGGAGGGGCCGGGGTCGTCATTTTTCGTAAACTATCACGTGTGTCCCACGAAGTTCATTCGACTTTCTATTATCGTTATTTATGTTTTTCCACGAGTTTTGACTATTTATTTGTCAATTTTCGAGTTACGGTCTAAAAGTTACATTATTTCTCGTTTTAGGCTTTTATTGTGCCGAATCGAATAGTGCCTATCAAAAAGAGTTAAAACTCACACGATAACTCATCCAATAATAAAATAAATCATAAAAACCAATAAACGATATAAAATCAAGTCATGGTCGATGAAAATAGTGATAAAGGCAAAAGCTCGGTTTAGTTTAACGTAATGCGGTTACCTAAAATAGACTCCCTAAATTGCCAGTTGTCATAGCCTCCCAGCCTCAGAAGAAACCCGTCCCGGGTTTCACTCCGAGTTGCTTGATGTCATGAAGAGTTTAGGATACTTCTTACGGAATACGTTTTCACGTTCCCAAGTAAACTCCGGTCCATGTCGGGAGTTCCAACGAACTTTGATAATCGGAATACGGCTATACTTCAGCCGTTTAATCTCACGATCCATGATCTCAATCGGTTCCTCGACGAAATTCAATTTCCCATCAATACGGATATCTCTTAAAGGCACAACGAGGTTTTCCTCCGAAAGACATTTCTTAAGATTACTAACATGAAAGACATTGTGTACACTGCTCAATTCGATGGTAGCTCAAGGCGGTAATTCATGGTCCGATTCTTTCCAGGATTGGAAATGGACCAATATATCGGGATTGAGTTTTCCACGCTTTCAAAACGAATCACTCCTTTCCAAGGAGAAACCTTTAACATAACACGATCTCCAACCTGAAATTCTAAAGGTTTACACCTCCTATCGGCATAACTCTTTTGTCTATCTCGAGCGGTTTGCAAACGGTTACGAATCTGAACTATCTTCTCAGTGGTTTCTAGGACAAGTTCGGGATCGGTAAGTTGACTCTCGCCAACTTCAGCCCAACAAGCAGAGAACGACATTTTCGCCATCTGATGCTTCAAATGGAGCGGCCTTAATGCTAGAATGATAACTATTGTTGTAGGAGAATTCGCCAAAGGTGATGTCTCTCCCAGCCTTTGCCGAAATCAATAACACAGGCTCTAATCATATCCTCTAAGGTATGAATGGTTCTCTCGCTCTGACCATCGGTTTGAGGATGATAAGCAGTGCTCATATCCAAGTTTGTTCCTAAGGCTGACTGCAAGGATCTCCAAAGTGGGATGTAAAATGGCTATCTCGGTCAGAAATGATAGATATCGGTACTCCATGACGCGATACTATCTCCTTAAGATATAGCCGAGCGAGCTTGTCGAGACTATCGACCTCGCTAATGGCTAAGAAGTGAGCAGACTTAGTCAAACGATCTACGATTACCCAGATAGCGTCATTTCCACTAGTTGTTCTTGGTAATTTGGCGATAAAGTCCATGGTGATTCGCTCCCATTTCCATTCTGGGAGTTCGGGTTGAACTAAGAGTCCTGAGGGTTTCGGGTGTTCGGCCTTTACCTTAGAACAAGTCAAGCACCAACTGACATATCGAGCTATGTCGGCTTTCATGTTAGGGCACCAGAGAGTTTCTTCAAGTCCCGATACATCTTATCGGCCCGGGATGAATAGAGTATTTTGACTTATGCGACTCGTGCATAATCAACTCACGGATTCCACCATGAAATGGTATCCGACCATCTTTGAAGCATAAGGTTCCGTCGGAACGCTTCAAGAAGCCGTTTTCACTTTCTACCATTCCATGCAGATTCTCATAAGGACGGTTCTCTTCCGTCAATGCCGCAGCTTGGGCGGCTAATATTTGAGATGGTTGAGGCGAAACAATGGTCATTCCTAGGGATCGAACGAGTAATAGTGGAATGTTCTCATTACGACTAAGTGCATCAGCCACAACATTAGCCTTATCAGGATGATAACGCATCTCACAGTCATAATCACTGAGCAACTCTAACCAACGAAGCTGTCTCATATTCAGCTCCTTCTGATCTAAGATATTCTTCAAGCTCTTGTGATCGGTAAACACTACACACTTGGTTCCATAAATATAATGTCTCCAGATTCTAAGAGAAAACACTACAGCACCTAACTCAAGATCATGGGTGGTGTAGTTTTTCTCATGCTTCTTAAGTTGTCGAGATGCATAAGCAATCACCTTCTCCCATTGCATTAAAATAGAACCTAAGGCTTTATGCGAAGCGTCGCAGTACACGACAAAGTCTTCGCTTCCTTCAGGCAAAGCTAGGATGGGCGCACTACACAACTTCTCCTTCAAAAGTTGGAATGCTTCTTCTTCCTTTTCCCCCATTCATATTTAACGTCCTTCTGTGTCAATTTGGTCAGCGACTTAGCTATTTTGGAGAATCCCTCAATGAACCTCCGGTAATAACCTTCTAAACCTAGAAACTGGCGGACTTCTGATGGGTTCTTAGGGGCTGCCCATTCTTTAATGGCCTCAATCTTAGCTGGGTCAACATGAACTCCTCGACTATCTATCACGTGACCTAAGAATTGCATGGATGGAATCCAAAATTCACACTTAGAGAATTTGGCATACAACTTTTCTTCTCGCAACAATTCTAGAATGAGCCTCAAATGCTCTTCGTGCTCCTCTCTACTCCTGGAGTATATCAAAATGTCGTCTATGAATACTATCACAAACTTATCTAGATATGGCTTACATACTCGGCTCATGAGATCCATGAAAACCGCTGGTGTATTGGTCAAACCAAACGACATCACATGGAATTCATAGTGCCCATAACGAGTCCTAAACACCGTCTTAGGGATATCCTCCTCTCGAACTCTAAGCTGGTGATAACCAGACCGTAAGTCAATCTTGGAAAAGACACTAGCTCCTTGGAGTTGGTCGAATAGGTCATCTATTCTAGGTAACGGATATCGGTCCTTCACCGTCAACTTATTCAATTCCCTATAATCAATACACATCCGAAACGATCCATCCTTCTTCTTCACAAACAACACCGGTGCTCCCCACAGTGATGAACTTGGTCGAATGAATCCCTTCTCTGACAACTCGCCATCTGTTTAGACGGTTCCTCCAATTCCCTTGGAGCAAGTCGATAGGTGCCCGGGCTACGGGCAAAAAGACGGGTATCAACTCGATTTGAATTCCACTTGTCGGACGGTGGAATCCTCGCGAATCATTGGGAAATACATCCGGAAACTCTCTAACGACGGGTACATCTTTAAGGTGTCTTTCACTCTTCTCCTCGCTTTTCTTTTCAGAAATTCGAGCCAAGAAAAGACAACCTCCTCTATCGATGTACTTCTGGGCCTTAATACAAGATATGATGCTCAACGGTTCACGCACGATCTTCTCATCGCAGATGATGTGTGTACCGTTCTTCGACAACCAATCCATTCCGATGATGACGTCAAAATTTCCCAAGGTAACTGGCAATAGGTCTATGCTAAACGGGTGGTCTAGGAAACTTAAGGTACAACCTTGGACTACGGTGTCTATCTTCTCCCTATTCCCATTAGCTAATTCCACATCGTAACTTAATCCTAGAGGTGTTTGGGAGATTCCTAGTAATGGCATAAAGTTGGTGGATACGAAACTCATATCGGCACCAGTATCAAACAGTATGGAAGCATAGCGATTTTTGAGAAGGAATGTACCCGTAACTACGTTAGGGTCCTCACTAGCTTCCTTCCCAATAGCATACACACGCGCTGTTCCCATGTCTCTCTGTTGATTCCTAGCACTCTGATTTCTCTGGTTCTTCACAACCTCATGCTTCACAGGGTTTAAGCCATTACTTCCCACACCTCGGTTAACAAATCCTATTCCATTACCGGGATTTTCTCTCATCCACGGCTCTCAACACTCATTCTTGTAGTGCCCTTTTTTTCCACATCCAAAACAGGTGACAGTAGCCTTCCTGTCCGCTCCTTGTGCAGTTTGAGCTGCAGCAAATGGTAGGGACCTACAGTCCTTGGCCATGTGTCCTACCTTAGAGCACTTCCTACACACAATCAGGCACGGTCCATGGTGGTGTCGATTGCAACGACCACACAAGGGCTTGCTACCTTCATAGCCCTTATTTTCTCCATTTCTTATGGCGAACACCCTGGCTGTCTCTTGCCGTTTGTTGCCATTCCCTTTTGCAACTTCATTCCTCTTCCTCTTATCACTCTTATCACTCTTATCACTCTTACCCTTGTCTCCTACTTCCATTACGTAAGAATCCATCAAACGCTGAGCCACAGTAATTGCCTCATGCAAATTAATCGGCTTTCAATGATGCCATCATTTCGAGTAGCTAAAGGCAATCCATCAAGATACCTCTGTGGAAAACTAGAAGGGGGTTGACTAGTTTTACCAATTAAAACTTCCTTTTAATCTATTTAGATCGACTTATGTCAATCTATTTGGATGTGTGTTGGATGTTGATAAACAAGCATATAAAGGTAAGTAATGAAAGATAAGAGTAAAGCACAAAACCACAACACAGTATTTATAGTGGTTCGGCTACAAGGACACCTTCCTTGCCCTACTCCACTCCCTGAGTCACCTACTCGAGAGTTCGTAATCACTACACCAATCTCCTTATGGCGGAGAAGCCTTCACAACGTTGCCTACCCTTTTTCCGGTGCTAGGCTAACCACCGGGTTCTTTCACTCCAAGGTGAACCACACCTACACAACGTCGCCTACCCTTTATAAGGTAGTAGGCTAAGTACCTAGTTCTTTCACTCCAAGGTGAACCACACCTTCACAACATCGCCTACTGATGAGTGTGTAAATACTCATCATTTTTAGTCAAATCTGAACTGCAAAACGTCTAAAAATGCTCAGAAATGCATAAAAATACTGAAAATATCTCAAAATTGCATTTTATATGTTTCGGATGCAAAATGTTCAAAATCGGATGAAAATGAGCAAAGTTTGCATAATTGGCGTTCAGGTCCCCAAGTTTCTAAAATTGTCAAAAATAGTCCACGAGTCAAAATTTCAAAGAAAAATCACCAAATGTCCTTTTTAAATCATAACTTGTCATAATTAGTCCTTTGGTGAAAAATATCAAAATTTTGAGAAAAATTACAAAATTAGTCCTTCAAGTTTGAAATTTGGCAAAAATGGCCCCTGGAAATTGGAAAATGGCAAGTTTGGTCCTTGTACTTTTTGAGCTTGTCACTTTTAGTCCCTTGGAACATCTTTGATGAATTGGCAGTTTTGGTCCTTGCATTTTCAGTAATTACAACATAGGTCCCTATAATTATTAAACCCTTTATGCCTTTTTGGACCTTGACACCATGTGACCCCTGCCACTTAAACCATTTTGAACCCCCTTCATTATTACTGCCTTGGTCAAATCCAATCAACACCCCAAGCCTTGGCGCCAAAAGTCCTTCCCTTCCACTTGCTCTCTGCAATACCCTGCTAACACTCCAAACCCATCCCCCCAGCTCACCTTGTTCCCCCCTCCTCTCCTACCCTCCAAAATACATTAAATGCACCTTTTTCCATAACACTCAACCTACAACTGCTAAATACTCAAATTCCCGCCAAAAAAATGATCAATGGCCAAGACTACTTGAAGTGATCCAATGGCCAAAAACAGAGGTGGGATTTGCGAGAGAGAGAAGAAGACATGTGGGCATATAAAAGGGAGGAAAGAAGCAAGCAAAGGAGTAGTTAGTTTTATAAATTTTCTTAATGTCGTTTTTTTTTATAAATGTCTTAGTTTAATGCAAAATGGTGTAGTTTCAGTTTATTTGTATCTCCTTTAAGTTAAAACATCAGTGGATTGTATTTTTGAGAATCAATTTCAAAGTTTGGTTTAAGTTCCAAGTTTTAAGTTCAATGTTGAAAAAGCTAGTTTCAAATTTCTGTATCAAAGCTGTCAAGTGGCTTTGTTTTATCTCAAATCAGTTTATTTAAGCTTATCAAAGCTTTTTGTAAGCTTATGCATCCATTTCAAACAAAATTGGATTAAGGTCAACAAAAGTCAACTTGGGTGATATTGGTTTGGTTTTGGAGTTTGGGGTGTTGCAGATCCTTGAATTGGGTTGGAATAGTCTCATTTAGTGTAGTATTGGTTTTGGTTTTAAGCTGCAAACCAGCTGGACAGTTGTGAGTAATTTTCTCACTTTTCATTTTTTAGTCAATTTTGCATTTCATGCTTATACTTGTATCTGTGATCACTGGTAGTTCTAGCCTGGTTATTAAGTTGTTCTTAGGTTTAGTAAACTCAGTTTGAGTGTCTGCTATAGCTAGGTCAGTAGTTAGCCTCTTTAAAAGTGCATATCAGTCCTTAACATGGTGTTTGGATCAGCTTTGTACACTGTGTCATAGGTTAGCTCAGTAGTTAGAAATTGTTGTTTCAAGTTTGGTTAGCTTATTTGAACCAATTCCAGTCTTAATCTTGTGCCTGCACAGGCTCAAAGTCAAATCTCCACTTAATCCATCTCAACAGTTTCACTGTTGAGATTTTGTCAAAACAAAGTCTTATTTTGTGTTTAAATATCATAGATTAAGATTGCATTAGCCTTATTTCATCACTTAACATCAATTGCAGTCCTTAAATTTGATTCAAAGTTCCATTTAGTCAAACTTTCAATTCTGCCTTAAAAGTCAAACTTGCCAAAACTCAGTTTTGAGCTCAACTAGGAAGATTTTTAGGGGACTCATCTCTGGGTCAAAATCAGTAAGACTTGTGGCTTTAAAAAGTTCACTTGGTCTAGTTTATGGTTGTGATTTTTGCATAATTTTGTTAATTTTCTTTAAGCTTCATATGGGCTTATCAAATGGGGCTCATTTCCTGTCTGTTGACTTAGTGTTAAGCGAGTGCACATTGGGTTTCTGAGATCTTCGACCATTGCCACAAGCTCAGTTGAGCTTGTCCAGGTCCCATCTTTGGTTCTTTAGTTCTTGGTCAGGTCTTATTTTAGTTCCAGCTTTTAGTTTCTAGTTTCCAGCTTATTCAAGTGCTTATTCTTCTGCTCAAAGTTGGCCTCAAGTCTGATTTTTAGCACATTTGCTCAAACATCAAATCTGTGCTAAATTGCAATTCAAAGGTTAAGTGTTGTTGTTTTTAGTTGCATTTTGGTAATTTTAGCTTATCCAAGCTTCTGTGATCAATGGGTGGTCCTTGGTGCTCATTAGCTTATTCCAAGTGCTTATTTCTAAGCACTTGTGCTTGCAGTTTCATTTTCCTCCAAGCAACCCACTGTTTTTATATTTTTCCTTAATTCCTTATATTATTTTAAGCTTTTCCTGAAATTTTCATATTTTTCCAAGCTTGTTTGCTATTTTTCTGAATTTAAATCAATTTTTAGCCCTTTTTAAATAGCATTTAATACAAAAAATTAAGAAAAGTTTCAAAAAAATAATTTTTCATTTTTCTTAGGTTAAGATAAATATAAAAAGCCAAAAAATATTTTTTCATAATTTTCTTAGTTTAAATAGTATTTTCTAGCATTTTAATTAGCTTTAAATTGTTTTAAATTAGTAATAAATATATAAAAGTCTAAAAATATATTTTCAGTTTTAAAATTAGTTTTATCATATTTTAGATTTTCAAAGTTAAAATTTCATTTTCCAGATTTATTTTATATTTTCTAGTATTTAAGTGTATTTTAAATAAATAAATAATTAGTAATAATTAGATAAAAAGTGTGAAAAATATATTTTTAATTTTAAAATTAGTTTTATAATATTTTTTTTCTGAATCATAATTTTATTTTTCTAGCCTTATTTCATATTTTCTTCTATTTTAGAGTATTTATTAAATAGTTAAATGAGTTTTAATTAATAATAATTAATTAAATAGTTGTAAAATAATTTTCTTTTTCTAAATATTTTCTAGTATAATTAGGATTGTAAAATGTATTTTTCATATCCGTAGGTATTTTCTTTCTTTATTCTCACGTTTTATTTAAATGCGTTACGTAGTTTTTATTTAAACGTCGTTTTAAGTTTTAAACGTTCATCATTTTAAATATAGTGATAGCGTTTATTTAATATATTTTATCCTTTTAATTTTCTTAATTTGTATTTAAGTCGCTTTAATTTATAAACTTTTTCAGTAGTGTAATATTCAATCCAAAACCTTTACTGATCACTATCATTAGTGATCACTCTATCGTCAAATCAAGTGTTTACACACCATTGAGTCTCCGTGGGACTAAACGACCGGGAATCTATTGTATTCTCCGGGACTTCATTGTATTTGTGTTTTAAGCGGTTTTAAGTCTATTACGGTTAGCCATTCACAAGTGGCTAGCTTGTGTGATTAGACTTGACTAGTTCAAACCGAGATCAAATTTTGGCGCTTCTTGGGAGGCTTTAGCGTGTGTTAAACCTTTTTCGATCCATTCTTGCACATATGCCATCTTTTGTAAAAAGTTTTTGTAAAGTTTTCAAAAATCCAAAAGTTCATTAACACTTTTCACAAGTGTTAGCAACACCAAAAATATTTTCATTCTTTATTTTTATAGCCTTTTTTCAAAAAAATCCAAAATATCCATCTTTACCCTCTCGCATCTTTTAATTCTACATTTCCCTTACCCTCTAACTGTTTAATTCTCCATTCCTTATCCTCTATAACCGTTTAATTCTTCATCTCTTGTCCTCTTATCCGTTTAATTCTTCATGTCATGGTTTTCAACATGTTCTGGTGTGGAGGTCCATTTAACGGTGGAAATTGTCGCGATGTACCAATGTGAGTTTCGGAGACAAGTTTGTCGGTAATCCGATCCCATTTCAAATAATGAAACACCGATTTTTCCTACCTACCTCCACATTAATCTGAATCCTACTCATGCGAGTTTTGTGGGAATGATTCTCATTACGGTTTTGATTGTCCACCACGGGTCCCGCTTGTCTATGAGCGAACCATGTTACAATCGAACTTTGGTGAAAGTTATTTTCCCAATTATCTCTGTTGTGAGAATTGCGGGGGTCCTCATGCGACTTTTGAATGTCAACCGATGAATCAAAATTTTCAAAATTCCAATTCTCCGGTTTGACAATTTCCAACCCCACAATATCCCATCACCATCGGACTTCCGAGCCTTCACAAACATTTCAATGATTACGAGGAGTGCAATCTTCCTCAAAGTTCGAAGAAATACGCATTCGAAAGAAACTACAAATGAAAAGAATGGTGTGTAAGCTTGAACAGATGAACATAAGAATCCGATATGATGGCGATGATGATGAGGATAGTATTCAAATGAGGGAATATTATGAGGACGACGAGGAGAGTGTTATTCCTTTGAAAGATATCATTTCTCAACTCCTCGGTCTATTGCTATCACACCTATCTTACCTTTTATTGCTTCCAAAGACTCTCTCATAATGGGGACGAGCCTCCTAGCACTATTCCGAAATGGAATCGTCTAGTGTTGAGAGCCTTGTCCCAACCCCAGTGAGTCCGAGGTTATCTCCGTAATATGTGTGATGAGCCTCTTAATGATGATTCTTCTCCTCCTCTTGACATTCCATATGATCATGTCGAGATGTTCTCCGATTCGATAACGATTGTACTTCGTTTGGCGATTCTTTATCCTATGGAGACATCGATTATGTCGAGAGCGCCTTCCGAGCTAGTTAGCTTAGAAGAAGTGAGAAATTCGATGATCCGGAAATTGAGGATGAGATACTTCGTGAAAAATTGTTCAATGTACATCTCCTCCTTTCTAAGATCGAATCATTACGTGCTAAGTCGACTTCATCTCCTATCCCCGTTGTGGATAGTGACTCTACATTGGACAAGCCCGAAACATCTCTTGAGCTTGAGGCTTTTCCAATGATTCTCTTCATGAAGAGTTCTCCGGTGAACTCTCTCATGACATATCTCCTCCGAATATGATCATTTCTATTTTGATCTTGAGGATGATATTGGCTCGGAGGAAGGTGTACTCTATCATAAGAGTTTGCTTATTGATGATACTACCTTCACCCTTCCTCCCGATATGTCTACATTTGAGGATGAAGAATGGATCCTAATTGTTATAAACATCTTTCTTCCATTCCTCACATATGATGTGACTTCCTCTCTTCTTCACTCCTTCGGGAGTGAGGACACTATCTTTGACCCCGGCATTTTCATTTATCATCTGTGAGCCGGGTCTTTCTCTCTATATCTCATCGGTGTGGAACTTTCACGTACTTCAATGTTTATCCAAACATCTTGAATGAAAGTCCGATGGAGATTGTTTCTTCCACTTTGCTTCCCCATGAACCAATGAATTCTTGGGTCGAGTCAAGCTAGCGACTCGGTAACCAAAAACGAGAGCACACACCATATGGGTTTTCACCCATATTTCGACTTCTTACCCTTTCACCACCCTAGTGTGGGGAGTTGCCCACATGTTATATATATAAATAAAAAAAAAAAAAAAAAAAAAAATCTTTCTAAATAATGGCGTAATATTCCCTTTTACGTTCTTTGTTTCGGCATAACCATGGTACTTTGAATATTGAGGGCAATATTCATTTCTAAGTGTGGGGGAATTCTCACGAATTTTATCATATAATTATACCAATTCCCGTTTTGGCCAAAAAATTTTTTTGGAGTAAGTGTTTTACACTTACTCAATTGGTTATCGATCCGCCTTGTCTAATAAACAAAAGGATTGGCTAATCCAGAGCAAACGGCTCTTGGTAAAGATATCTCAAATCCGTTGACGACTTGCAATTTGCCCAAAATTGTATGGTATTCATTTCACCATATCCTAAAAGTGAAGAGTTGGCTAGCCCGCAAGATTATGGCTTGTGGTAAAGGCGTGGAAAAACCATAATTGGTAATCACTCACCAAAGATAATATTGATAATTTATCTAAGAGTTGGCTAGTCCGAAGCAAACGGCTTCGGTAAAGACAAAATCAAATCCGTTGAAAGTCGGTGGTTTGCTCAAAATCACATGGTTATCGATGTACCATGGTTCTTACTTGAACTAAAACATTTGGCTACTCCGTAAGTAATGGCTTTTGGTAAAGAGTTTCAAATCCATTAAGTTTTCTCAAAAGATTGCTAGGGACTAGCAATAGTTTAGTGTGGGGATTGATGAGTGTGTAAATACTCATCATTTTTAGTCAATCTGAATCGCAAAACGTCTAAAATGCTCTTAAATGCATCAAAATATTGAAAATATCTCAAAATTGCATTTTATATGTTTCGGATGCAAAATGTTCAAAATCGGATGAAAAATGAGCAAAGTTTGCATAGTTGGCGCTTTGGTCCCCAAGTTTCTAAAATTGTCAAAAATAGTCCTTGAGTCAAAATTTCAAAAGAAAAATCACCAAAGGTCCTTTTTAAATCATAACTTGTCATAATTAGTCCTTTGGTGAAAAATATCAAAAGTTTGAGAAAAATTACAAAATTAGTCCTTCAAGTTTGAAATTTGGCAAAAATGGCCCCTGGAAATTGGAAAATGGCAAGTTTGGTCCTTGTACTTTTTGAGCTTGTCACTTTTAGTCCCTTGGAACATCTTTGATGAATTGGCGCTTTGGTCCTTGCATTTTCGAGAATTATTAAACCCTTTATGCCTTTTTTGGACCTTGACACCATGTGACTTCGCCACTTAAACCATTTTGAACCCCCTTCATTATTACTGCCTTGGTCAAATCCATCAACACCCCAAGCCTTGGCGCCAAAAGTCCTTCCCTTCCACTTGCTCTCTACAATACCGCTAACACTCCAAACCCATCCCCCAGCCACCTTGTTCCCCTCTCTCCTACCCTCCAAAATACATTAAATGCACCTTTTTCCTTAACACTCAACCTACAATCGCTAAATACTCAAATTCCGCCAAAAATGATCAATGGCCAAGACTACTTGAAGTGATCCAATGGCCAAAAAACAGAGGGATTTGCAGAGAGAGAAGAAGACATGTGGGCATATAAAGGGAGGAAAGAAGCAAGCAAAGAAGTAGTTAGTTTTATAAATTTTCTTAATGTCGTTTTTTTTATAAATGTCTTAGTTTAATGCAAAATGTTGTAGTTTCAGTTTATTTGTATCTCCTTTAAGTTAAAACATCAGTGGATTGTATTTTTGAGAATCAATTTCAAAGTTTGGTTTAAGTTCCAAGTTTTAAGTTCAATGTTGAAAAAGCTAGTTTCAAATTTCTGTATCAAAGCTGTCAAGTGGCTTTGTTTTATCTCAAATCAGTTTATTTAAGCTTATCAAAGCTTTTTGTAAGCTTATGCATCCATTTCAAGCAAAATTGGATTAAGGTCAACAAAAGTCAACTTGGGTGATATTGGTTTGGTTTTGGAGTTTGGGGTGTTGCAGATCCTTGAATTGGGTTGGAATAGTCTCATTTAGTGTAGTATTGGTTTTGGTTTTAAGCTGCAAACCAGCTGGACAGTTGTGAGTAATTTTCTCACTTTTCATTTTTTAGTCAATTTTGCATTTCATGCCTATACTTGTATCTGTGATCACTGGTAGTTCTAGCCTGGTTATTAAGTTGTTCTTAGGTTTAGTAAACTCAGTTTGAGTGTACGCTATAGCTAGGTCGAAGAGTTAGCCTCTTTAAAAGTGCATATCGTCCTTAACATGGTGTTTGGATCGACTTTGTACAACGTGTCATAGGTTAGCTCAAGAGTTAGAAATTGTTGTTTCAAGTTTGGTTAGCTTATTTGAACCAATTCCAGTCTTAATCTTGTGCCTGCACAGGCTCAAAGTCAAATCTCCACTTAATCCATCTCAACAGTTTCCTTTGTTGAGATTTTGTCAAAACAAAGTCTTATTTTGTGTTTAAATATCATAGATTAAGATTGCATTAGCCTTATTTCATCACTTAACATCAATTGCAGTCCTTAAATTTGATTCAAAGTTCCATTTAGTCAAACTTTCAATTCGCCTTAAAAGTCAAACTTGCAAAACTCGGTTTGAGCTCAACTAGGAAGATTTTAGGGGACTCATCTCTGGTCAAAATCAGAAGACTTGTGGCTTTAAAAGTTCACTTGGTCTAGTTTATGGTTGTGATTTTTGCATAATTTTGTTAATTTTCTTTAAGCTTCATATGGGCTTATCAAATGGGGCTCATTTCCCTGTGCAAGTGACTCGGTGTTAAGCGAGTGCGCGAGGGTTTTCAGATCTTGCGACCATTGCCACAAGCTCGAGTTGAGCTTGTCCAGTCCCATCTTTGGTTCTTTAGTTCTTGGTCGGTCTTATTTTAGTTCCACTTTTAGTTTCTAGTTTCCACTTTATTCAAGTGCTTATTCTTACGCTTCAAAGTTGGCCTCAAGTTCGATTTTTAGCACATTTGCTCAAACATCAAATATGTGCTAAATTGCAATTCAAAGGTTAAGTGTTGTTGTTTTTAGATGCATTTTGGTAATTTTAGCTTATCCAAGCTTCTGTGATCAGTGGGTGGTCCTTGGTGCTCATTAGCTTATTCCAAGTGCTTATTTCTAAGCACTTGTGCTTGCAGTTTCATTTTCCTCCAAGCAACCCACTGTTTTTATATTTTTCCTTAATTCCTTATATTATTTTAAGCTTTTCCTGAAATTTTCATATTTTTCCAAGCTTGTTTGCTATTTTTCTGAATTTAAATCAATTTTTAGCCCTTTTTAAATAGCATTTAATACAAAAAATTAAGAAAAGTTTCAAAAAAATAATTTTTCATTTTTCTTAGGTTAAGATAAATATAAAAAGCCAAAAAAATATTTTTTCATAATTTTCTTAGTTTAAATAGTATTTTCTAGCATTTTAATTAGCTTTAAATTGTTTTAAATTAGTAATAAATATATAAAAAGTCTAAAAAATATATTTTCAGTTTTAAAATTAGTTTTATCATATTTTAGATTTTTCAAAGTTAAAATTTCATTTTTCCAGATTTATTTTATATTTTCTAGTATTTAAGTGTATTTTAAATAAATAAATAATTAGTAATAATTAGATAAAAGTGTGAAAATATATTTTAATTTTAAAATTAGTTTTATAATATTTTAGATTTTTCTGAATCATAATTTTATTTTTCTAGCCTTATTTCATATTTTCTTCTATTTTAGAGTATTTATTAAATAGTTAAATGAGTTTTTAATTAATAATAATTAATTAAATAGTTGTAAAAATAATTTTCTTTTTCTAAATATTTTCTAGTATAATTAGGATTGTAAAAATGTATTTTTCATATCCGTAGGTATTTTCTTTCTTTATTCTCACGTTTTATTTCGTACGTTACGTAGTTTTTTATTTAAACGTACGTTTTAAGTTTTAAACGTTCATCATTTTAAATATAGTGATAGCGTTTATTTAATATATTTTATCCTTTTAATTTTCTTAATTTGTATTTAAGTCGCTTTAATTTATAAACTTTTTCAGTAGTGTAATATTCAATCCAAAACCTTTACTGATCACTATCATTAGTGATCACTCTATCGTCTGATCAAGTGTTTACACACCATTGAGTCTCCGTGGGACTAAACGACCCGGGAATCTATTGTATTCTCCAGGACTTCATTGTATTTGTGTTTTAAGCAGTTTTAAGTCTATTACGGTTAGCCATTCACAAGTGGCTAGCTTGTGTGATTAGACTTGACTAGTTCAGCACAGATCACCTACCCTTTATAAGGTACTAGGCTAAGCACCTAGTTCCATTGCAATGGAGGAACTATTACCACACTACACCAATGACTAATCCCAAAGGAGATCTACTCCTTTACAACATCATCAAGGATATCTATATCCTTGGATCTAATACTAGTCTATCTTGTACATCGAAACACACCATATCAAATGTACATCTAAGGCACCTTTCACTAATGCCTTTGACTAGATCTACAAGACACCTTTCACTAATGTCTTGTGTCTTCACTTCTAAGCACCTTTCACTAATGCTTCTTTGTCTTGACTTCTAAGCACCTTCACTAATGCTTCTTTGTCTTGACTTCTAAGCACCTACCACAAGTGCTTATCCCATAGGCGATAGATACCCTTCACTAATATCTTCGTCTTGACACTTGAGACATCTTTCACTAATGTCTTCAACACTACACTTCTTTAAAGAAAGAAAGGAATCATCAACAAGAAGACTTGATAGCCTTGATGATGAGGAAGCATGGCAACTCATGGACTTGAGCTTGCTCGACTTCAAAGGTGGTGATCTTGCCTTTAAGAGGAACCTAAAGATCACACAAAACAAAACTACAAACATAGATCTCTTGGATATAAGGTTAGTGAGATTTAACTCGGGGAGAAAGTATGTTAAAAGGGGTAAGAAATAATGAAGAAATGGCTCACTATTTATAGAGGAAAATCCCATCGTTCCGGATCCTTCCACTGGGATCCGCTAGCACAAAGCTAGGGATCCGTGGTACGCTCATCTTTGCCCATGGGTATTTTTGGTTATGGGTCATGGGTCATGGGTTATGGGTAGATCCATGGTTTTCTTTCTAGATACAATGTATCTTAAGGATACAATGAACTTGGTTAAGTGGTATAAATAAAACCATGGGTTATGGGTCAAAACCATTTGCTAGTTTTTAACTATTTAGTATATACTTGTTTTTACCCATTTTAGTATATACTTGTTTTTACCCATTTTAGTGTATACTTAGTTAAGTATAAGTTATCCCAATATGTAAACACTAGTTGTTGTACATATGTATATCTAAAGCATAAAATCACTTATTCTTGTTTTAGTGTTTTATGTGAAAGCGTAAGTGTGTTAGAAAACTATTAGTTCAAACCATTTACGTATTTTATTTGTTTCGTTAAAATGATTTTACTTTTGTTATCAACAAAACATTAGAAGATCGTAAAATATAAATAAACATTTTTACGGCTTATTTGTATTAACACTCTCAATCTTAAGGGCTTCAATGCAAACCTTATCAGGGCAAAGTAGCGACAACTCTTGGAAACGACGATTGTAAGTCATCATGTCGGTACCCTTAACCTTATGGTTCCAGAACTCAATCTCTAGCATCTTAACTTCATTCCTAGGACAGTAAGTCTTGATCAGGAGATCCTTAAACTGGGTCCAAGTCATGCTATAGGCTACATCACTTCCTACGGATCTGTGATAGTTGTTCCACCAGTCAACGCTCGTCCATCAAGGTAAATGTTGCATACTTAACCTTACAATCCTTTTCACGTTGCTAACGGTAAACACAGACTCGTTTTCTCCATCCACCTAGTTAGGTAAACCACTCCCCGGTTCCTCCGAACTCGATGGGACCACGTAATCGAACTCTTTGTAGGTACAACCTCGAGTTAGATTCAAGGTGGGGTTCCACCAGAGGTGTTGGAGAGATTAGACTCGCTAGCGAGTTCGACACACTGCGCCACAAGTCGGGTCAATGTGGGTTGGGTTCAAAGGTGGAGGTTTTGTGGAACAGGACCATTCTCAAGACGGTCATTCACATTCGGGTTCTCTACTGGTGGGTTATCGGTGTTCGGGTTCTCAACAGTGGAGTGGTTGGGGTCGGACGACTACCTCGACGGACAGAGCAACCACAACAGCAGGAGCTGCCGGTTGTTCCTAAGCGGGTTTCGTCTTGTTGCCATCATTCAAGGCAAGAATAACAGATTTCATAAGTTCACAATTCACGCCTAAAAGACCGAGTTGGGTTCCAAGGATCACCAGATAACGCTCGAATACATAATCAAGGTCAACAAGGATAATGTTATACCATAACAAAACAATCAGAGACCGAATCATAACCAAAGGATGCACGTTCCAATAACCATAACTTACAGGTTTCAAAGTGGAATACATGAAAGGATACGGAGAAATCAAAAACGATCCTAACAACGATACCAACTAGAATACTAGGATAGGTCTACATCTCGAACCAAGTACTACTTAGTTTCAAGATGGTACAATGCCATGAATCTAACAAAATCTAGCCACGATCACGAATACCACTAACTGATCTCCTAACCTCGTCCATCACTCTCCCAAGGTATGAGATCTCAAGACGCTGAGAGCTGCGATCTCTCCTCGGATTCACGACCTCCTTCTCCAACTCGTCGACCTTGCGCCGAAGCGTTTGGTCTGCCTCCTGGGCTATCGAACACTCTGCTAGCCGGTCTCCCACCTGCTCATAGAGTCCCGACAGACCCTCTCTCAAGGCCATCGATTTCTTCTCCATCTTAGTCAAATCTATCCTCAAATCCTCTACACCAGTCCTCGTCACTCCGTCTAATCGATTTGACAACCTACTAAGGCTAATATTCTGGGATATAATCCTCTCCCAGATCAAACCCGTACCTCCATACTCCTCGGGCTCTGAAGCAATCTCTGATGGTATCTCAGATCCTAATGGGCTACCTATCTCAGGTGAATGTGGAGGTGAACCAAAATCAAAAGGCTGCCCAAGAGAATCAGGATCAGGAAATGGTAAAGGAGAGCCTGGTCTTGGAGAATGTGCAGGACTCTGCAATGGAGGAGTACCGACATCTGGGATATCCTCATCATCCTCCTTCTGAGGATCCTCATCCTCATCTACATACTGCTCCTCAATCTCATGATCCTCCTCGATCTCATGCTCCTCCTCGCCCTCATTCACAGAGGGAGAGTCCATGAGTCGGAGTCTCTGTGCGGGTGAATCCGAGGTGGTACAAGTGGGGATCTAGGTCTTCAAGACATGGTGATCTTTGGTGGTGATGGCGAGAAAGAGTGGGTCGCTAGGTGAATAGGTGATGATGGTGGTCGCATCAACATGCGGGCGGTACTACGAGCAAGTCTAGAAGTGCGGGCTCGTGCTAAGACTGATGTAAAGTGAGTGCCTAGATGAGCTAGGCGATCGATGATGATGATGAACTAGAGTGACGGGTAATCATATAGGGATCACCCTGCGCAACAGTCATGAGAGTCAATGTTGGGGAACTAGCAGCAGCAAGGTCATCCTCAGACACATCAAAAGCTAGTGAAGGCATAGTCTGTGATAATGGCATAGGGTACGTATAAGTGTTTGAAAACAACTGGTTCTAATAAGCGCATCAACTCAACCAAAACATATATCACATAATGAAAGCTTAAAAAAAATAGAGGTACCGCATTACTCAAAATATGCCTTTAAATAAAACATGTAAGTTCAGTTCTATCACATAATCCACTTATCATATAATACCAAATCATAACATATCGATAATCCAAATCAAATCCATAATATCTCGACAATCGAATCGCATATCCCAACACCAATAATCATATCTCAAAACATAACATCTCGATAAAAAATCCGCAATTCATAAAATCTCGTAAGTCAAATTGCAGTTCATACCATAATCAAATAGGAAGCTTCGGCTTGGCAAGCGGGCGTGCGTCGGTCGGGGATCAAATTTCTTAAAAAGTGGTTATAGTTTAGGTTTTATTAAATACCTAGTTCTCTATAACCTTGAGCTCTGATACCAATCTGTAACACCCCCAAATCTCGGTACAGCAGAAGACTTAATCAAGTTTTCGGGGCGTTACAATTGGATTGGTATCTCACACAAGTATAGCAAACAAGATAGTCATTTAACATTCAAAACCAATCTCAAATTTAAATATTCAAAACATTAATCCCAAAGTGTAAATATTAGGCCCAAACATGATTTAATAAAATAGGTCCCCATAAATTATCAGAGTTTGATTATGATCCTTGACCATGCCTCCTTGCCAAGCTTCCACCGAACACGCACTCCAAACATCACTTAAATACCTGAGAAAGCATGCTAAAAGGTCAGCTAACGCTGGTGATTTCATAGGTTTAAATTCAAGTAAAAGTAGCGGACCTGTAGGAGTTAATTTGCTATGCGAGACTTATGATAGATACACATCAATCACAAACAAATATCATATCCGATATCATACTGGGCCCCTAGCGACACTAGCCAGCACAATTGTAGCAAAGTATAGAACGATTGCTAACCCTGGACTAGGTCGAAGTAGAAGTCTATACTTAGCTAGGAACGTGTTATAGCAATTAGGATTGCTACCCTAGACTAGGGCAACAACTACCACATATCTATCTAATTAGTCAAGCACATAAGCAATCAAAATAGTTTAGAAGGTCATAAAATAGTAGCATGATTCTCACCCCATTATAGTTAAAACATAGATAAAAGTGGGGCTATGAAACTCACCTCAACCAAGCAACGCACAAATAAACACTAGCGTAAGATAATGACTAATCACAGACAAAGAACTATCGACTAAGACAACCTATTAATGTAAACCAATTTTAATATATATTTCCCAAAATCAACGTTATCTATCCCAATGTATTCCTTTTCATTATTTCCAAAAATGTCTTGTTTCACCGTTTAAACCTAGTGTTTGGTATCCTCATGTGGGTGTATCGACTCAATATGATGTCATGAATGCACTCAACCAACCAATATGTGACTCAATGTAACACGATGAGACATCTAAGCGATAAGCTCCATAGTCAAATAAGTTTCGGAATAAATGGTAGACCTTATCGAATTCGTCAACTCGATAAACTCAATTATTTATTTGTGTCGCTTATTATCCCATAAACCGGTCGCATCTTGATGAGTCATAAGGATAATTCACCCATTAATAATGTTATCCTACGTACCTAGTGGGCTCTTATTAGATTCGTCAACCTAATAAGTCCGCTACCCACGTGGATCAACACTATTAATGTTAGGTTATCCGTAACCCATGCACACAACGTAAGTAAATAAATACTTAAAAATAGTATTAAATGCCCATAATTGGCATATTTCGATAAACGTGCACTCGAAACTTTTAATTACTTATTTATTATAAAACATTTTCATTTTTAGTCGTTAGTTTCTATTTAAAATAGTAAATAACAAGATAAGTCTTGTTATCAATATTTTTGGTATAAAAGCGTTTTTATTATTAATGTTTCATAGTTTATTAGCATTTTCATATATACATTTCGTCAAATTTCAATATTAGTTTCATATCGTTATTCGTTTTGAGTCCATGACGACGAGTCATGACTTCTCGCTTTTAATCAATCAATAGTCCAAATTATACTAAAGTCCATGTTACGGCGTTGTCGAGTCAACTATTGACTAAAAGTCAATGTAACATCGACGTTGTTTCAAAGTTGACAATATATATATATATATATATATATATATATATATATATATATATATATATATATATATATATATAGGGCCGCGTTCTTGTGTGGTAATGCTTAAAGTAAAACAATAGGAACCATTGTAGACCATTAGATCAAGCTTATTTGATCAAAATTAATGTTAATTAAATGAGTGGCTTAATTGTAATAAAATGGAAAACTAGTGGCATTGTGTACCAATTTAATAATGACATATAGACCATCAATTTCTGCAATAAATGTGGACGTAATAATTATGGACCTAATTTTCGGTTTGGGCAATTTTTGTCAGCGTATTTTGTATCTATTTTGACATAATTTTCAGTTTAAAAATTCACATGGTTTATGACTTTTTTTTCTAATAGTGACACATTTAATGTTTATATATTCTTAATGACACACTACCAAATTTTGCATTTATAGTGACACACTAAAATGTTAATACATTTCTAGTGACACATTAAAATGTTAATACATTTTTATGACACATTACCAAATTTAATACATTTTTAATGACACATTACCAAACTTTAGTATCTTTGTAGTGACACACTATGTTTATCATACATATTTTCTTAACACATATGGAATGTCATATTAAATTTTTTTATATGTTTGTAGTGACACACTAATTTTGTGACACATTTCTAGTGACACGTTAAATTTTTTGACACATTAAATTTTTGACCCACTTAGTTATATGATACATTTTTAATGAAACGTCAATTTTTTACACAGTTTTTCTAACACACTACATTCATGATACATTGACATTAAAAAAATAAATATTGACACACAACGATAAATGAATTAATATACTATAAAATACCTATACTAACACACAAGAATTCATAAATCAAGAACAATAATACATACACAAACTTATCTAATAAAACCAATGATACTCAATGGCCTTCTTTGACCGACAATAAAGAAACGTGTATATCTAAAACACTATCAAATCAAAAAGTGACGTGGGCATCAATTATAGCCTTGATATAAATCCATCTTTAATAGATAAATTTACAAAATTTGTAAAACGAAATCACACAACAAAACTATTGGATCAATTTTTGGTAGCATTACCCGAACGACGATTCGTGACGGAAAATGCAAGTCGCGGTCGCTGGAGATATGGTGAGAACAAAAACAAAACTTACAATAAACCATGTTACAACTAATATTCATAAGAAAAATAACACTCGAGGCCAAATCTAGTAGAGGAATAACAACACCAATGATCCGTTGATTTTTACAAATCTAACAGCGGTAGCAGATTGCTATATATAAATGTGAGAGATCGAATGGTTGTTCCCGTGTGATTGTTTGGTACGATTCACAGAAATAGGGTCACGATAGATCTTGATTATTCACTGATATGGAAGGGAAAAAGAGAGATGAGGAGGGCAGCTTTTTTTTTGTTTGTTTTTTGTGATATGAGATGAAATGAAGGACGGTTGTTTTGAATGGAAAATAATGGGGAGAGAAATAAGGAAACACAAAGTTACAAGATTACCCTTTTATTTAGTTTATAATTTTGAATTTAGATAAAATCTGAAAATCCACTTGTCAATTACCGATTGGTTCTATTGCTTTTATCTTGGGTTGGTCACCACATTTAACCTTAAATATATATATATATATATATATATATATATATATATATATATATATATATATATATATATATATATATATCAAGTCCAAATAAAAGTCATAATAACGCAATTCAATCTCAAATCAACCCAAATCAATCTCGCCAACCATTCAACCAACCAAATATACCCGAAACCAATGTTATGACCCTAATGGTCATGACACGGTCCTGATTAAGACCACGTGAACCAAACAAGCTCTGAAGCTTTCTACCCACGCGCCTCATCCAAACACCAAAACATCGACCAACAAGCTACCACAATGATCCGACCCGGACCCGTGGTCTAAGTGGGTTACGTACGCCACCAAGCCATGACCATCGTGGGTCATGGTGGCTTGTACGCCCCATAAACACAACCAAACATCAAACCCATCATCTATTCCTAGTCAAAAACATAAAACATGACCTAAAATGCAAAAACCCAACAATATGATACACCACATGATACCAAATCACTAGCTACATGTTTATTTAAGTGTTAATTAGGTTTAATCCCATGTTTCACCCAAACCCTAAAAATTAAACCATGGTCGAGCCTCAGACGAGCCCCAGAGGTCGTCACGACGCAGCTTAAAGCTTAACCAAGCTTGACCCATGTTCCATTTACCATTTTACAACCCGATCTACAAGTTTTAATGAAAACCCTAGAATCACGAATCTTATTTTCAAGATTTGAAGGTGTTAATGTAGGCTTTTGTGAGAGATCTTTATATGGATGGAAAGAGGAAAGAAATATCTATCTAATGGAGGTGAAGGTGTAATTTCACTTGCCAGAATTTGGCCGGAATTTGGCCGGAAAAGTGGCGGCAATGATGGTGGTTAGGGTTAGGGTTTTTAATTTTTGGAAAAGAAAGAGAGTTAGAGAGAGAAAGTGATGGTATGTGTGTTTTTAGTGAGAGAAACAAATGGGTGTAATGAGGTAGGGATGGGGTTTATATATTTTTGGCTAGGGACCAAAATAAAAATGAGAGGGAGGGGAGGGGGCGCCGGCTAGAGGGAAAAAGGAGGGGCTGGGGTCGTCATTTTTCGTAAACTATCCCATTTACCCATTCTCGAGCTCATATATTGTCGCACGCGTGTCCCACAACGTTCATTCGACTTTCTATTATCGTTATTTATGTTTTTCCACGAGTTTTGACTATTTATTTGTCAATTTTCAAGTTACGGTCTAAAAGTTACATTATTTCTCGTTTTAGGCTTTTATAGTAACGAATCGAATAGTGCCTATCAAAAAGAGTTAAAACTCACACGATAACTCATCCAATAATAAAATAAATCATAAAAACCAATAAACGATATAAAATCAAGTCATGGTCGATGAAAATAGTCACACCATGATCCATAACCCATGACCCATGACCCAAAACCCATTGGCAACAGGGAGCGTCCCACGGATCCCCAAGATAATCGACGGATCCTCAGTGAGGATCCGTGGGATCCGTGGAAGAGAAGTTGTTTTCTCTATAAATAGTGAGCCATTTCTTCATTGTTTCTCACCCTTTCTCACATACTTTCTCTTGGAGTTAAAAACTCTCTAACCCCATATCCAAGTGATCTATGTATGTAGTTTTGTTTTTTTGTGATCCTCTAGGTTCCTCTTAAAGGCGAGATCACCACCTTTGAATTCAAGCAAGCTCAAGTCCATGAGTTGTCATGCTTCCGCATCATCAAGACTATTGAATTTCTCTTGTTGATGGTTCTCTTCTTTCTCACTAGAAATGTAGTGTTGAAGACATAGGTGATGTCTAAAGAGTCAAAACGAAGACATTAGTGAAAGGTGTCGATCGTCCGTATTGAAAGCACTAGTGAAGGGTGCTTAGAAGTCAAGACTCGAGGCATTAGTGAAGGGTGCCTAGAAGTCAAGTCACAAGACATTATTGAAGGGTGTCTTGAAGATCGAGTCAAGGGCATTAGTGAAAGGTGCCTAAGGTGTACATTCGATATGGTGTGATTCAATGTACAAGATAGATTAGGATTGGGTCAAAGGATATTGTTATCCTTGTTGATGTTATTATAAGGAGTAGATCTCCTTTGGGGTTAGGTGTTGGTGTAGTGTTGGGTAGTAGTTCCTCCATTGTAATGGAACTCGGTATCTAGCCTAGTATCGGATAAAGGGTAGGCGACGTTGTGATAGGTTTGGTTCTCCTTGGTGAAAGAACCCGGTATCTAGCCTTGTACCGGATAAAGAGTAGGAAACGTTGTGAAGGTTTCTCCACCATAAGGATTCGGTGTTGTGTAGTGATTACGAACTCTCGAGTAGGTGACTCGGGGATTGGAGTAGGGCAAGGAAGGTGTCCTTGTAGCTGAACCACTATAAATACTCGCGTTGTGGTTTTGTGCTTCTTACTCTTTATCTTTTCATTACATATTTATATTTCTATATGTTTGTTTATCAACATCCAACACACATCCAAATAGATTGACATAAGTCGATCTAAATAGTTTAAAACGAGTTTTAATTGTAAAACTATTCAACCCCCCTTCTAGTTTTCCACAAATTGAAAACTTGTTTGTCAATTATTATTCTTCGAGAATTACCTATTCTATACTTTCATCACTAGCAGATCAACTGATGTGGTGAAACTATGATAATGAGGGTCCTAGATTCAAGGAAAATTCTATGGTTAATATTAGGGATGAGCATTTCGAACCGAATCCCAGAACCGAACCGGAACCGTACCGGTACCGTATCGAAACGTTACCGATTCTTGAAATACGGTATGGTACCGGGACTACAAAATAAGCTAAAAAAAATCGGGACCACTAATTCGGCACGGACTGTACCAAATCGTGAAATTCCGAAAAAGCGGGAAAACCCGATTTCCGATCGGTATCCGAATCCGCTCGATGCGATGCGGTACCACTAATTTATGCTCGGGAAAAATCGGTACCACTAATTGGTGCACGGATCGGTGCGGGACCGGCACCGTGCTCATCCCTAGTTAATATGAATATTGACCTAAGGGTATTTTATTTTCTTGAAAGATTTAATTATCAAAATACTAAAATTGAATTTTGTTAATTCTTTTGATCAGTATTAATGCAACATTAAACCGTAAAGCGTGGTTTGGGCTTTGGTAAATTGATCTAGTTCTGTTTTCAAACAAATGTTTGATCAAGAAAATTTACTAAAAGACAAACATAGACTCTTTTCCATGGAAGAAGAGTGAGACTCAATCCTATTCCTTTTAATGATTGAGAAAGGTATGTTAGGAACATTAGAATTGTCTAAATTCTATTATAACTCATAACAACTTTAATAGTTAAGAAAATTGCACACCATGTTTTCCTTAAGAGATTTCATTACCCTCTGTTGGTGATTGAATTCTTATATGACATTTTGGTCAACTAGAAAACATGTTTGACATTTTATGAGTTATTAAATTAGAAGCTAGACTAATTACCGCAAAATTGGTAAAAGACAAACTAGTGTAGTTTATTTAGTTGTTTTGCTTTGACCAATTAAAAGTGCTACACACCATTGTGTGGACAGTAGACCTATTAAGGAAGAAATTGCATGCTCAATTTTTCAAGTTAATAGCATTGATGGATGATTCATCATCTCTGAGTAGAATACACTCTTTTAGTACCTAAGTAATTGTTACGAATGGTCTTTAAAAGGGGTAACAACGTAATAGCATGCTATTTTCAGCGATTAATGAAACACTTACAATGTTGTCAAATCCGGTGGGAGTACGGTGTATTCTTGAATAAGACATTATTGTAACGTTGTCTAATTCGATGGGAGTTACAAGATTTATCATCTTGGTAGTAACTCGATTATTTACGGATTTTCTTGAAATAATGCATTACGCTCAAAATGTAGACATTCATATTCTCAAGGATAGTCATGAACGTTTCCTTGATAATTAAGTACTCCTACATCTACTTGTAATGCTTATATATCTATGACACTATCATATTGCTCACACAAACAATCGAATGTCATGGTGTTTATCTACTATATGATGTTGTTATATGCACAAGTGGGAGAAGTATTTATTGTGTGCAAAGGAACAACACATACAAATATGATTAATGGATTCTCTTGATCGTAAGGTTAGAGATTAACATTCTAATAAGATTGTCTTGCTTAAAGAACATGTGTCAAGATTATAGCATAGACTACTTTTATGTCTTATGTCATTCAAATTATAGAAACACTTGAAGTTACATTTTAGGTTAAGTGAGATTTTGGCTAGATTGTAATCTCAAGGTAAATCTCCACTTGTCGTGGGATCGGGCGTGGATGCTTTTGCAGTTTCTTAAGTTGGACACTCCAAGGGATGACATAATTAAAATAAAGTAATCTAATGCTACTTTAAATATTTGTGTATTCTTGGAATGACATAAATAGTTTATTAACTTGAAAATTAATTAATTGAAACCATGGCGTGGTGTTCATGATAACTTTAAATTATACATGGTTATGTGTTTCTGTATAAACTCACAAACATGAAGTCTTTTAAAGACTTATAATATAAAGTAGAATATTATAATCATATGTCATTGACTTAGTCAAAGAATACTTATGTTATAAAGCATGCAATTGGCTTGAATATTCTATTATACCATTAAGTTGACTTAGTTGGTAAATAGGTAGGCCAAAAGGAATAAGTTTATCTTACATATTGTTATATTGTCTTACAATATTAATTCTAATGAAATACTATATGTATATGGTATGTTCAGTTAGAAGAATCAAACTTTTGTCATATTATTTGATTCAAGATAACTATATCCTCTTTTCTTCCAAAATTTATCAAGGTTAGAAATTGGGTATTGATTGGATATACTTAAGCAATTAACTGTGTAGAAATCATATGGACAAAATTGTATATGTGTTTAATGCATGACTTGCGACAAGATTATTAATCACACTTAAGCAATTAACTGTGATTGAATATTCTTTCCTTGGCACATTAAATATATAATGATTATAATTGTCATACTTATTTTCTTTGATATGAAAAATGACAATGGAATATTAAAACTCTTTCTTGTGTGATTGCTTTTGCGAGGACGATAAGTAATACAAAGGAGTTTTATGAATTCACAAAATTTTTGGAAATGTACAAACTGCAAGAATCCATGAATGGATATATGCATGCATCTAGGAGACGATTCTTAGGTTTAACTATTAAATCCAAGTTTTGGTTTAAAATTAAAATAAGATAATTCCTAAGTATTCTTGAAAGCTAGTGGGAGTATTATGTTTATTTTCTTTAAATCTTATATGTTGTGGGTAGTAACATTCCATCTAAGCTAAATGTTAAGTTTTAGTTGGGAATGAAACTTCACATGAAAGATTTTGACAATAAGACATACAACCTTGGAATATATGTTTATTATTAATAAACATGTGCGGTAAAATAAATGAGTCTAATAGAACATGATATATCATTTGGAAAATGGATATGTAGAACATGAATGAAATCTTAGTTTGAAACAAGGATTTTTCATGTACATCATGTTATTGTTGTATCATGCTTGAATGCAAGATGATTTGACAACATTGATATCTAATGAAGTTATTAGATAACTAGTGTAATGAATATTCTAATAGAATATGTTTGAATCTAGAATTACATTCCTCAGCCTGGAATTGCTCTCAAAATTCTATTGATGAGCAATACAACAATTGTTGCGTAATTGTCATAGCCAACAAACTTGAAAGTTTTGGAAGGCATCAAACATTACATTGTAGATATTGAAATTTACGGAGATTATTTTAAAGAGCATATTGTTGTTTGTATACAATGATGTTGGTTTAATTGAGATGACACTCAATACTAGTCATGGGAGGATTTCATCCTTGTAAATGGCCATGTGAACTAGTTGTGCTCAACTAAGAGCATAGTTGCATTATACAATAAAGAATAAGAATACTTTAAACTTTAAAGTGTTTGAAAGTTTGATTGTCATAAATTAGTGGTTGAGGATGTCACACACTTTATGAAATATTATGTGGCAATATCAAGATATTTTGAATGCACACATACAAGAACTTCACTAGTTGAATTCTTGAAATAAGTATTCTCAAAATTCCAATAGATCAAAGTTAGTTGAAATTATGCCTTGTCAACAAGTATGATTGTCATTACTTGAGACATAATTTATTAACAAGTATTATCATGCATTGATATATTTAGTATTTGGATAAGGGATGTTATGAACAAATATTATTTAAATGAAATAAAATATTGGTTATGTTTATTTTTCATTTTCTTAATATTATATCCAATATTTGCATGTTTAATCCGTGAATAACTTATGTTATTCTAAAAGTCCGTTGTCGATCAATGATGTGTGAATGTCATTAAATTAAGACAAATATGAGTTTTGGTAGAATATACTTTAATTATATTGATGTGTGGGACATGCCAAATTCACATTATATTCAATGAATTGAATATAGGACAGATCTCAACTTAACATGATTGTATTTTATGGATCTTTGTCATTAAGTAAATCATGTATATTTATCCTCAAACTTGAGATACCAGATAACTGTTATGAATGTAGCACACTTGTGTGAAATAGTTTAACGCTATCCGTAAAAGGTGGTTATAAGGGTTGTTTTCAGAAGTGTTGCAAAGTTCATGAGTTTTGCTTGTAGTCAAGAGAATTTGCTCCTTTGAACTTGTTTCAAAGCATATCTGTTTGGGCCCTCGTAGGGTTGACAAGATGTTTGTAAGGCCTTACCCAAGATCTATCTCGAATACGTTCGAGATGATTTGGTAATCTTGTTCAATCGATATAACGAGAAACAAAATATTAACTTGTGAAATGACTCGATCCATATTCACGATTAATGAAGTATTAGAAGTAAAAGGATAAGTATTAATGATGAATCATTAAAATGGTTTTTCCAGGGAACCACACTCGGTTCAAATCTGGGGGCATTGGCGTGTTAAGCTAGACTAAAACAATTTCATTACTATATTAAGATATATCCAAGTGGGAGCTGAAAGGTTATGGATATAAATTAATATTAGTATGACCGGATTCGAACTCGAGACTTCGGGATTGCACACATTACGTATGAGAATTAATGTTTAGAATAATTAATATATAAATGTTACTATTAATTATTTAGTCACGAAATAAACACTTAACGATAGTTAATATTTAACGAGTTTAGACTAACGGTCGCTAAATGTAAACTAAAAGGACTAGAGATGAAATTAGTGGACAAGAAAGATCTAGAACCCCTCTTGGGGTCCTATGGCCGGTCGTGGGTCTCCAAAAGCCCAAGGAGGATCTTTTCTTGGTCACCAAGCTATTAGATACCTATAAATACAAACCCCTTATATTCATAAATCTAATCTTGGATCACCAAAGAACCCTATCTTCTTCTCCTCTCCTCTCCTCTTGTGTTTGGCCGATCGACTCCATCCCTAAACCCATAGGGATCGATTTTCCAACATCAAGAAACAAGTGTTTGGTTTATTTGTGATTCAAGAACCTATCTTTTCACATTAATTCGATATTAGTACGTGTGTACAAGAACGAAGAGCAAATACACTTGTGTTTGCATATCTTGGGTATTCGATTTTTGGTGTACTCGAATTTGTTAAACCCTAATTTATTAGGGTTTAGGGTTTCTTGGTTTTTGATCTTAATTTGGGGTTTTCATAAACCCTAATTGCATTGATTGATAAATGGTACGCATATACTTTTAATTCGGTTAATTAATTTACAAGTATTATTCCTATTACTTCCGCTGCATGCTTTGATGATGTTTATGTGTTTTCTATAATTGTTATGATTAGTAAAACCCAACACCTTCCATCCTACCCAAGCGGCAAATAAAATTCTAGCTGAAAAAGCATACAGTGGTCTGCCATCTGATTGTTATCCAATGAATGTCAAACAAATGGCAGAAATATAAATCTATATGCATCATATAATATTTTGATGATTGTTGTTGACTATATATGAAGCCGTGTCAAAACATTTATGAATAAGGTGGATACTGAAATGGCTTAAGACTGGTTATTGTTAAATTGCATGTTTTGCTCTTCAGCCTTACACACTTTTTGCAAACTTGAGAAATGTAAAATATTTTGTTCAATTTAATCAACACAAGTGGATTTATAGACACCAAACCAGCATTACAAAACCTATATAATTCCTAATGCAACTTATATAACTTCGTAAAATCAATCCTACAGGATGTCAAAGAGTACATAGAGCTTGCAAAAAGAGTGAGTTTTCAACATACTGTTAAAATGATACCAAAACAACAACAACAACTTCTTAATCACCCACCAACCACCCCTTGGTGATCATTCACTATTATTATAACAATATACACAGATGACTTGTACCCAACACCGATTCAAGTCTACAATACAAGATCAAAAGATGATAGTCCCTCTAATAGATACTGTCTACAAATACTCACACACTAAACCAGAACCCAATACAAACCCATAAACTGAAACAAGACAATGAACAAGATCAAGCAGATCTTGGTACATAAACCAAACTTAAACTATAAACCCAGAAGATCAATATTCACTCAGAGAAACCAGAGAAGTATTTTTGTATGACGATGAAGTTATGAAACCCTAGATCCGTCCAAGATCTTTTATACACCTCAAGTTTCCATAACGACCCCTGAGAAATAGAAACATGACAAACAGAACCAAAACATAATGTTAGGCATAAAATATTTACATATTAGACCCTGAAGGTTCATAAGTTGGACAAATGATGTTACTTTCAACGCCCCCTCTCAAACTGATGAACCTGCATAACGATTAACCATGCCCAACTTCTTAATCATAGAACCATGCTGCACAGAACCAAGAGCTTTGGTCAAAACATCTGCAGTTTGACTTTTAGAGTCAACCTTAACAGTTTTGATCAATCCAGTAGCAACCTTTTCTCTAACCAAATGCACATCAATGTCAAAGTGTTTAGTCTTTTCATGTAAAATAGGATTAGCAGCTATTTGAATAGCATACTTATTATCACAACACAACTCAACAGGTAACAAAGAGTCACCCACACCAAGATCCTTCAAGATCTTAACAATCCACATAATCTCACAAGTAGCAGATGCCATTGCTCTGTATTCAGCCTCAGCTGAAGACCTAGACAATGTAGCTTGCTTCTTGCTCTTCCAAGAAACCAAATTCTCATTCATAAATACACAATATCCAGAAATTGACCTTCTAGTAATAGGACACTTTGCCCAGTCAGAATCAGAATAAGCAACAACTTTAAACCCACCTTGACCCTTACTAAACCCAATACCATTACCAGGAGCCAATTTCAAATATTTAAGCACTCTTAAACCCATATTAAAATGAGATTGTAAGGGAGCATGCATATGTTGGCTCAAACAATGAAAAAAATAGGCAATATCAGGTCTAGTCATAGACAAGTAAATCAGTTTTTCAACAAGTTTTTGATAACTTGTAATATTTTCAAGTATTTATCACCATCGACTCCTTATGAGCCAAAACAATATTTTCGTGTAAAGGATTCATAACAGTTTGCATGCCAACAAACCAAATTCATGAAGCAATTCCAAACAATATTTCCTTTGATTTAGACACAAACCCTCTTTAGTTTTTAGAACTTCAATACCCAGAAAATATTTTAATTCTCCCGAATCTTTAATCTTAAACTTATTTTTCAAAAAACTTTTAAAACTTTTAATTTTTGTTTCACTATTTCCTGTAATAACCAAGTCATCAACATACACAAGCAAAAACAAAACAGTTTCACCTTTTGTTTTAACAAACAAAGAATAATCATTTTTAGATTGTTCAAAACCTGCTTCAAACAAGGCCTCAGTAAGTTTATGATTCCACTGTCTAGGAGACTGTTTCAAGCCATATAAAGACTTTTTTAATAGACAAACCTTATTGTCTCCTTCTTTAAAAAACCCTGGAGGAGGTAACCTATAAACCTCCTCATTTAAATCACCATACAGAAAAGCATTGTTAACATCTAATTGAAAAATTTTCCAATCCATTTGAACAACCAGACTTATTAGGCACCTAATAGTACCCATCTTAACAACAGGACTAAAAGTTTTTTCATAATCAATACCCTCATGTTAATACAAAAAAACCGTAAAAACGTTTATTTATATTTTACGATCTTCTAATGTTTTGTCGATAACAAACGTAAAATTATTTTAACGAAACAAATAAAATACGTAAATGGTTTGAACCAATAGTTTACTTACACACTTACATTTTCATATAAATCACTAAACAAGTAATAGTGTTTTTCATGTTATAATAATGCATATGTATGACAACTAGTGTTTACATATTGGGTAGATATATACATATTTAGTATGTATTATAATGGGCTATAGAATTGGTAGAAGTTTAAGTATTTAACCCATTGACTTAATACATTGAATGTCGTTGGGTAAAACCCAAAGTCCATGACCCATACCCATGGAGCATAATCCATAACCCATGACCCATTGCATGAAATCATGCATAAGTCATGATGGGTATTATCCATGACCCATGGAGCTAACCCATAACCCATTGACTAGATGCATTGCATCTACTAGATACATTGTATCTACTTGGATACACATGGTCCAAAGTCTATGACCCATAACCCATGACCCATGACCCATAACCCATAGATAATGAGGAGTGTCTCACGGATCCCTAGTAATACACTAGACGGATCCCTCAAGCAAGGGATCCGTGGGATCCGTGCAACAGTAGCCAGTTTTGTGTATAAATAGTGAGCCATTTCTTCATTGTAACTCACCCCTTTTCACACACATTCTTTCTTAGTGTTGTAAACTCTCTAACCTCATATCGAAAGGATCCTTCTATGTAGTTTGTGTTTGTTTTTGTGTGATTCTCTAGGTTCCTCTTAAAGGCGAGATCACCACCTCTTGAAGTCGAGCAAGCTCAAGTCCATGAGTTGCCAAGCTTCGTCATCATCAAGACTACTGAAGTTCTCTTGTTGATAGTTCTTTCTCCCTCCATAGAAGTGTTGTGTTGATGGCATTAGTGAAAGGTGCCCAAGGTCCGAGTCGAAGTCATTAGTGAATGGTGTCGAAGGCTCGTATAGAAGGCATTAGTGAAAGGTGCCAAAGGTTAGTGTCAAAGGCATTAGTGAAAGGTGCCAAAGAGTCAAGTCAAAGGCATTAGTGAAAGGTGCCAAGGAGTCGTGTCAAAGGCATTAGTGAAAGATGCCTAGGGTGTACATTCGATATGGTGCATCGATGTACAAGATAGATAGTTTGGGTCCAAGGATATTGATATCCTTGATGATGTTGTAACAAGGAGTGGATCTCCTTTGGGATAGGTGTTGTGTAGAGTTGGGTAGTAGTTCCTCCTTTGTAATGGAACTCAGTATCTAGCCTTGTACCGGATAAAGTGTAGGCGACGTTGTGATAGGTTTAGTTCTACCTCGTGAAAGAACCCGGTGTCTAGCCTTGTACCGGATAAAGAGTAGGCGACGTTGTGAAGGCTTCTCCGCCACAAGGAGTTTGTGTTGTGTAGTGCTTACGAACTCTCCAGTAGGTGACTTGGGGAGTGGAGTAGGGCAAGGAAGGTGTCCTTGTAGCCGAACCACTATAAATCCTCGTGTTGTGGTTTTGTGTTCCTTACTCTTTATCTTTGCATTACTTATTTATTTGCTCATCTATCATCATCCAACATACACATTAAATAGATTGATATAAATCGATCTAAATAGTTTAAAACGAAGTTTTAATCGGTAAAACTATTCAACCCCCTTCTAGTTTTCCACACCTCCTTCTGACCATATCCTTTGGCTACTAATCTAGCCTTATACCTATCAACCTCACTAGAGGACTGATATTTAATTTTAAAGACCCATTTAGACCCAATAGCTTTCCTACCACAAGGAAGCTCAACAATTTTCCAAGTATCATTCTCATATAAAGCATTCATTTCCTCAGTCATATCATTTATCCAATTAATATTAGTAGAAGCTTCTTCATAAGAAGAAGGTTCACCAGACTTATTCAAATTAGAAACAAAGCAATAATTTTCAATAGTAAGCACAGCATGATTAGCATATCTATGTAAGCCATATTTGACCTTGCTATCAAGCACATATTCATTCAACTTAGCAGGCAATTCAGAAACTCTACTAGACCTCCTACTACTACCTTCTTCCATCTGAACAGGAACATTTTGAAAAATAGGAACCTCATTTTGATTTTGAAAAACATTTCCCTCAGAATTATTTTGATCACCTAAGGGAGTTGCAGTGTGTAAACCATCATTTCTAGACTGAGTACCAACTCCAGGACATGATTGTGGTATCTGTTCTTCACAACCAGACTCACTAGAGCTACCTACAATATCTAGTTGATGCACACTACCTTCTCTACCAAAACCAGATGTTGTATTTTCAGGATTGGGCATAAAACTGTTTGAATTTTCATCATAGGGAGTTGAAGTTTTGGTTGTTATTTCAGACTCAAAAGAATCAAAGAAATTCAAACTGGTAACATCAGAATTAGTCTCAGAAATATAACTATTTTGACCCATTTTAAAGGGAAAAATAGTTTCATAAAACTTCACATCTCTTGAGTACAAGATAGACCTATTTTCAAGACTTAACAATTTATGAGCTTTTTTACCACTGGCATATCCAACTAAAACACATTTTTCAGATCTCTCAGAAAATTTATCTGTTTCTTTTAAAATGGTGGCAAAACACAAACAACCAAAACTCCTAAGATGGACAAGACTAGGTTCCCTACCATATATCACACAGAAAGGAGATTTCCCATTCAAAACAAAGGAAGGTAACCTGTTAATCAGGTAAGTAGCAGTTAAAATACACTCAGACCAAAACACAAGAGGAATCACCCCTGAAACATAAGACTTCTAGCAACATTAAGCAGATGTTTATGTTTCCTCTCAGCAATCCCATTTTGCTGAGGGGTATAAGCTATAGAGGTCTGATGAATAATACCTATAGTGGTAACAAAATCAATCATTTTATTATTTATAAACTCAGTACCATTATCAGATCTAATAACCTTAATTTTCTTATCAAACTGAGTTAAAACCATGTTATAAAATCTAACAAACATGTCAAAAACCTCATCTTTCCTCTTAAGCAAATATACCTAAACAGATCTACTGTAATCATCAACAATAGTCAAAAAATATCTATAGCCTTCTCTGCTAACAATTTTATAAGGCCCCCATACATCAAGATGAATTAAATCTCCAAAAACTTTAGATTTATGCTCAATTATAGAAAAAGAATCTCTTGTTTGTTTAGCCTTATGACAAACTTCAAAAGGTCCATTATGATCAACATTAGTCAGTTTAAGAGGACCTTTAAGTAACTTTAAAACCTGATTGGCAGGGTGACCAAGCCTATTGTGCCAAATTTATTTCGAAACAAAACAAACAAAAAACTCACTTTTAACAACACTAGCAGACATGCTATGAACTTTATCAAACAAATAAAGACCACCAAACTCACTACCAGTCCCTAGCACTTTCTACTTTTTCAAATCCTGAATATAACAAGTAGTTTAATCAAACCCAACACTTGGCTTACTATCCTTAATCAATTTATTAACAGACAACAGGCTAACACAATACTCAGGCACAACAAGAACATCAAACAAAACCACATCTTTATTAAGCCTCAGATTACCCACATGAGTAATTTTAGCCAAAGTGCCATTAGGATGACCAACAGTTAACTTTAATTCAGAAATATCAACTAGATTAAACATATCTTTAGAATTATTAGTTAGATGTTGATTAGCCCCAGAGTCAATAATCCAACCCAAATGGTAATTAACCCCATTCAAATTAACATTAGCACAGAAGAATTGATAAAAATGTTGATTAAAGAAAACACTACAGTTAAAGAAAGAACAAGAACTACCTGCCATATTGGAATGAGCAGAATTAGGTTTCTCATTCAAAAGATTCATAAACTTCATAACCTGTTCAATAGTGAAAGACAGAGTACCAGTACTAGTTTTTAAACCATTGTTAACCACATTAGCACTTTTGGGATCATTGGGTTTATTAAAAGCGGTTTAAGATTTGGATTCTTTTTAACCCAAAGAGGATACGATGAGTGTCTAAATACTCATCATTTTGTACAATCTAAAGCGCAAAATCATCGAAAACACTCGAAACACATCAAAATGATCAAAATATCACAAATCGGTGTTTTATGTGTTTTAAATGCAAAAGATCAAAATCGATGAAAATGATTCAAGTTTGCAAATTGGCGCTTTAGTCCCCAAGTTTTAAAAGTTGTCAAATCTAGTCCGGAATATCAAAATGTGGAATTTTATCATTCAAGGTCCCTAAAATATTCTAAAATGTCAAAAATGGTCCTTGAATGATTCTTTGGTCAATTGGCAAGAAAGGTCCCTAGACTTTGAAAATTTGCAAAAATGGTCCTTGGGTTTCTAAAAATGGGATTTTATGCAAAAAGGGTCGTTGCACTATCAATGTTTGTCATGTTTGGTCCTTGTGAGAAGTTTGGAAAAGTTGGCATTTTCAGTCCTCAGCTTTGGCAGATTTACATTTATGGTCCTTGTGCTTAATAGAAACCAAACGGATCCTATATATTATCTAAGCCCAAAATCCAATCCACCTTGGCCCAAAACCAACCCAACCCATTTGTATTATTAGCCACGGGTCAAATAAAGTCAAACAAACCAAAAACCGCCTCCATCAGACATCATCCTCACAACCCTCGAATCCCAAAACTGTGCATGGTTTTCCAACCTTTTCAACCCCCTCTCCATACTTTGTCCCTCCACCTCCTCTAAACACCAAAACTCTTAATTGATTGAAACCCACCTCATTAATGTCTAAAACACCTTTCAAGAAAAATGGCGCAAAAAGCAAAATGGGCGGTTTTGATGATTTCACCAATCCAATGGCTCGAAGTGGTGGGAAAGATTCAGAGGTCAATGAGAAGTGCAAAAAGTCTATAAAGAGGAGCTATGAAGCAATGTATCTATCTATCTAGTGTATTTTAATTTCTTAATGTCGTTTTAAGTATTTTCAAGTTTAAGTGTATTTTAAAGCTTTCAAGCATTCATGCTTAAGTTTTTGATGTATTGTGAATCTCTTTTAATAAGCAATTTCAAGTTTTAATCATATCTCAAGTTTATGCAAAATTTCATGTTTATGCAAAATCTCATGATAGTTCAAATGTTGTTTTAGTTGTTTGTATGGACTAAAATAGATCATATAGGTTCCTAGAAAGCTTATTCAGCTTTTAGATACCTTAAAATTCGATTTAGAATCAAAAGCAGGAAAAATCACAAAAATATCAATTAAATAGTTTAAAAATCAAAAATCGCTTGGAAATGGTGTATACAATGGAGCGGGGTGAATTATGGATGGCCTTGGTTTAGAAGCTTAGTGGTAAGCTAATAGGGGTGTTAGTTGGTCCTTGATCTCAGTTTTGAGCTTGGAAGCAAGTGTAAGCACTTTTGATCACTTTTGCATTTTACTGTTGTAATTGTTTATCATTTGTAGTTTCTGGTTCTTTATGATCATTAGTTTTAATCAAGTGTATTTGAGTATAAAAACCAGTTGTTTGTTCCTTTAAAAGTGTAGTTAGCAGAAATTTCAATTTGACAGTTAAAAGTATATAACTGTCAAATCTTGGTTTCTAGTTGTTAATGTTGTTGATTTATGTTTCCTTAGTTCTAATATGTGATAATACATGGTTTGCAATCAAGTTCATGGTCTAAAATTGTGATTTGCTTTGAAAAAACTTCAAAACAGTCATCACAAGTGGTGTTTGGTTCTTTTTGTTTGAAAGGTCTCTGGTCATTGGACTTGTTGGAAATCTATTTAACTTGGTCTAAATAACTCATATCAGTCAAGAAAACCAATCTTAGTTCATTAAAAGTCAAAATATCAGTTAATCATGTCTTATGTGCTCACTGTTGGATTTTAAAAAGTCAGGATCATGATTTTGTGTTAGAAAGTTGTTAGTGTTGGTTAAATAAGTCTTAGTATACCTTAATACAACATAATCAGTGCTTAGAATTAGATCAAAGTTCACTTTGGTCAAACTTTTAGTGCAAACCAAAAAGTCAAATTTCCATCTTGGTCGTTTTTGAATAAAAAAGGAAATTTCTTTGTGTGTTTATTAATAAGATTTAGTTCATAAGCTCTTGGGGTATTAAAGTTTGGTTGCTAAACAAAATATAAAAATACTAGATATCTTGGAATCGACTTCTAAAGTGCTTAATTATTGGCTTATTTTGGGTACTGTCGAAAAAGTGCCACATGCACCGATTACATAAGCTCAATCAAAAGCTTGCATGAGCTTATTTGTTGTTCAAATCTGTGATACTTGGTTCTTTGGAAAGCCAATCTGGCCATCTTGAGATCTCAAGCTTGGTTTTTCCTTTTGAAGCTTGTTTAGTAGGGCTGCAATAAGCTCTAAGTTTGTCCCATTTCTGTGTTTGTCATAAGTGCTTATTGCCTTTTCAGTAGCTTATCAGTGTGCTTTTCTTTGTCTTTTAACTTTATTTCAGTAGCTTGTAGCTTATTTCATCTTATTCCATCTTCTGTTTTAGCTTGTGACCTTGTTTGAGCTTATTTCTACAAAATAAGCTCATTAAATATTGTTGGCTCATAAGCTACTCAAACGACTTATTCTAAGTTTGTAAAATTTTGTGTTTATTAAAGTTTCATAATATCGTAGTAAAGTAGTTTTCAAAAGAAAATCCGAAAAGATCATTTAAAAATCGGTGATAGTGTTTATTTAATAGGTTTTAGCTTTTGATTTTTCTTTCTAGCTTATTAATAAGCAAATCTTGTTTTCTATTTTTCTTAGTTTTTCGTCATCATATAGTATTTTTAGAAAAGTTTCATAATTTTCCTAATCTTTTAGTATTTATTATAATTTTAAATAGTTAAAATAGTAATTAATTAGTAATAAATAATTAAAAAGTATAAAAATATCTTTTCAGTTTTAAAATGAGTTTTATCATATTTTAGATTTTCAAAGTTAAAATTTCATTTTCCAGTTTTATTTTATATTTTCTAGAATTTAAGTGTATTTTAAATAATAATTAATTAGTAATAATTAGATAAAAGTGTGAAAAATATATTTTAATTTTAAAATTAGTTTTATAGTATTTTAGATTTTTCTGAATCATAAGTTTATTTTTCTAGCCTTATTTTGTATTTTCTTCTATTTTAGAGTATTTATTAAATAGTTAAAATAGTTTTTAATTAATAATAATTAATTAAATAGTTGTAAAAATAATTTTCTTTTTCTAATAATTTTCTTTTATTTTTAGGATTCCAAAAATGTCATTTTTATATTTTTAGGTCTTTTATTTCTTAGATTTCACTTTTTATTTTGTACGTATACGTAGTTTTTAAACTTACGTTTACGTTTCTTTTGTCTGATTGTTGTGCTTTCCTATTCTGTATTCTATTCCATTCCAATCAATCAGTAGTGTAATATTTCTAATCAAAACCTTTACAAATCACTATCCTTAGTGATCACTCTATCATCTGAGTTTGTTTTGACACACCATTGAGTCTCCGTGGGACTAAACGACCCGGGAATTCATTATATTCTCCAGGACTTCATTGTATTTGTGTTTAAGCAGTTTTAAGTCTGTTACGGTTAGCCATTCACAAGTGGCTAGCTTGTGTGATTAGACTTGACGGTTTAGCACGGATCAAAATTTTGGCGCCGCTGCCGGGGAGGCTTTAGCGTGTGTTTAGCCATTTTCAGACCCATTCTTGCACATACCCCATCGTTTGTAAAAAGTTTTCTGTAAAGTTAATATATATCAAAAAGTTCATTAGCACTTTTCCTAAAGTGTTAAAAACACCAAAAAAAATATAAAACAACAAAACAATCGGAACGTTTTCTATCTTGTGTTTCTTTTAAGGTGATTCTTAAAGGAATACGATTTGGTTAAACGGGACGATACCAAAAATATTGTCCAAAAGTTTTTGAACCCTTTGCACAAATCATTACCTACGTCTTTTCGGTGGTACTTAATATATACATAAAATCAACCACCGCAAATCAAGGCGGGCACTACCTAGCTGGGGTGCGACCATAATAAGTTCCCGAACATCGATTTAAAACTTGCCTTTGTGTCACTTGTGATTTGGTGTACCTTTTCAAAGAAGCCATTTCATTTGTGATTATTGGTTAAGTTCACTTGTCGCTTTGCCTCATTTGTTTTGAAAATTGATTTTTATACTTAGTGCATGCGCTCGTTCTTCCGATTCTACAAGTCCACTTTACGAACATGGAAACATTCCTCGTGAGACGTAGAGGACGTTCAGCTCCTTCACCGTGGTCGAGGAACGTCTACCACCGCCACCTCCGCCGAAATGGCGGAAGACAAACCCATGAATGAGCTTCTCCAAGCACCCATCGAGGGTTACGGAGATGCCATTGTTGTCCCACCATCGTGGGCGACACTTTCGAGCTCAAAACCGGGTTGCTTAATCTAGTAACCCAAAGCCAATTCTATGGTTTTGAGCGGGATGATCCTCATGCACACATTCGATGGTTTAACAAGATTGCATCTACCATCAAGTACAAGAATGTCCACATGAAGCTATCAAGCTTCTTCTGCTCCCATTTTCTCTAGGACAAGCTCGGAATTGGCTTGAGAAACAACCCCTCGCTCTATAGAGACATGGGAAGATCTAGTCACCAAGTTCGTTAACGAGTTCTATCCTCCATCCCGAACCACAAGTCTTAAGAATGAGATAATGAAGTTTTCTCGAGATTTGATGAATCATTCGGGAGGCATGGGATCGTTATAAAGAGTTGCCGCAAGTGTCGCATCATGGTTTTACCGAGTTAATGCAAATGGATACTTTCTACAATGGTCTCAATCGACTAATCAAGACTCTTTGAATGCCTCCGCTGGAGGTAATTTCTGAGCAAGACCACAAAAGAGGCCTTGCAAATCATTGAGAACAAATCTCGTGTCCGTCCTTTCCGAGCAAAGACATATCGGCCTCATCTGGACCTTCTTCTTCATCCCGTGAGTACATCTAGCACCGATGCTAAGATTGACAAACTCACGAGACATTGTTCGAGCTTTGGTTCTTGCTAACCAAAGAAAGTGACCTTCACTCGACACCAACACATCTTTGAAGTGAAGAAAGTTGAGAGTTGTGTCACTTGTGGTGGTCCTCATGCTTACTACAATTGTATCGCCACCGATGGTAGTCCTTTTGAAGCCAATGCTTTAGCCGGTAGTTCACAGCAAGGAGGTAATCAATACCGTCCTCAAAATGAACCACACTACCGTGCTAACACTAATCGAGCACCACCGGTTTTAACCAAAATCACAACATGCAAAACCGAATCGAACCAACCAAGAATGAACCAAGGATATCAAAACCAAGGTAATTTCTATCCTGGACCCAATCAAGGTTTCCAACATCAAGGAAACCCTAATCAAAACAATTTCAATCGAGGGAATCAATTTCATGGGAATATGAATCCTAATCAAGGAATTTTGGCTATAATCAAAACATACGACCTCAAATTATCCTCCAGCTCCTCCCGTCATTGCTCCTCGGGACCATCATCGATGAGTTATCAAGCAATTCATGAAGTCCCAAGATGAAATGAGCAGGTTGTTGGTCGGTCGGATCACCGATCTTAAGAAGTCTTTAAATGATCAACCCTCGGGCTCGGGAAAACTTCCGAGCAACACGATCGCTAACCCGAGGGGCGATGCTAAAGCGATCACAACCGTAAGTGGTGTTTCATATGATGGACCTCTTGTTCCTACTACCTCTTCTTCTTCTTCTCTCCCAAAGGTAGTGGACGGTGAACCTCCGGCACACAATGGACCTCGACTCCAATGCCTCCTCCACCGTGGCAATGAGTCAAGTTACTAAGGAAACAACGGACAAGGTGCATTATTCTAGCCCACGGTACACACACGCCCTACCTTGGTAGTCCAACCTCAGTGGTCCGAAACCCAAGTCAAATCAAGGAGTTGTTTTGAACCTCCTGTAGCTCTGTTGAGAATCGAATCCAAATCTTCTATTCCTTACCCATCACGTTTGAATGAGCAAAAACTCCGCGAGAAAGCTAGTCATCAAATGGACAAATTTTTCCAAATTTTCCAAGAGTTACATTTTGACATAAGCTTTGCGGATGCTATCATGTTGATGCCCAAGTTTGCATCAACTCTCAAACACATGTTAAGCAATAAGGAAAAGTCGTTTGAAATGGCAAAACTCCTCTTAACGAGAACCGCCGTGATCATCCTGAAGAAGCTTCGAAAAGCTTGGAGATCTGGGAAATTTCTCTTACCTTGTGTATTCCTCAGAATGGTTGAATGCTTTGCCCTAGCAGATCTTGGTGCAAGCATAAACCTTATGCCTTATTCGATGTGGAAGAAACTTTCTCTTAGGAACTTACTCCTACATGCATGACTCTTGAGCTTGCCGATCGTTCCATATCACCTCTTCTTGGCATTGCCGAGGACGATTTGTGAAAGTAGGAAAGTTCCATTTCGGTGACTTCGTGGTTGTTGATTTTGATGCCGATCATCGGGTTCCTCTCATTGTTGGTCGAGATTCACGAGCGGGCCGTGCTCTCATTGATGTATTTGAGCAGAAATCACATTGCGTGTTGGTAATGAAGTCGTCACCTTTAACCTTGATCAAACTTGAGGTACTCCGCAAACTATGATTACGAATCGGTTAACCGAATAGATATCATCGATGTTGCCTCAAGAGTACTCAAGAAGTTCTTGGTTATTCTCATAATTACGTGAGTGGGGATCCCACCACATCTTCTCACCTATCATAGCCAATTCTACTCCTTCCCTCACTCCGTTTGAAGGGCGACTTCATCTTAGATGAGATTGAAGCATACTTGGCTAGTGATTACATTCCATGGAAATTGATCACGCCCAATTGATATTGAGGGGACATACTTCTTATTGAGAAGTTGCTTAATGGTGATCCATCATCAACCCTCCTTCTAGTGATTCAATCCCGGATGAGATTAATCAAAATGAGATTAACTGAGGAGATATTCTTCTTGAGAAATTGTTAAATCTGGACACTTCTCCTCCTCTCCTCCCATCAAACTTCATAACAAGGAAGTCAAGTCGGTTGAGAAAGCGAAGAATTTCCGAGGTTGAGCTTAGGACTTACCTCCTCATCTCGAGTATGCATTTCTTGAAGGTGATGATAAATTACCCGTCATTATTGCTCGAGATTTGAGTAAAGATGAAAAAGTTGCTCTCATAAAATCTTGAAGTCACACAAGCAAGCAATTGCTTGGAAACTCTCCGACATAAAGGGTATCAACCCCGAGTTTTGTACTCACAAAATCTTGATGGAGGATGACTTCAAGCAGTGATTCAACATCGAGAAGAGTAAATCCAAAAATCCATGATGTTATCAAACAGAGGTTATCAAACTTCTTGATGCAGGATTGATTTACCCGATCTCGAGATAGTCCTTGGGTTAGCCCAATTCATTGTGTTCGAAAAAGGGTGGCATAACTTGTTGTCACAAATGAAGATAACGAGTTAATTCCAACTCGTGCAGTTACGGGATGGCGTGTTTGCATTGACTATCGTAAGTTGAATGACGCCACCCGTAAAGACCATTTTCCTCTACCCTTCATGGACCAAATGCTTGAGAGATTAGCAGGAACGAGTACTATTGTTTCCTTGATGGTTTCTCGGGTTACTGATTCCCATTGATCCACGGGATCAAGAAAACCACATTCACCGCCCATACGGAACTTTTGCCTACAAACGTATGCCTTTTGGCTTATGTAATGCTCCCGCACGTTCCAACGATGTATGATGTCCATATTCCACGACATGATCGGGAAACAATGGAGGTGTTTATGGATGACTTCTCGGTCATTGGGGATTCTTTTCAAACATGTCTCTCCCAATTAGAAAAATGCTTAAAGGTGTGAAGACACCAATCTTTGTCTAAACGGGAGAAAAGCCACTTTATGGTCAAAGAAGGCATAGTCCTTGGCCATAAGATTTCAAAGAACGGGATTGAGGTTGATAGAGCAAAAGTTGATGTTATTGCTAAGTCGCCTCATCCTACTACCGTCAAAGGTATTAGGAGTTTTTAGGTCATGCCGGTTTCTATCGTAGATTCATACAAGATTTTTCTAAAATCGCCTACCTATGACCCATCTTCTTGAAAAGGATGCTCCTTTTATCTTTTCACCCGAGTGCATCATAGCTTTTGAAACATTGAAGAAAAAGCTTACTGAAGCACCCATTCTCGTTGCTCCCGACTGGGACTTGCCTTTTGAGCTCATGTGCGATGCAAGTGATTTTGCTATCGGTGCAGTCTTAGGGCAACGAAGAGCTAAGCATTTTCAGCCTATTCACTACGCAAGTAAGACTATGACTAAAGCTCAAACTCATTACACCACCACAGAAAAAGAGCTATTAGCCGTGGTGTATGCATTTGAGAAGTTTCGGCCGTACTTAATCTTGACCAAATGCGTGGTGTATACGGATCACTCGGCTCTCAAATATCTCTTTGCAAAACAAGATGCAAAGCCGAGATTGCTTCGTTGGATTCTCCTCCGCAAGAATTTGATATCATCATCGTGATAAAAAGGAGCCGAGAATCTAGTCACGATCATCTTTCAGTTAGAAAACCCTCACCAAGATGTTTTCGAGAAAAGGAAATAAATGAAACATTTCCTCTTGAGACACTCAATGCGGTTTCTTTTCGTAGAAATTCTACCACCCATGGTTTGTCGACTTCGCAAATTACCATGCGGGTAACTTCATTGTGAAAGGGATGTCGACCCAATGAAGAACAAATTCTTCAAAGATGTTAAACATTATTTACGGGACGACCCTACTTGTTCAAAATCTGTGCGGATCAAGTCATCCGACGGTGTGTTTATGGACGAAGCTATTGACATTCTCATAGCTTGCCATCTTTGGACCACCGGGGCCATCATAGTCCAAACTACACCGCCAAAAGGTGTTTGATTCCGGTTTTATTGGCCCACAATCTATAAGGATGCCACGAATTTGTGAAAGCTTTGTGACGCTTGTCAACGTCATGGAAATATATCTCAAAGGAATGAAATGCCACAAAATGCCATTCAAGTTTGTGAGATATTTGACATATGGGGTATTGATTTTATGGGGCCATTTCCTTCGTCTCGTGGAAACAAGTACATACTCGTGGTCGTTGACTATTTGTCAAAATGGGTTGAAGCAAAAGCTTTACCCACCAATGATGCCCGAGTTGTTGTGAAGTTTTGAAATCCCTTTTGCGTGTTTGGAACTCCGAGAGCGATAATCGGTGATCGTGGTACACATTTCGCAATGACCAATTTGAAAGAGTCATGCAAAGTATGGTGTTACCCACCGTCTCTCATCGCATACCATCCCCAAACAAGTGGGCGGTGGAAGTTTCCAACCGTGGTATTAAAAGGATTCTTGAAAGGACGATGGCGAAAATCGTGCATCTGGTCGGATAAACTTGATGACGCACTGGGCCTTCCGTCTGACTTACAAAACACCCATCGGTGCACTCCATACAAGCTTGTATATGGGAAGGCATGTCATCTACCGGTTGAGCTCGAGCACAAGGCTTATGGGCCTTGAAGCATGCAAATTCGATATCTGCATACGGTGGTGATCATAGAAAAGTTCAAATGAATGAATTAAATGAACTCCGTGATCAAGCTTACGAGAACTCTTTGATCTATAAGCGAAGACAAAGAAGATTCATGACTCTAAAATCAAAAACCGCGTTTTCAACGTTGGTGATCGAGTCCTTCTTTTCAATTCAAGATTGAAGATTTTCTGGGAAAGCTCAAGTCCCGTTGGTCATTCCATTCACTATCGCTAAGGTTTATCCTTATGGTACCGTTGAGTTATCTCAACCCGATGGTCCAAATTTTAAAGTGAATGGTCATCGGTGAAGCATTACTTTGGAGAGGACATTCCCCCGTGGTTGTCCGGATTTACAAACCTTCCCATGAACCAATGAATGCGGGGATCGAGTCAAGCTAGTGACTCGGTAATCAAAAACATTAGCACGCACCATATGGGTTTTCACCCATATTTCATCTTCTTACCTCTTTCTACCACCCTAGTGTGGGGAGTTTCCCACATCGTTGTATATAAAATCATGTTCTTCAACAAAAAAAAATAATAATAAAAATAAATAAATAAATAAATAAAATAAAAATCTTCTAAATAATGGCGTAATATTTCCCTTTTCGTTCTATGTTTCGCATAACCACGGTACTTTGAATATTGAGGGCAATATTCATTTCTAAGTGTGGGGGAATTCTCACGAATTTCATGTATTATCTACCCAATTCCCGCTTTTGGCCAAAATTTTTTTTGGAGTAAGTGTTCTACACTTACTCATCTTGGTTTTCATCCGCCATGTACGTAAGACAAAAGGATTGGCTAATCCAGAGCAAACGGCTCTTGGTAAAGATTTCTCAAATCCGTTTATATGGCTTGCAATTTGCCCAAAATTGTATGGTTCTCAACTCACCATATCCTAAAAAGTGAAGAGTTGGCTAGCCCGCAAGGTTATGGCTTGTGGTAAAGGCGATGGAAAATCCATAATTGGTATTCACTCACCAAAGATAATTCGATAATTTATCTAAGAGTTGGCTAGTCCGGATGGTGCGGCTCGGTAAAGACACATCAAATCCGTTATATGGTTTATGATTTGCCAATAAATCATTTGGTTATCGTTGTACCAAGGTTCTTACTTGAATCAAAACAATTGGCTACTCTAGAAGTGATGGCTTTTGGTAAAGAGTTTTCAAATCCATCAAGTTTTCTCAAATCATTGCTAGGGACTAGCAATATCTCGATGTGGGGATTGATGAGTGTCTAAATACTCATCATTTTGTACAATCTAAAGCGCAAAATCATCGAAAACACTCGAAACACATCAAAATGATCAAAATATCACAAATCGTTGTTTTATGTGTTTTAAATGCAAAAGATCAAAATCGGATGAAAAATGATTCAAGTTTGCAAAATTGGCGCTTTAGTCCCCAAGTTTTAAAAGTTGTCAAATCTAGTCCACGGAATATCAAAATGTGGAATTTTATCATTCAAGGTCCCTAAAATATTCTAAAATGTCAAAAATGGTCCTTGAATGATTCTTTGGTCAATTGGCAAGAAAGGTCCTAGACTTTGAAAATTTGCAAAAATGGTCCTTGGATTTCTAAAAATGGGATTTTATGCAAAAAGGGTCCTTGCACTATCAATGTTTGTCATGTTTGGTCCTTGTGAGAAGTTTGGAAAGGTTGGCATTTTCAGTCCTCAGCTTTGGCAGATTTACATTTATGGTCCTTGTGCTTAATACAAACCAAACGGATCCTATATATTATCTAAGCCCAAAATCCAATCCACCTTGGCCCAAAACCAACCCAACCCGTTTGTATTATTAGCCACGGGTCAAATAAAGTCAAACAAACCAAAAAAACCGCCCTCCACTGTACATCATCCTCACAACCCCTGAATCCCAAAACCAGGCATGGTTTTCCAACCTTTTCAACCCCCCTCTCCATACTTTGTCCCCTCCACCTCCTCTAAACACCAAAACTCTTAATTGATTGAAACCCACCCTCATTAATGTCTAAAACACCTTAAGAAAAATGGCGCCAAAAGCAAAATGGGCGGTTTTGATGATTTCACCAATCCAATGGCTCGAAGTGGTGGGAAAGATTCAGAGGTCAATGAGAAGTGCAAAAGTCTATAAAGAGGAGCTATGAAGCAATGTATCTATCTATCTAGTGTATTTTAATTTCTTAATGTCGTTTTAAGTATTTTTCAAGTTTAAGTGTATTTTAAAGCTTTCAAGCATTTCATTTAAGTTTTTCGATGTATTGTGAATCTCTTTTAATAAGCAATTTCAAGTTTTAATCATATCTCAAGTTTATGCAAAATTTCATGTTTATGCAAAATCTCATGATAGTTCAAATGTTGTTTTAGTTGTTTGTATGGACTAAAATAGATCATATAGGTTCTAGAAAGCTTATTCGTGCTTTTAGATACCTTAAAATTGAGTTTAGAATCAAAAGCAAAAATCACAAAAATATCAATTAAATAGTTTAAAAATCAAAATCGGTTTGAAATGGTGTATACAATTTGGGAGCAGGTGAATTATGGATGGCCTTGGGTTAGAAGCTTAGTGTTAAGCTAATAGGGGTGTTAGTTGGTCCTTGATCTCAGTTTTGAGCTTGGAAGCAAGTGTAAGCACTTTTGATCACTTTTGCATTTTACTGTTGTAATTGTTTATCATTTGTAGTTTCTGGTTCTTTATGATCATTAGTTTTAATCAAGTGTATTTGAGTATAAAAACCAGTTGTTTGTTCTTTTAAAAGTGTAGTTAGCGAAATTTCAATTTGATGATTAAAAGTATATAATCACAAATCTTGGTTTCTAGTTGTTAATGTTGTTGATTTATGTTTCCTTAGTTCTAATATGTGATAATACATGGTTTGCAATCAAGTTCATGGTCTAAAATTGTGATTTGCTTTGAAAACACTTCAAAACAGTCATCACAAGTGGTGTTTAGTTCTTTTTGTTTGAAAGGTCTCGGTCATTGGACTTGTTGGAAATCTGTTTAACTTGGTCTAAATAACTCATGTCGGTCAAGAAAACCAATCTTAGTTCATTAAAAGTCAAAATATCGCTTAATCATGTCTTATGTGCTCACTGTTGGATTTTAAAAAGTGAGGATCATGATTTTGTGTTAGAAAGTTGTTAGTGTTGGTTAAATAAGTCTTAGTATACCTTAATACAACATAATCAGTGCTTAGAATTAGATCAAAGTTCACTTTGGTCAAACTTTTAGTGCAAACCAAAAAGTCAAATTTCCATCTTGGTCGTTTTTGAATAAAAAAGGAAATTTCACTGTGTGTTTATTAATAAGATTTAGTTCATAAGCTCTTGGGGTATTAAAGTTTGGTTGCTAAACAAAAATATAAAAATACTAGATATCTTGGAATCAGCTTCTAAAGTGCTTAATTATTGGCTTATTTTGGGTACCTGTCTGAAAAGAGTGCCCTGTGCACCAGTTACATAAGCTCAATCAAAAGCTTGCACAGAGCTTATTTGTTGTTCAAATCCTGTGATACTTGGTTCTTTGGAAAGCCAATCTGGCCATCTTGAGATCTCAAGCTTGGTTTTTCCTTTTGAAGCTTGTTTAGTAGAAATTATGATAAGCTCTAAGTTTGTCCCATTTCGTGTTTGTCATAAGTGCTTATTGCCTTTCAAGAGCTTATCGGTGTGCTTTTCTTTGTCTTTTAACTTCATTTCAGTAGCTTGTAGCTTATTTCATCTTATTCCATCTTCATGTTTTAGCTTGTGACCTTGTTTGAGCTTATTTCTACAAAATAAGCTCATTAAATATTGTTGGCTCATAAGCTACTCAAACGACTTATTCTAAGTTTGTAAAATTTTGTGTTTATTAAAGTTTCATAATATCGAGTAGTAAAGTAGTTTTCAAAAGAAAATCGAGAAAAGATCATTTAAAATCGGTGATAGTGTTTATTTAATAGGTTTTAGCTTTTTGATTTTTCTTTCTAGCTTATTAATAAGCAAATCTTGTTTTTCTATTTTTCTTAGTTTTCTGTCATCATATAGTATTTTTAGAAAAAGTTTCATAATTTTCCTAATCTTTTAGTATTTATTATAATTTTAAATAGTTAAAATAGTAATTAATTAGTAATAAATAATTAAAAGTATAAAAATATCTTTTCAGTTTTAAAATTAGTTTTATCATATTTTAGATTTTTCAAAGTTAAAATTTCATTTTTCAGTTTTATTTTATATTTTCTAGAATTTAAGTGTATTTTAAATAATAATTAATTAGTAATAATTAGATAAAAGTGTGAAAATATATTTTAATTTTAAAATTAGTTTTATAGTATTTTAGATTTTTCTGAATCATAAGTTTATTTTTCTAGCCTTATTTTGTATTTTCTTCTATTTTAGAGTATTTATTAAATAGTTAAAATAGTTTTAATTAATAATAATTAATTAAATAGTTGTAAAAATAATTTTCTTTTCTAATAATTTTCTTTTATTTTAGGATTCCAAAATGTCATTTTTATATTTTTAGGTCTTTTATTTCTTAGATTTCACTTTTTATTTTGTACGTGTACGTAGTTTTAAACTTACGTTTACGTTTCTTTTGTCGATTGTTGTGCTTTCCTATTCGTATTCTATTCCATTCCAATCAATCAAGAGTGTAATATTTCTAATCAAAACCTTTACTGGATCACTATCCTTAGTGATCACTCTATCATCTGAGTTTGTTTTGACACACCATTGAGTCTCAGTGGGACTAAACGACCAGAATTCATTATATTCTCCAGGACTTCATTGTATTTGTGTTTAAGCAGTTTTAAGTCTGTTACGGTTAGCCATTCACAAGTGGCTAGCTTGTGTGATTAGACTTGACGGTTTAGCACGGATCAATACCCAATGATCTCAAAACACCTATCAACAATATGACCTTTTAAACCACAATTAGTACAAAGTAAAATGTCATAATTTCCCCCGTTATTGTTTCCAAAATTATTATTCCAAGTACCAGTGTTTCTTTTCCAAGTAGTATTCTTATTATCCACAGACTTAGAAACAAAAGCAGACACCTGAGCCTTCTTAGTTTTCACAGAAGTGGTAAGAATCCATCTATGGGATTCTTCCCTAGAAACAATAACAAAAGTATCTTTCACCTCAGGAAGAACTTCTCTAGTTAGAATAGTGCTTCTTATGGGTTGATAGATGTCATCAAGACCCATAAGAAACTACATTAGTTTTAAAAGTTTTCCATGATCAATTAACTCTTGTCTAGCATCACAAGCACAGTCTTGAAGTTTAGTAAGTATATCAAATTCTCTCCAAAGAGAATTCAATTTATGGTAGTATTCAGAAACAGGCAGACCACCTTGTTTAAAACCATTTATTTTTTGAAGCAAATTAAACACCATAGACCCATCAATCCTATCATAGGTATCTTTTAAGTCTTTCCAAACAACAGAAGCATTATCAGAAAACACATGACCAAGATAAACATCCTGGGATAAAGAACTCAGAACCCAGTTTAGAACAACAGCATTACACCTATCCCAATGAGCCTCAAGAAGAGGACTAGCAACATAAGCAGACCTAAGACAAGACCCATCAAGAAATCCCATCTTATTTTTAATTTGCATAGCTAATTTCATTGCACTAGCCTAGACTATATAATTCTCAACCCCATACAACTTCATAGTCACAATAGAAGCACAATTAGAATCATTAGGATGCAGATGCAGAGGATTACTCTGATCCAAACTACTAATCATAATAGCCATGATAATAGAAATAACAACAGAGAAACAAAGAAATAAACCAGGAAACATCAAACAACAACCAGCAAACAAACTACAAATAAACCAGATAAACCAACAACTACCAATAATCTCACCAATCACAACTTCCAAAACACCCCAAAACCTATCCTCCTGCGACCTAGACTCAAAACAGAAAAGAAAATAACTAAAGAAACTAAAACTCACACCCAGAGTCAACTTAGCCCCAGTCAGCAAACTGTGATTGGCCAAAGCAGGTATTCACACCACTCAATGGTGGTGGATTAAGATGTTAGCCAACCTGTTTACGCTCACTAGACTCAAGCAGTTAACCCTAAGAGAAAAGAGAACCTTACAAAGCAATAACCACAGGTAGCGGAAGACAGTCACAACAACTGACCAAGAAAGAACCCAGAACCACAAACCTCAAGATCTTACAATAAACCCCCAAATTCCAAATTAGGGTTTCAAACCAATTGACCAAGAAACCACCAATTAACAGTGAATCCTCCAATAACCAGCAACCAAAACCTCTTAATTGCACAAGAAACCAAAACCCCCAAATTCTAGGGTTTCAAGAAAAAACTCTAAAAATTCAATTAAGATCACCAAACAACGATTCGACTCAAGAATCAAAAGATTCAAGAACCCAATCAATCAATCGATCAAGAACCCAATTAATCAGAACCTAGTGCTCTGATACCAAGTTAAAATGATACCAAAACAACAACAACAACTTCTTAATCACCCAACCAACCACCCATTGGTGATCATTCACTATTATTATAACAATATACACAGATGACTTGTACCCAACACCGATTCAAGTCTACAATACAAGATCAAAAGATGACAGTCCCTCTAATAGATTCTGTCTACAAATACTCACACACTAAACCAGAACCCAATACAAACCCAGAAACTGAAACAAGACAATGAACAAGATCAAGCAAATCTTGGTACATAAACCAAACTTAAACTATAAACCCAGAAGATCAATATTCACTCAGAGAAACCAGAGAACTATTTTTGTATGAAGATGAAGTTATGAAACCCTAGATCCGTCCAAGATCTTTTATACACCTCAAGTTTCCATAACAACCCCTGAGAAATAGAAACATGACAAACAGAATCAAAACATAATGTTAGGCATAAAATATTTACATATTAGACCCTGAAAGTTCATAAGTTGGACAATTGATGTTACTTTCAACACATACTACTAAAAATTCCTACAGCTGCCAAAATATACCGAGTTCTTCAAGTAAAATATATGTACGACATACCTCTATATTAGAGATGTCTCCTCAATGAAGTCTTCTTCACTAAGTCGTCCTCCTTTTTTGTAACAACTAACACCATCAATCGCCCGTAAGGAGTTCTATTAGTTAGTTGTTGCTAACTAAGTTCTCATGAAATACATTAACGCCCTTTATTATTACAAACAAACTAACACTTCAAGCATCAAAACTTAGTAATCTCAACACAAGGGATATGAATGACACTGAAAATTGAAATATTTATTATGCAAGAAAAAAATATTAATATGATCGTTACAAGATATAAGGTCCATAGACACAAAATAAACATCTCCAACACACAGTTAATTCTCATTCTTCGAAAACCAATAAATTTTGCCTACGATACCCATATGCCCTATACATACAAGACTAATCTTCACCATACAACAGATATAGTAAACGAAACCTAGGGATGATAATAGGGTAACTATCTGATTCACTAACTACACAATAAAATTGTGTTTGGTTGTAAATAGGACAAAAATCAACCTCAATCAAATATTCTCTCCCGGTCGAAAATAGGACAAAAACAAGCGAACTTGCAATACTGAGCAATCCGGTATAAGAAAGACCGCCGCCAACTATCGGGACTTGAAAGATCCGGATTAGTAGCTTTTGCAGATTCAAGAAGCTAGCCAAGAAGCTCAACCCGATAATACCGGCTAAAGTACGAGTGTATTGAAGACTCCCATCACAATCCCAAGATATCAAGGAGCAATATCCATGTGATTTACTACAAATCCACTCTCCCTAATGCCAAAACCAAGTGCTATCGAAGAACAAAATACTACTCCATCGGATGTTCTTAAAGAGGAATTTCCATTAGTGAAAAAGCCGACACCGAGAAAACCTATGGTATCTGTAACCTTTCTCGTATTTGTCACACTCAAAATTCTCCTTGTGACCATATGGTCAAGAATAACCCCACCAATATTTGAAAAACGAACATATTCAAATACGCCATCATCTTAGAAGAACCCATTTCTCAAGACCGAACTTCAACCCAAGTTCAAAGTACGAGGCAACCAATTCATAAGCACATACAAAGCATAATGAAATGTGAAATTATTGACGACAATAGCCCAAACCGTGAAATCAAGAAAATTTTCCTCCATGGGATTCGACTAGTTCTATTTTCCTTCACCTTTGGGTATCTACTATCGGCAACAAAGATTCTCGAAACCAATTGCAGCTTGCTTTCGGATGATCGAACGAGGTGGGTCACTTGAAAATATGAACCAAAGTAGAGACCATGTGCCACCTAAAGTCGCTTCAAGAAGAAATACATGATTGTGGACCTTTAAACTTCACTAAGCTAGGGAGGAGAAGCATGCCCAAAGCAGCACCAAGGTACATTCCAGACGTTGTGAGAGAAAGAGACCTTGACCGTTCATGTGGGGGGACCCACTGTGCTAAAACCGTATGAATTGATGGAAAGATAAAACCTTGAGCAACCCCAACAAGCAAACGGGCTATAACTAAAGCCATCACTCTATTCGGGTATAACAGACACAAAGCACAAGTTAAAGACCATATCACAAATGAAAAAAAGAAGAATATGCCTTCCACCAATATTTTGCGCTTCCCAACCGCCCGGAACCTGCGAAAATGCATACCCGTAATAGAAAACCGACAATATAGTCCCTTTGCTTGACTGACTAACGCCTGCAGCATCTGCAGCGATTGTATATGCAATTGAAATTCCCACACGTTCAATGTAACACACAGAAGTGCAAATAAACATCAAAATGACAATAAAATAGCGTATGGGAAACTTGGTACTCCTCATTTTTCTTTATCTTTACATGAAACCCTTTGATATCGCCTTCTGATCCACTTTTCCGATTGTGGAAGAAGACGTCTAAAGTAACGTAACCTAATACATATTCTATCTGCATCAATAGAAAACAAACAGAATACGCGTCAATTTCAAGGTAATTACTACGCGCAATATTTAATACTATCACGAACGCCTTACAATCCATCACTTGGTGTTAAAGACTGTAAAATCTGAAAACCATATTGAGAGTTTCACTCAACCACAATTAAAAGTGACAAAATAACTAAGCCAACAATTTTCTTCCGAAGCTAACAAACCAAAGTTACGAACTTATTGAAAAAATAAACAAAAAGAAAATCCCAATACATTACAATATTTCATACCATCACGGCAAACTTGATTGAACCCCAAATAAAGGTGACGAGATAACAACGCCAACATTTTTCATATCATGCTAACAAACCAAAGTTACAAACTTATTGAACAAACTACCAAAAAAATCACAATACATTACATATTATGAATAATATAAATCTTCTAATACAAACATTTATGCAATCTTGCTACAAACAATAATAATCAAGAAAATATATAAACAAACCCTCATATTTATAATTTTTCCATACAATGCCCTTCAAGTATACAATGCATAACATTAACTCTGTTATTAACCACGTGACCGACGCTTTAACTCAACATTCCGATTTTATACATTTCCAAAAACTTAGTGCCGTAAATTACGATAACAATAATTAGATCAAACCGATGAGCGTAGAATGGGTCTGAAATGCATAACATTAACTTTGTTATTAACACCACGTGAAAATATGAACGTTCGAACATATCACCGACACTTTTACTCAACATCCCGATTTTAACATTTTCATAAAAATTAGTGCCGCAAATTACAAGAACAACAATTAGATCAAACCGATGTGCGTAACACGGGTCTGAATGACTCGTGAGTTAAAAGAGTGACACAATTTGTTAAACATACCAATAACACATTCAAAAATAAAATAAAAGTATTGTCATTTTTTTGAAAATTAATGCAGCCTTTTGGTTTTTGTTGATACAAAAGTTGGGCGTTCCTTGTTTGGACTCCGGTTCTCGTATCAATTAGACCTTAATGCTTGAGACCTGCGCACTAAGTAAACAGAAAACACCGTTAGGCTTATCCTGGAATTGTCTCCCACGATTATCCTCCGGCGTGAGAGTAAGTAATCGGTTTTAGGGTTTAATGGAGAGTTAGGTTTATAGATCGTACCTTTTAATGAGGGCTGGGATGCCCTTTATATACACACGAAATCCTTATTGGTTTCGTGTTCCCCAACCTTCGGCGTATCCCGCCTAAGTCGGTCATTGAATACATATCTCTAAAAATAAGAGATATCCGATATCCAAAGCCATAAATAACTTTGGGTTTGGGCCTCGTGAGCCCAAACCGTTACGGGTTAGCCCATTCGTCTTGGGCTCGATTGCTAGTAGTGTTTGTTGGTCGGGTTCATGACCGAATACGGACTATACGTCATCATGTCCCCAGGTCTAGTATGCGCAGGGTGAAACCCGCGGATGCTAGACTAATAATTGTGGCTCATGTATTCCTCAAGGCGTAGCGGAGAAGCTTCAAAGTTTTCCCGCCTAAAAGAAGATACGGTGAATCCAGTCAAGTTAGGTTAAATGCATCCCTCGTAAAACGTGAAAAAATGGGTGGGGTGTGTCATGTCAACATATCCTATCCACACATTTAGAGATAGTGGAATCCACGTGTCGATCATCGCGTTGATGTAAAACTCTATATAAGCTTCTGCCTCCCTTTTACTGTGATTATCACAGTGAAAATCATTCCGCCATTGTTAAGAAACTCGAACTATCAACCAAGAAACTCTGAAACTTTCAAAGGTAATAGCGTGTGCGCATTCAAATCCTTATCATGGTTCGTGGATTAAGCGACTTTGCGTGAGTTCACCTCGAATATTATATCCCGATGGCGGCGCATCTGGCGATTCCGGCCGCAATGGCGTCAATAGCGGATTTCCGAAGGAAAGTAGGTATACACGCGTTTTTCAATTTGCGAATCAGCGCGCCCATCTCCTTATTCTTGTGCGACGATTAAATTACTACCGCCACATATCCCACCGTACCTTTGTATAGGTGCAAAGAAAATAACCAACTTCGAGGTTAATTGCCGCTTGTTGGCGATTAACCCACCATCTATCTCTTCCGTGCGCTTTACCATACGACGTGGTCAAACGGATGGGTTTCATTCGCTAAGCGCGCAGGCGGCCGCAATGTTATCTTCGAAAACTAGACGCTTAGGAACCGGAGAGAAATTTTGCGGGTTGATGAGGCGTTGTTCTCTGGCGTTTGGTTCTATACCCAAAGTTCGCCATCAAGGATGGCGCCCTCCTGGAACATACAACGCGATGATGCGGACACGATAAACGCCAATCGTATTCCCATCAATTCCTACCCCGAGGAATTTTGGTGCACATGGGCATCGATCGTAACTATTTCGATAGGCACGATGAGGTGCCAACCTTCTTAGACGCGGATGACGGGGTGGGTGCTCGTCCTTCGTACTCCTTTGCTTTATTAATGTGAGCCTTTCTTTTCACCTTTGTACTTTATATAACTTGTTTTTGTTTGTTTCTTGCTGCGCAGAGATGGATTTGTTCAATGTTGTGCAATTGGCGAAACCTCGCCAGTTACCGTGGGGGTGTGCCTGGTTGAGAGTGGGAAATCCCTTATTCGAAGCTCTCGCAGGCACACCATGGAGATATACCGGAGGAACCGGGGTGATTCTTCCGTGGCGCTGGAGGCAACCCCTCTGCAAAGCGTGCCCAGCCCTAGGGTACCTTCCCCTTTAGTGGAGCCTTCAAGCACAGACGTAGCTGAGAGCGTAGAGGTCTTTATGGAAGAACCAGAGGATGCAGGCCAAGGGGTAAAGCGTAAGAGAGCGCTTGGTGGTGATGGCGCAAGCTCATCCAGGAAGAAACGTCCTGTCATTCTTGATGTTGAGTCGTCATCGGACGATGTATCGCCCCCCCTGCAACTGAGACTGCTCCCCCCAAGTAAGTATTGTCGCCGAAACACTTAGTGCATCCGTATTTGTTGTATAAAATAATCATAAAATTTCTTTGTTTGCGTGCAGTGCTTAAACCACTGGGAGTACTGCTGGGCATTCTGTGGAGTCGCCGCCCAAGGCGAGTCCTGTTCGCGCTGACACTTCTGAACCAAAGAACCAAAGCGCTGAGCCATTGACATCTGGCGATGTGCCAATGGATCAGCTTGTTGAAGAATTGGTGTTGGCTGCTGCGCACCAGGCTACATTGGTTGCGCAACTAAAGGCAAGGTATGCTGGAGAGAGTAGCCAGAGCGCGCAGAAGGACAAACAGATTGTGTTGCTGGAGGCACGATTGGCTAGTGCTCAGGTTGAAGCAGAGTTAGCGCGCTCTTATTCCCAAAAACTTGCTGGGGAAAAGATGGCGTTGCTGACCCAAGTGAGCCAGGAGCGTGCCGCGTTGGAAGAGTACAAGGCTTCTTGCATTTGGGCTATTAATCATTTGGAGAAGGGGAAGGATGAGCACTTCTCTCGGTTGGGAGAGTTTCGTGAAGCTGTGGATGGAATGCTAAAGGAACAGGAGATGAAACTTCGCAAGCTCAGCATTGAGTATGATGAAGAGCTGTATCCTCAGCTTGTTTCCACCATTTCCGAGCGAAGGTGGCTCATCGACCATGGTTTGCGCCCTGCCGCGCCACCACTTTGGAGTCAGGAGGTATGAGACACCTTCGGGAGTGTTGTGTAGTAGCGTTGGTTGGCGGCGTGGTAAGGCGGAGGCCATAGAAGAACTTCATAAGAGTGGTATGTTGAAAGTGCCTGCCGCACAGGTGCCCACATATAATGAGCATGCTTATGATGATCTGGTTGATGCAATGGAGAAGATGAAGCTGTTAGAGCTTCCTCATATTGCTCAGCTGGAGCGCCACCAGGATTATCCCATAGGTTTAATTATGGAGGGGTTAACCTTGGCCCGTTACCGTGCTGATGATGCAGAGGCACAGCCTGACTACTTTTTGAAGCCTGATGTGTCACAGCAGCAAGTGCCCATCTTTGCTCGCCTACGCGATATCCTGAACCCCTTTGCGCTTGAGAAGGAAATCCCTTTGAAAGCATCCTTAGAGGCCCATGCTATGAGGCTTGCACTGAAGAAGGGCGTAAAGGGGAAGGCCATTCTTTGTGGTCTTGGCGCAGCGCATCTCCCGAGATCCGACGGGGTACCCGTTAGTGTGGCGACGGTATCGCCACAGGATTCTGATCTGCTGAAGAGACTTAAAGAGTCCGGGGGCGCTGCAAACCGTGTTGAGAGCTCACGTCTTAGGCGTAGTAATAGTATATAGGTTGTAGCTCTTTTGTATATATCCTTTTGTAAGAACTCGTAGTTCATAATAAAATTTTCCTTTTGTTGAAGGTGTGTTGATCTGAATGTGGTTGCGACTTATAATTTTTGTACTTAGTTGTCCGTTTTTGCATGAAAAACGTTCTTGTTTTCTAAAAATCAAGCGCAAATAATATATGAAGTCCATAATCATGTATGAAAGTCATGATCTAACAGACTTGAACCAAAATTTCTAAGTATTTGTATCATAATCGTGTATGGTGTGATATGCAGTGTAATGTAAATATCATATCAAGGAGTCAAGGGTCTTGATTCCTAGTTTGTTAAACGCGCACAATGTGCATTGTTGCGCATCCATCGTGGGATGCACATTGAACTTATTCCAACGTTTTGAGAATAAGGTGTTAACAAGGATGCGTGATTCGATGTTAATGGGTTTGCAACCCTCTTACTCAACAAGTAATTTAGTAGGTTTACTCATCCTTTTACCATCGTGGGTTTATTAAGTGCATGCATGCCATGTAGGCTAAAGATAATATAACAACAATGTTAAGACATAAATAATATGTAAATAACAAATTGAAATGTGTCGCGGAGTTAGCTAGAAACCACGACGTTTTATTAATACTTGCAAGTTTTTGTAAAAAGAAAAAAGACATTTGCCTAAGTAAAACAAAATGTAAATACACGGATACTTATTGAGCACTATACTAAAGTGCGGTGGTGTCCGTGCGCTGGGCCGTGGCCGCTCCTAGAGATAACATCGTTTGAGATTGCAGATGTTCCATGTGCGTGGTAGCTCACGACCATCCATGGCATGCAGCTTGTACGCGCCCGTTCCTAATGCTTCAATGACCTCATAAGGTCCTTCCCACTTCGGTCCAAGCTTTCCTGTATCTTCTGCATGGCTCGCATCATTGGCGCGATATACAAAGTCGCCTGGTTTGAATGAGACGCTTCGAACTTTTGCATCATAGTATCCTTTCATTTTTGACTTAGCTCTCACCTCGCATATAGCTGCGCGTTCGCGCCTTTCTTCCAACAGATCCAAGTCAATGCGACGTTCATCGTCATTGGTTGTAACATTAACTTCGGTAGTACGAATAGTTGGCATCCCAATTTCGGCTGGTATGACGGCTTCTGTCCCATAGACAAGAGAAAAGGGAGTATCTCCCGTGCTAACTTTGATTGTCGTGCGGTGCGCCCATAAGACATGCGATACCTCCTCCACCCACCTTCCTTTGTGTTTGTCTAAGCGTGCTTTAATTCCTTCACCCAGAATTCGATTTGCACGCTCGACTAAACCATTGGTTTGTGGGTGTTTGACCGACGCGAAGTGCTGTGCAATATTTAGTTTTTCGCACCATTCCTTGAAAGGGTTGTCACATAATTGTTTTTCGTTGTCCGAGATGATTTCCCCAGGTAATCCAAAATGGCATACGATATTATCCCAAACAAATCGTTTTACCTGATTTCCTGTGATCGTCGCGACCGCCTTTGCTTCAATCCACTTAGTGAAATAGTCTATAGCCACTATAAGGAATTTGAATCCTCCTCACGCAGCAGGAAGGGGCCGCAATGTCGATACCCCATTTATAGAATGGCCATGGCGACGTAATGGGTGTTAGCTCTGTTGTGGTTGGCGTGGAATGGGTCAGTGAACTTTGCGATCGCCACACTTTCTTATTAAGTCCCGTGCGGCCACGGTGCATTGTAGGCCATGAGTATCACGATCGAAGCGCGGCGCCACAATGGACCGTGGTCTGATGCATACTACATGAACTGCGTGGATCTCTCGAGCACGTAGTGCGCTTGAAGGGTCCGGCACATCGAAGCCATGGTTGTAGGAATGAGCGCCGATATAGTATACCGTCCCAAGTTCAAACCTCTATGATGTGCGCCTGTACTCGTCGCGCCCTTCCTCGATCTGGGCAATACGCCTGCTTATAAACTCGACTATTGGAGTCATCCATGTAGGACCTTGCTCCTCTATCACCGTCGATATTTCCATCTCTGAGATGGACATGCTCTTCAGCGTTTCCACCAATACTTGTTTTGACAGGTGTGCAAAGCTTGTGGATGCAATCTTGCTCAATGCATCCGCCTTTCTATTTTCCCCTCTAGGGACTTGTTTGATGGTAAACCTGTCAAAACCCTGGATTAATGACTTGGTCTTGTCGAGATATTGAATCATGTTTTCCTCTTTAGCCATATACTCGCCCAACACATGGTTGGCTACTAGCCGGGAATCAACATTTGCTTCTAGGTTGCGTATGCCCATTCGAGCTGCGATGCGTAATCCAAAGAATCGTGGCTTCATACTCGGCCTCGTTGTTTGTGGTCGTGAATTCAAAAAGCGAGGCGTAAGTGAATTCCATTCATACGGACTCGTGAGGATAAGGCACACTGACCCATCCACGCATGAAGATCCATCCGTGAATAGGATCCATGATTCTTGTAGTTCCACCTTGCTTTACAAGGCGTATCATCGATTGTCCGTTGTTCGATGATGAAGTCTACTAGTATCGCCCTTAAGCTGCGGTGCGTGGTGCATAGGAGATGTTATGCTCACCTAGCAACACGCTCCACTTCTGTAGTCGTCCTGATGCATCGGGTTTGGAGATGATTTGTGTTAGCCTCGCTTTTTATAAAGATAATGTCACCTACGTGAATTGGACTAGATGCGTAGCATACTTTGCCCTTAGGGACTAGTATCGTTTAAGTGGCAAAGTTAGAGCCGATAAATACCCCTCATGACTCTCCATGAGGGGTGAGGTGAATCATTAGGTTATTTGTATTGTGTGTGTTTATCAATATCATATTGTGTTTTCTCCTCCCTCTCTCTAGTTTCTCTCACTAAAAAGGATGAAGATCATCATCTTCTTCCACCAACCTAGACCTCTGATACGCTTACGCAGCGCGTTCGGGGTCAAAGGAACTTCCTTTTCGTCGAGCAAGTTTTTCAACACCCTAGGCAGTGAACCTACTCGTTGTAGTGTAGTATTAGGGTAAGCCACGGGTATTGATATCGTTCTCTAGGGGAATAGGAATGCTAGTGATAAGTTACTACGCTAAGGTTAAGGTTGAGGAAGATTATTTTTTTATCTTTTTTTATGTTTTTTAGGAAATTGAAAATTACGAATCTCGGGTATTGGATTTGGGGTTGGTATTTCTATCGATTACTCTACTATTATCTAATTATCTAAACTAAGGTGGTGGTAGTCTATGTCTAATTAATGTGCTCGTATGATAGTTTAAAGATGTGTTTACTTAGGTTTTACTACTCTTTAATTATCTCCTATTGATGGTTGAGTTGTCACGTCCTTATTCTTAGTTGCGTTGTGTGTCTAAAGTTGTAGGGTATGCGTTTCTCCCTAACTCTTTGAACTTACCAAAGGATCTCGCCTACAAAACCCACTAGGGATAATAAACTCTTACTCTAAGGCACTCTTTGGATGGTTTAGCTTACAACTACTCGTAATTATATTCTAAGGTTCACAAAGATGAATCAAGCATTAGTACACAACGAATGACCTATCGCATTACTAGATCATTAATCAACTAAGATAAGAAACAACCAATCAATATTCAATAATTAAGTTTCATACTCCCTAGCAAACACACAAATAAATTAGCCGTACATGGAGAACATGCAAGCATACACACAAATAATCAAAGACATAATTGAATTGATGAAGTAAATACTTATCTTGATGTAAGATAGGGTTTGGAACCCTAAAATCTCGTACAAGACACCCTTGGTTCGGTTTTAGGTTTTACTCCAAAAATCTTGAAAAATTCGGATTCTATATATAATATTACATATGCGACGGCCACCTTATGTTTTGTGACGCGTCGTGTCGCCGTCATTAGGGTTTCGTCTTGGCCACGTTAACCTTGCGACGGCGTCACCTTATGTCCGCGACGCCGTCCTCTTGACCGACGTCGTCGGGTCGCATCTAGGCCGTGCGAGTTGCGACGGTCTACTCCTTTAAAGCTGGACGTCCTCCAAAAACTAGCAATTTCTCTTACGTATCGTCACAAATTCCTCCGACGCGCCGCAGCTTAAGAACGCCGTCGCCGCCTTCCAGCAGTGACTTTGAGTGTCTCGATTCGACTTTGGCCATTTTCTTCAGATATTCGTGCCTTTTCGTCCAAATAAGTGCCATTCCAGCATTTTGCCTTCAAGAGACCTAAAAGTGAAAAGGAACGATATTAAGCAATAACGGATACAAAAGTGATCAAATAAGGGTTAAACGACCCTCAAAATGGTACCTTTAAAACCTTATCAAATATCCCTACACTTGTTTTTGCTTGTCCTCAAGCAAATGTGCTTTTAGCCAATTAATTTATAAGTTAGGGTCATGAAGCATTGGTTTAAAACGGTCTACAACACATATAAGCCCGAAAAAGTCATAACAAGCACGGAATTACATACTAGCACCTCACATGGGGTGTTTGGATACTCACATCTCTCTCGTGTGTATATATGAAATATAACAAATAGGAAATGGAAGATAAACACTCATTAACCGGTCCTAGTACATAGATTACCATAGGCTTGAGAATAGATCAAACCTCCATCGCTTTGGCGTAAGCACCTAGGAAAGACTATCAAAGAGGTCTTTTAAAGGGTTGTAATGTTAGGCTTACGGTAGGGAAAAAGGGTTTGGTGGGATAGGCTATTAAGTGGTGGCAAGTCAAAATCTCTATGTTAAATGCATACGAAGAATGGCGTTGCTAAGCCAAGACTCGACACTCTAAAACTCTAGGTAACGGAAATAAACAAACATAAATTTAAAGGATAGATGTAGGATGGTAGCCAGTATGTTTTTTTTTTTTTTTTTTTTCATACACTTTTACTCTACCATCCTCTACGGTAACATCAAAATGATAGGGATTTATAGGCACATCCCTACACTTGAGTTTTATTACTCTAACACTAATTTGACCCGAATTGAAAAGATCAAAACACTTGGGGTACATTATTATGCAAACAAAGGGAATTTGAATTTAACGCCCTTCCCGTCATTTCTTAAACTTTAACTTTTCCCATGAATCCCAATCGTCCCAAAGCGTATACAAAGGATATGACTTGACTTAGCAACTCCTGCAAGCAACCGATAATTGAACTAAGGGTTTAGGGTGATAACAAACATTTGCACTAAAAGTGAGTGCATAAGGGTAGGCTAAGGCGATTTGGGTGTATATTTGGGGTGGGGTGTAAACAATGCTCTTCATTGATATTCGAAAACCGAAACATCACGAGAACCGCGAAAAGGATAGGCTCGAGGGGTTAACTAGGGTATCGTGTACTAAAGATGAGTACAACGCAAAGGGTGTGGGGAATTACTCAACCGATGTGGAAGAAGTAATTATATTACGGTATCAAACAAGGGTTATCCTAATGCCTCTTATCATTTAGTTATTCCTAACTACACAAGTGTAGTCTTACTGCGATCTCGGAATGCATCACAAAACAAGTTCTAGAATCTAATATACTACCTGCTCACACTCTAAGCATTAAAGATGAATGCTTTTAATTCCTACTAATCTAAGGGCGATCCTTACATTTTGGGTGGAATTTGGGTGGTAAAGGGTTTTGTGCTAGTCATGCAACTTCCTATCCGTGAGGCGCTTTTGTTAAGACTAATGGCCCACTCCTATATGTCATGAAAATTTTAAATTTGGTGCCAAAATTACCCTAACCGACATTTTCTCATGGTTTATTACGCAAATGCAATTAGACAAAGCAAATAATCAAGGATAAGCATAGTTTCAAAGTTCCGCTTTATTTTCCTCCCTACACTTAAACCGAACATTGTCCCCAATGTTCCCGAAAGTATCAAAGTTATGATAAAAGAAGGTAATTAAAAGCGAAAGAAACTAGTACTCCCGATTAGCTCGGTAGGATCCGTGTGTAAAGTAGTGGTTAAATCCTTTCCAAGAAGAATGTATGCGTGAAAAGCTCCTTCCAATCTTATGTATCTTCTTCTTGATAAATAAAACCGCACACTTGAAGAAAACGAACAACCCAACGATCAAACCGAACAAAGAAAAATCACAACAAGATGTAATTCTGCACTTAAATAAGATATAATGCTTGTGGAATGGATGTTTGCAAATTTTCTAGAAAATTAAGACCGGAAAATTCCAAAAATTTATAAGTAGCACGTAAAACAGAAAAAGTAATCGATTGTTTCGCTCATTCTGACGCCCGTCAGTTATCATAACGGCGGTCTATGATTTTACGGAAAAATTCGGAAAATTTTTATCTTTAAAAACGGAAAAATTTCGCAAAACATCCATTATGACTAGATACAAGCATTTGACTCGAACAAACACACATGTATATCTTTTAAATAATTGTAATTCTCATGTTCACGTTTCTTTTGAAAACGTGTAATCCTCCCACACTTATCCCTTATGTAAAATACCTTCATATGTAATTAAGGCGAGGTTAAGGACAAAATAAAGCATTTTACAAATTCAAACATGAGAATAAACAATTAATAAAAGATATCGACACCTAAATGAAAATGAAAACAAATACACATCGGTTGCCTCCCAAGAAGCGCTTGTTTTTGTTCGAGTCACGAGCCCGACTCTACCCTTATTTAACGGATAAAGGGAGGTTTTCCCTACACTTAAGTTTAAGTGCGGGTGATAGTAGCGATACACACCCTTAGGGTGGAAATTTGCTACGTGAGGAGAGGTGATGGGTGATTTATGTGCTCAAAGGGTGTGCTCCATTCATTATAACCTTACCTAATTCAATTGGTGTAGCGGTGAATCAAATCTCTCTCCTAAAAAGGGATCATCTTCTATCAACTTCAAAAGATTCTTAGTTAAGGATCCATCTTGACCTAATAAACCCGGTTTAAACCCATAATGTTTCTTGTTATCAACCATGAATGGGTGATATAAGTGTGTAAGGTCATGGGTTACTCCTATATTAGCTTCCACTCTAAATGGCCTAGAATCTACCACCTTTATCAAGCAACTACCGGACTATCTATTTTGATGGGTGGATTGGGGCCTAATTGAGTTCAAGATTCACATCTAAAGGCGGAACATTGGGTAAGGTTTTGGTTGAGGCTCAGGTTCATCAAAATTAGGAACTTCCCTAGGACTAGAGAGAGGTCATGACAACAAGCATCTAAACCTACATTCTCTAGTGGCGTTTGGTCCAAAGGTTCTATATCAATTGGGGTTCCTATAGTCTCTTCTACTTCTTCCGGTAAGTTATAGGCGTCGTGTTCCTCAGTGATGGTAGGGCTTGTGGGCTTGGAGTTTCCACCTTATTCTCCATTATATCTAGATCTCCTAAATGTTCATCACGTGTTTTAGTATGATCACCCAAATACACCCTAAGCATCTCAAATCCTTCTTTAGCCATTTCAAATTCTTGGTCCGATTCATAAGAATTGTTCTCAAAATTTGATCACTATGTTCTATTTTCCTAAAGATTCCTCACGCGTGTCATATGCTTTGAAATCTATCCCACGCATGCAACTAGGCGGTTCAACTATAACCATCTCACAATCTTGTTGGGTTTAGGTTCCATGTTCTTAAAAACTAGGTCTTTTTGATCATGGTGCCTAAGATCATTCAATTGATGGTTTATGCATAGGAGACTTTTCCGAAAAATCCTCCGGATGGTGTCACTAAAAGGAGTTGATCCCGACAACGATTGTTGAATAGAAGCCACACAAGTACGTAATATATCAAATCCATCCAAATTTACACCCATCTCCTTTGGATATTTCTAAGTTCACTCACAAATTCATTAGAACAATTAAAACCAAACCAATCTGCGAAATTCTATTGTTCCTCATTTGTTAATGATGCAAATGAAATTTCACTTGCCATAGCGACAAATGAAAAGGGTTTTACGAACACAAACACAAAGAAGGGGGATAGACTACAAGGAAGCTAATAAAAAGAAAAAATTTACTTGATAGGAATCAAGCAAAGAACCTAAACGAGGTGGACTACTAACTAGCTATTCTATTCCCGACCGCGCACCAAAAACTTGATACGCTTACGCAGCTGGCGTTCGGGGTCAAAGGAACTTCCTTTTCGTCGAGCAAGTTTTTCAACACCTAGGCAAATGAACCTAATCGTTGTAGTGTAGTATTAGGGTAAGCCACGGTATTGATATCGTTCTCTAGGGAATAGGAATGCTAGTGAGAAGTTACTACGCTAAGGTTAATGTTGGAATCACTCCTAAACAAGATTTCAAGTATTTATATTTCATATGTAATAGGTAGCTTTATTATGGCCTTTATGTTTGTTTAAGGTCAAGCTTATGTAGAAGGCCCATAAGCTTAGGCCCAAGCCCACATAAGAAAGGATGGGAACTAGAGTGTTGCCTAGCTTCCTCCTATAAATCTCTTGTAAACCCTCATTTGAGGGTTGGTTGTTCGTTATTCTCTTCACACATTCACCTACGCCTAACCGTGCTACTCTTATCGTGTATGTGTGCTTGTTTACTTGTTCAATCGCCTTATCTCTTTCTTATAACTTGTGTTTGTAAAACTAGTGACCTAACAATGGTATCAATCGCCAAATAGTTGGGTGTACTCGTTTGTTTTTGAAGTTTTGGTTTTGGGTCTTACGCCGTAAAGATAACGAATCTTTGGTTATCTTAAAACTCGTTTTTACACTTTTTAATCCAAGATTCTTGTACTTTCAATGTTTTGAGGTGTTAAAATCTTGGTTTTGGCAAAAGTTTCAAACTTTACGCGTGGAAATACGTTTTAAGCTTGTTTTGTTCGTAGGTGTCGTTCTACGCCAGAACCCGCTTAGCGTTTTGGTACATCAAAATTCACATTTTGTGTTCTTTTGGTACTATTGAAGCTATTCCATGTAAACTGGTTTAGAAACACATTTGGGTAAAATCAAAGTTACGAGTAATTCTACGCGATCAAAACCCTAAAATTACGCGTAAGTTTTTCCTTGGTTTGATCTTCAATTTTGGTTTATTCGTGTTTTCTTACTTGGATAAGTCCGAAAATACGTCGACTTTGGATATCTTTTGCAATTGTGAAGTGTAAAGATCATTTGGGCAAAACCCTAAAATTACGCATAAGCATAGCCACGCCGAGAAATCCCACGCATAAGATTCACTTTACGCGTAAACTAAGGTCTCACGACAAGGTAATCCCACGCCACGCTTCTACGCCTAACTTTTGTCTACGCATAAATTTAGTGTTTTTCCTACTTACGCAGAAGCTAAAACCTCACGCGTAACTCCTCATTGTTACGCCAGAACTTTTGGTGTTTTACGCATAAGTGCTACTTGGTTCTTGTCTTTTCTACGCCTAAGGACACTTCATCAACAAAGGTTCATTCGACTACAAAGATCCATTTTAACACACAAGTTTATCATCATGTCTCAACCACCATACTCTAACTATTTCCCTCACACTTATAATCATCAACAACAACAACAACAATTAACTCCACAACATCAACAATGGAATCAACAACAAGCTATTTATCAACAACAATTTAATCAAGAACATACTCCACAACTTGGTGCAATTCCACAACCACAAATGGTTCAACCACCACCAAGCCTTCAAGTTCAAACCTACACAACCGATTTCAATCAACATCCATCAAGGAACACTATGAAGGAACCCACTTGGTTTGCAAAGATGTGTGAAGCTTTAAGCGACCAACAATCAATTCATGAAGTCGATCACTTGATAGACCTCCAATGCTTACTCCAGAAACTACGATCAATGGGTGATAAGGTTCTTTAGGTTTTGTGATCTAAAGAAGCCACATGGAAAGTTCTTAAAGAAGGTTATCTTGGAAGGTCCATTTGAGATGCCTCTTGTCATTGTACCCGGAGATCCAATCATTGCTCCACCAAGAGATGAACAAACCAACATTGCTATCACAGTTGCATTTAAATCCTACGTAACTTCTACACTATGAAGTCGATGAACTTGCAATGGAATACAACCTCTTAGGATTACCAAACCCAATTCTTCGTAGTGTTGATGCTCAAAAGATCGCACAAAAAATGTGGGATCATATTCGCCTTCTTATGGAAGGATCTCAGACTCAATCGTGAGGATTTGGAATCCAAAATTTACTTGGCTTATGAACACTTCATGATTGAACACCGAGAGACACTAGAGTCCTATCATCATCGATTTTCGATATCATCAATGATTTGGATAAACACAACATCATCATGCCAAGAATTGCGGTGAATACTAAGTTCCGAGTAGTCTTGGTCCAGAATGGGAGAAGTATGTCATTTTTCTCCGCTGCGAAGAATATGCATCATTCTACTTATGGATTGTTGTACGATTACTTGAAGCCTCATGAAAAGGAAGTTGATCGAAAGGATTCTCCGTGCTCAAATTGCTAAACAACACAACCGGATAATCAACAACTTGCCTTGTATGCTCAATGTAATTATCCTCTCAATCAAGAACTCAACCAATCGCTTTAAACACACCTTCACAAAGAACAACCTCAACAAAATCAATTGGTTCCATACAAAGAACAATGCTCAAGCATATGTCAATGAAGCGATCGAGAAATCGATCCATTCAAGCATTGCAACAAGGATTTGTGATGATTGCTAATGCTTTTGGCGTTACACCAACAAATCCAACAATCGTATTCGCTCCTCATCTAACACACGGACTCAAGCCGTTGTGAACAATGGACGTGTTGAAGTTCGTAATCGTGATTATGGTCGTCGGATGGGCGGTGGTCAAGGGTTTAATGTGTGGGAAGGAATAACAATGAGCTCCGGTGGAACAGGAAATGCTCGTAATCGGTTAAATGGTCTTAGATGCTACAACCGCAATGAGAAGGGACACTTGGCTAATGCATGCCCAAAGCCAAGGACTAGGGGCGGTGCTTATTTCAAAGAGGCTTTACTTTTGGATCTTAAGGATGAAGTCGGTGGATCTCTTATGCATAAAGAACGAGCTTTATGGCGATGCACTCGAGATGATGATATGGAGGACTTGCGGGCTAATGCATTTGTTATGTTGATGGCTAATATGCATGAGTCGCACATGAGTGATACAGCCCATGTAGATGACATCGATGGCTTGTCTCAGTACCGAACAAACCATCATCATATCTCGAACTAATATCTCCGCTTAATATCTCGAATCCGCACGGATCGCATTATTCAAAATGAGTCTTCTACATCTTTTTTCGATGATTTTCAAGTTAACCACCGTAGTTACATTTGACGATCAAGATGACCTTATGGTTTCCTTTGATAATCAAATTGACTCCGTGGTCGCACTTGAGGATCTAAAGAATGATCATGTTGCGACTCACGTTGAACAAGATGATCTGTTGCCTCATCCGGATTTTGCTCGGTTAATTCAAGACCATAAAATCAAAATGGAGGAATGTTATGCATTAAATCGGTCCTTAAAAGTAAAATGCAATGTTAACCAAGGATTTTGAATGTTTACAAATGCAACTCAACTTTTTCAAAACTCAAGACAACCGTGAAAAAGGTTTTGAAGCCGCTTTGCAAAATCTCATCAAAATGAAAAATATTTAGAGACAGATCGTGATCTAGCCGCCTCGAAGAATGCTTTGTTGTCCGAATTAGAACAATCAAACACGAACATAAAAACAAATTAACGCTCACCTTGGAAAATCAAAAAGCTAAGGGTGAGTTGTTAAATTGTCAAAACATTCCCGCATACAAAAAGCATTGAACAGAATCGGGTAGATGACCTTCTTGAAGAAATTCTCGCTTGCAAAACAAACTTAAAGAGTTTAAAATTGTTGTTTACAAACATGGTGAATCCGTGAACAGCTATTGAAAAGTTTACCTTAAAACCCAATCCAAAAGGATATGGAAAAATCTAGGCGATTACAAACCAAAGCTTTCACTAAAAACATTCAAACCAACTCACAAGTTTCCGGTCACAGAATACAAAATTGATATCTTGTCATGAGTGTTGTTGAATATCATCGTCAAGAGGAATTAGATGCGTAAGACGAGAGTCGATCAAAATTAAAAATGTTGTTTACAACAAACCTTTTAATTATAAAACGCGGTTACTTCGTCACACCAATGGATTCTTCTAACACACCAAGGGTTATCATCAAAACACCGAGTCTTCTATTGTTAATCCCAAAATGACTTTGCACAAACTTATGGTCCTTTACCTTCCATTAGTGAAGTAAACTCACAACCCAAAATCGAAAAATTCTTCGATATTTTGACATTTTCGTGGTCGACCTCAAAATTTTACAACATGAGATAGAATATCGATCCGAAATCAAAGTTGAACATTTTCAATCGCCTCGCGCGAGAACAAAGAGACATTTTTCGAAAAATCTTTTACCTAATGTTAAAACTTGAAAAGTTGTGCAATTGCTCAGGAAAAGGATTTTCATAAGGAACTTGGGGTAATGAAAACGTTTGAGAAAAATGAAACATCTATTTCTAACACAAAGCGTAAAAAGAAAACGTTGAGAAAAGATGTTGATCGACTCTTGGAAGATGTTATCTGTGGCCGATATCCATAATGTTGTGTTACTTCATGCTTTGCCATTTGCATCGATTACATCTCACGATATTGTTGAAAGCTTGTAATCATGAAAACACCGATAATGTGCTTCAGATCGAGTCTTTAAAAGTCGAAAATAAACGATTACACGGAAATTTACAATGCAAAACGTCGTCTTCATTGGTGTGAAAAGATATTCACAATCATCAACTTAGTTTTCAAAAGAAAATCGCTCGGTTGAGTGCAAAATCTTCGATCCTAAAATTGAGCAGCTGGATGATCAAACGTGTCTTTGAAAAGTCAAATCTCAAAATATGAACAAGAACTTTTAACCAGTTAAACAGAATATGGTGTCATATTTGATTTACTCAAAAGACTCGACTTGAAACATCAAATGAACTTGATCACTATCTTGCTCACACTAGAGAAGTCATGAATTTTGTTGGTAATATTCGCTCGAAAATCAAGATCCGATTCACACCATCTCTAAGTTACGGAAATGTTAGGAAAGTATGAACAACTTCCGCCTCTCGTGATTAAGAGATTAGCACCAACACACTTAGTAATCGTGAACCTAGAATTCCCACCGCCAAATCACAAGTTGCTAATGTGTTTCTCATCGAACAGAATAGTTGCATCTTTCCAAACGTCCGCACTTCACGGCCTAGAGCACTCAATCAAGAATAGGAAGTTGCGACCCAAGAAAAGATCAATAAAGCATGCTAAAGTAGAAGAACACCCTAGGACTCGAATAAAATCATGTTGCTTCCACTATAGATGTTGCGTCGGCAAATGTAATACAAATAGTGATGTAACGAATGCTAAACCGTTAAGTACTTTTGATATTCGATCGATGCACCTTGTGTTATTTGTCGAAAGAGTATGAATTCGATTGTCATGACAAATGTGTTGCTAAAGCTATAATCTCGACACGGAATCCTAAGAATCGTAATACCTCTTGGCCCACTAATCATTCTAAGTCCGTGCTTGGTAAACCACCTTCTTTAGATTCTAAGGCAACCATTGCTATCACAAGAGCTCCCGCTTCACCTCCTAAGAATCTAATACCACCTAGTGTTTTCACTAAGACTAAAGCAACAGTAGTTATGGATGGCGAAATGGATATACAACACACTAGGATTTAAATGGATGCCTAAACTTATTAATGTGTGTATCTAACATACCCCTTGGAACCCTCTAACATTTTGGGTTCCACATCTACTTCTATTCCATCCGTGTCGCGTGTGTAATGCGGTGTGATATGATCATTCTCTCGATTGTTGATAGCGGATGTTCACGACATGACAGCAACCTTAAAGCGTTATCAAACTTTATTGCAAAGTTCATTGGCACCGTCGATTCGGAACGATCACCGCACCATCATGGGCTACGGAGATTATGTTAATGGGAACATCGAAATCAGCAGGTTTACTATGTGGAAGGCCTCGGTCACAACTGCTTTCGAGAGGTCAATTTTGTGATGGAGATTTGGAGGTTGCTTCGTGGAGAAAACTTGTTTCATTCGTGATCTACATGGAAATGACCTTATGTCCGGATCGCGTAATTCTAGTCTATACACTATTTCTATGCAAGACATGGTTGCTTCCTCTCCCATTTGCTTACTTTCAAAGGCAACATCTACAAAATCTCGCTATGGCACGCGCTCTCACATCTAAACTTTCAAACCATCACCAACCTTGCTCGACACAAACTAGTTCAAGGACTCCCACGATTCCGGTATTCAAAAGATCACCTTTGCTCACTGTGAACAAGGGAAAAGCACTCGTGCTCATTTTCCTTCAAAGGTGGAACCTGACTCTCGGCATGTGCTTCATCTTCTTCACATGGATTTGTGTGGCCCGATGCGTGTGCAAACGATCAGCGGCAACGCTACATCTTAGTAATTGTTGATGACTACTCACGATGGACTTGGGTCTACTTTCTTCGTAGCAAAGACCAAGCTCCACAAATGATCATCACCTTTCTCACAAAAATACGTGTTCAGCTCCGCAACACCGTCGAATAATCGTAACAGACAAAGGAACGAATTTGTCAACAAAACCCTTCGTGAATTCTATGAGAAAGTGGGAATTCGAGATCAAACATCTATTGCACGACACCGAACAAAACGGAGTTGTTGAAAGACTAAACCGAGCGTTAGTGGAAGCGCAAGAACAATGTTAATCAATGCTAAACTTCCAAATTACTTATGGTAGTCAGATCTCTGCATGCTATACTCAAAACCGTTCTATGATCACAAAATGCCACAACAAAACACCTTTCGAGCTTGTCCACAACTATAAACCGAACCTCAAACACTTTCATGTATTTGGATCCCTTTGTTATCCGAATAATGATCGTAATGATTTTGGAAAGCTCAAAGCCAAAGTCGATATTGGAGTCTTTATTGGATACCGTGACAATTCTAAAGGTTTCGAATGCGGAATCGTCAAACTAAGGAGGTAATGGAAACGATTCATGCTCATTTCGATGACTCACGAAATGGCTTCGAGTATAATGACTTAGAACCGGATACAACCGTTTAAACTTCCTCAAACCCCATCATCACCAAGAAAGCCCCTGACTAACTCATCAACAAATGGAAAGGTTACTTGCTCCTACATTACGTGGCGATATTGATGAACGTGCTCTAGGTGTATCCATTGCTTCACTGACAACCCGATCATATTCCTATACGATACACTGCTACAACAACCATCATTGCGGATGCACCTACACCGATTGACTCCAACACAACAATTGAACACACCGCTTCCAACAATGATGAACCGGTGATGATATTCGAATGAAGTACCCCCACTGCAGATTTTGATCCAAATCGTTCTTCAACCCGTTTGCTAATGAGACTGCGCACCGGATGTTGCGGAATCTTCAACAAACCATTTGAATCCTCGAATCGCACAATGTATACCAACATCAACCTCTACACATAGATGGACAAAAGACCATCCTCCGACTAACATTATTGGCAACCCGAACCAACCGGTCGTTCACGAGACAACGTCTTCACTCAGACGGTGAACATTGCATTTATGCACTCACCGTCCGCCAATCGAGCCTAAAACATTAAAGACGCAATGACAAAAGACAACTGGATTGAATCCATGCGGGAAGAACTCAACCAATTCAAACGTCTTGAAGTATGGGGCTGGTTTAAAGACCAACGTGGGTCTCGTCATTGGTATAAAATGGATTTGGAAAAACAAATTGATGTCAAGGAACGTCATCCGAAACAAGTCACGTCTAGTTGCTAAGGGTTATCGTCGTGAAGAGGAATAGACTTTGAAGAATCTTTTGCTCCGGTTGCTCGTCTTGAGGTCATTCGGATATTCCTCGCGTTCGCGACTCATATGAATATGACGGTCTATCGGATGGATGTCAAAGCGGCGTTTCTCAATGGACAACTTAAAGAAACGGTCTATGTCACCAACCGGATGGATTCGTTGATCCCGAGTTCCCGAACCATGTTTATCGTGAACAAAGCCCTTTATGGTCTCAAACAAGCCCCTCGGGCATGGTACGATAAGCTATCATCTTTCCTCATTGCCAATAATTTCACCAAAGGCTCGGTTGACCCAACTCTTTTATACAATATCACGGGAACACATCTTAATTGTTCAAATTTACGTGGATGACATCATTTTGGGTCAACACATAAAAGTTTTCAATCGCTTTTGCAAAACTAATGAAGAAAAATTTTGAAATGTCCATGATGGGTGAACTTCGTTCTTTCTAGGGCGCAAGTTCATCAATCACCCCGTGGTATTTTCTTGAGTCGGTCAAATATGCCCTTGAACTGTTAAACAAATTTGGAATGACAACTGTGATACTTATGCCACACCAATGGCTCATACCAAGAAGTTAGATCTTCGATTTACATGGGAAATTGGTTGACCCTACCAAATACCAAGTATTATTGGGTCCTCATGTATCTAACGACTAGCAGACCGATATTGTCTTTGCCGTTTATCTATGCTCCGTTATCGATCGCGACCAACTGAAACCCACCTCTCTCGAGGCTAAAAGAATCCTCCATACATTGCGGAACCATTAACTTGGGATCCGGTATCCGAAGGATTCGGTTTTGAACTAATCGCTTTTCAGAGACGATCATGCGGGATGCTTAGACTCGAAAAAGTACTTCAAGAGCTCTACAATTTCTCGGTGATAAAGCGGTGTCTTGGCAATCAAAGAAGAGGATTGTCCATATTTGTCATCAACCGGCAGAATATGTAGCCATGTCCGCGTGTTGTGCTCAAGTCATTTGGATGAGAACACAACTCAAAGACTATGGTTACGTATTTGAGAGAATCGATGTCTTTGCGATAATCGAGTGCCATTGCAATCTCGTGCAACTCGATTCGACACTCGAAATCAAAGCACATCGATCTACGCTATCATTTCATCAGGACCACGTGGAGCAGTACCGTTGAATTATACTTTGTGGGTCTCGAATACCAATTGGCGGATCTGCTCACCAAAGCCTTGCCTCCCGCTAGGTTTAATGAGTTGGTCCACGGTTGGTATGAGGTGTTGACTCAAGAGGAATTGGATGACCTCTTAAAAGCGATCTTAAAAACCCGTCAAACACCCAAAACATCTTACGTAAATAAATTTTCAAAACAAAATACAAAAATATAAAATCCGATAAAACAACAAAAATATTCTCCTAATCTATCTTTCTTTCAACATGGCAAGTACATTTCTTCCGTCAACACTTTTATCTTTCGAAATTGATATTTTTCCGATCAAGTGTTGAGGGGAGAAAATAATATTTTAATCTTTCAAAACATCGTGTACTTGCATGTAATCTTATCTCGGTTGATTACATTATAAATGGTGGTACATTTTCGGTTCAAAGACACTCCTCGGACTTAAATTAACAACCTTTCATTATTTTCTCAAGTCGAGGGGGAGTGTCGTCATGTTTCTTTCCAAAAAATCTTTGTTTGGTAACCAAAATGGAAGTTAAATGGCTTTGTATGAAAATGGAATAGGTGGAGGGGCCAAAACTGTCAAAAACTTAAAGTTATCTTAAATAAAACACCCCCACCTAACTATCACTTCTCATTTATTACTCATAACCTAAAACCATCCTCGCCTTACATTGATTCAAGAAAACCGTATTTTGATCTTCATCCCGTAAGTGTTTTTGTGCTCATAACATGTTTTTAAGAAAAGGTTTTGAATTTCATGTGAATCCTACGGCTAAAACATTGTCTCACGATAATTTTGTGTTTTACGCTTATGCGTATGAACACCTGATCAAGATGTGAGTGTTTGTGGTTAAATGGATTATGTCAAAACGTTTCAAATACATTAAAGATATCATTTTAATCATCAAAAACCACCCAGAAACACGAATTGATGAATTTTTGAAAATTAGGGTTTATGAGTCGAATTGGGTATTTTCGAATGTGAAGTGATTTGGTCAAAAAGATTGTTGTGTTATGCTTATGTGATGATGAATTGATGATATCCATGCCTTATAACCACCCAGAAACCTTAATTAATTCAGAATTAGGAATTAGGGTTTAATGTTCTAAAATTGGGTATTTTTGATTCACTGCATAAAAAGTGTTAAAACTTGGTCTACATGCTCTCACAACATCTATGATATACCAGAAAAACTTTGGTGCATAATCCATGGCTAGATTTCATACGCGTAGAATTAGGGTTTAGACTACGCGTATGTAGTTCTACGCATAACTGTGTAACATGTGTTCTTGCCATGATCATTGTTAGAATGAATCTATGTGTTAATATTGATGATATGATGGTTCTATTTCGGGCTTGTTACTCGTGAAAATCGAGAATCAAGGTCATTTGCAACTCTACGATAAGGATTACCCTACGGCGTAGTCATGTTACGCGTAAGAATAATCCTACGCATAATGACTACGCGTAAGGTTCTACAATGGACTACGCGTATCCCGTGAAGGATATGCGTGCTGATGACTCTACGCATAAGGTCAACTCTTACGAGTAGCCTTACGGCGTAAGGGTAATATATGCCCACGCATAAGCTCTCGCATAAGGTCTCTTTTTCCCACGCGTAACAATTCTTACGCGTAAGTTAGGATTCTCTGGCGTGCGTTTCGCTAAGCATATATCATTCCTGCTCTCGCATAACTTTTCCAAAACTACGCTTAACCACGGATTGACCTTCATGATGATGCATTCGTGTATAAACTTGTAAATAAACTAATCATAACCTCACGAATCCAATAATGTCACTAATAAACTTAATCGTCTAATATCTTGTGAACAATAAGTGATAACATAAACTTTAAAACTTAAAGTTAACTAACTCACAAAACATTTCACGACATCATTGAACTATTGAACATACAAGTGACTTAGGACTCGTAACAATCATTATCCTTGTACATTCAATAACTAGACAATAAGACCTTACGTTGACTAACATTATGTCTTTCGATATGTTGGTTCTTTTGGCTAATGTTATTTGAGGATCACGACATGGTGAACAAATGAATGTGGATGCACCAAGTTCTCTCCATTCTTGATATCTATCCTTATGGCTATCCAATGAAGATAGGAAAGAATAATCTCCGTGTTGACTTTGACACTCTCACTTGCTCGAATCTTCGTGTTTAATTGCTATTGACATTACGAGGACTCATACGTATCGAACATGCTTACTCACTGCAAGCTGTTCTTGAGATCTACATCCAACAGCCGGAACACTATGGAAAGGGTCGAAGGACAAACTGCGTGACGGTGACTCGAATCACAAACAAGTCACCATTACACTGCGAGACTTAAGAACATTCTCCTAATTCTGATGTCGATCCAACCAAACTATATGCCACACTGTTGAAGAGCTCACTCTCAATTCTTAACCGATATGACAGAGTAATCACCAAGCATTCTCACGTAGAGCTTAAGAGTATTCCTCAACCACGGAGAACTCTCTACATGATCATCACCAAGTCATTTACGGTCGTGACGGTGACTATGAGCACCCTAAGCTCATGGAACTGCAAATATTCGGGCATTGGTCAATAGGAAACACATCACTATCGAAGCTCGATTTGGGATGACATGATGTCATTTCTCAAACTTGGCTCAAAGATTCCTACATCGGATATACTAAATTGTTGATCCAGAGCACTTGGACTTCATCCCGATATTCCCAAGAGGCTCAATGACCCCGACAATCACGATATGTTGACGGAACCTATTCTATCTGTCGAGAATCAAGGAAGCGTCTACAAAGAAACAAGGTGTTGTCTTTGCCAGATTTCTTCTAGCGAAGATGTCGAAAGCTCGAAGCGTACAAAAGATATCCGGAAGCGGTCGGACAAGGCAAAGTTGGTCATCTCGACGAAAAATCTTGGAACACCTGTAAGGAGAACCCGAAAAGGAAGTCTTGGAAGTGTCACAAGTTCGAGATAGTCGGAGGAATGTTCCAAAGAAGAAACCTATTCCAAAGAGAAACCTATCCCTAAGAAGAAAGTTCCTTCTCGGGAAGCCACTCCGATCCTTTCACCGAACCGCAAAGGCAGCTAAAGGGCGAGGACTCGATGCTTCTTGACACGGATGAAGAGATCACATACTACAAAGCGCAAAGGATGAAAATCCTCGGTACCAAAACCTCCAAGTCCTCAAACTAATAAAGGAAAGGAAGACTCTGCACTTGTGCCACAAGATGAAAGCTCGAAGATGAAGAAGAGCAAGCTGGATAAATCATACGGAAGAAGTTTCAACGCCGACACATTCAAAAGGCCAAAGAATTTGCTAAAGATCAAATGGGTGGCCCGGAGGATCAAGTGGTGCTACCCACTCCTCTCCGGATCGATGCGGTTAATCGACCCGATAAGGGATCCGTGCCACCACTCTTGTGCAACAACAAAATCTCGTAGAGGATACTACATGTATGATTTTGAGAAAGCGAAACCGAAAGAAAAGTCTAGAGATGGCGAGGATGATTATGACAAGTTGCTTCGGGTAGTCCCACACAATCTCGAAGGAAACTTGAACCACCTAAGGACCCCACGCCTCCCCATGTCTCCTCCTCATCGGACTCATCATCTCACTCATCACAACCACCATCAACGAATTCAACGGATCATCATCCAAATCGGTGAAGAAACCACCTAAATCTTGGATTTCGGACTCTTAAAAGATTGTGAAAGTTGTCCAACAAATCGAAAGAAGGACATACTTTACGAGAAAAATGAATTGGTTTCTTGACCAAATTGAGACTTAAATGATGAGAAAGACAAGATGGAGAAAGAAAGGAATTTGTTCGAGAAGTTCATGAAGAGTCATCAAAAGAGGAAGCTGAGCGAAATGATCTAAGGTTACACTAACAAGTACCTTCGGATATCGTTCCTAAAGTCCAAAAGGCTGGAGAAGGCAAGAGATCATACCCACAAGTTTCTTCTCGACCTTTGTCCCGGTGTGACTAGAAGTATTTTCCGGACAACTCACCCCTAACATCGTAGCATTGGTTAAACATACAATGGCCAAAGAAGGCGATCTCCGAATACGAAAGTTAATCGCTAAACTTGTGATGCAAATGTCAAAGCGATCTCGGGCGTTTACCGGATGAAGCTAAATTTTTCAAAATCTACTTGATTTTCAACTCGGATCATCATGCAAGGAGTCACCGATCAACCCAAACGACCAAGAGATGGCGATGATAAGGATAAGGACTCGCACCAAAGCGTTAGAAGCGATGCGGTAAATCTACCTCTATGCCACCTCCTCCACCACGGACTTCTTCTCAACAAAGTCTCCTCCACCTCGGTCTTCTCTTGATAAACCTCGGGACGATTCCGAGTTACCACCCTTGACTCATAAAGCGGTGATTACTTTGAGTATACGGGTGGTGGCGATGAAGAGGTCCTGAGCCCGACAACAACCCACCTCACCCAAACAAGTGCGAACCAAGTATCATCATCAAGGCCTTCTAAAAGAAGAAGAAGGCGACTCGGCTGAAGTCGATATCATGGCTAGATGACGATAAAACCGAAGAGTTTGAATGGTTCTCCACACTTGTCAATCAAACTCCTACGATGAAGGTCAAGACTTGGTAGTCGGTTCTACATTGAGCACGCAAAACTATTGCAAGAAAAGTTCCATGTGAATAAAATGACAAAATCGAGTTGAAGCGAATCAAGAATGAAGCTTTTCAACTGTGGAAAGACGACTCGAAAGCGCCCTCGGTCGAATATCATCTTGAGAACATCGCTCGAGCTATGTCTAACAACATGGATTGGCTCAATCCGGAAGCAAACATTGACTTCACACAAAGGGACAACCTCCATACTACACCGATGGACCAAACCTCTACCGACCATTGGCCAGGCAGACGAACCAAGGATTCCTTCCGATACTTCTTTAAGAGAGACTGGATTTTCTCTTACACAGTAGCGATGGTTCGCGAAAATACGCTACATCATTGACTCTTCCATTCCCGGTGGCTATTTACTCAAAGCGCATAGCTATCGAGCGTCGCAAATCACTTGTTTTCGACAACGTGCAAGCATACGACCAAGATGCATTGTATGGGATTCATCATTGGCACGAGCGTCAAGAATCTACTCTGTTGCTGGTTGAAGTCTCAACATGCGGTGTATAGTTCCAAGGACATCGTGGCCATCAAACATATTGATCTCAAGTCTAAGTGGGACTACACATTCTTGAAGAATATCATAGTCAAGCGACAAGATGAACAGGACTATGGATTCTCCGAGGTCGACTTTGAGAACTTGTCCTCAACGACATCGAAGACATGTACCTTGCCAAAGTACAGGATCGTATGAGACAATTCTCGATTGAAGTTCAACGTGAATTTATCAAGTCGGTTCTCATCTTCATTAGGCGATCGTGATCAAAGAGCGTGTCGAAGATATCCGGATGGTCGTTGAATCATATCGAAGCGTGTAAACTTCACTCCACCTCGCTTGATCTTCCCGACATCAACCAACACACAACTTACGCTCATCAAGAAACCTTTCGGCGTTGTTTACGCGGTGAACTTCAAAGCGCTTAATGGCGTGTAGTGAGCTCCACAAATTGGGATCATACCTTGAAGGCGGTTAGGGATGGATTGGCGCACGGGTTGAAGGATATACGCTGAAAGTTGGGAATCCTAAGCTACTGGAATTCTCATGAAATGAGGGATGTGAGACGTATCATCACCATGATTGATGAACGGTTGTTGAAGGATCGATTCGACGATTGGAGAGCTATGTTGGTGGGCGACCGGGAGAAACATCACGGCTTTCAACGCCTGCGCACTCACAGGAACATCATTGCACTTCCGGTACCCTTGAATTGTTTCCTTCATATAATTTTGGATGTATGATTATATATGTCCATGGCTTGTGCACACATAACGATGTACAACCCGTAATGGTCAAGAAAGGACCACGTAGTGCGCCTCGGTGCCACAATCCTTATAAAAGGAGCGAAAGCTTCTTATTTTGAGTAAAACCTATCAAACCTTTCATTTTCAAGGTTTTACTCGAAAGACAAGTACTTCCCATATGATTTTAAAACCTCAACCGTTTATATCACTAGTTGAGGGGAGTATTTGAATTAAAACTTTGTTCACAAATTGTTCATAGTGGTCATCTTCCCGCAACACTCGAAATGGTCATATTTATTGTCAACCGTTCAAAAATAACATTTTATATGCCATTTTTGAGGGGGAGAAAATTGTGAGATAAGAAATATGTTGTGCAAAATGCAAATGAATCCGTGTACCTCAGACTTAACCTACGAATTGACGATACTAAACTATTTGTAACTCGAAAAGACTTGTCCTGGACGGGTAATAATTTCAAGCTAGTTCGCTAGTGATGTAAACGTGTCTCGCAAAGGACTTGTCTGAGTAGAAAGTACCATTCGAGAAACTTTTGATAGACATGAACTACGGACGGGTTCGACAACCTTCCAAGGTTTGTCTACACATTCAAGGTAGTTATTAGAGCTAGTTATCACCTAAAAGGCGACAATGTATCTCTTTAACTATTCAACGTAACCGTGTCTCGCAGGAGATTGTCTATCTTTAGTGGATCAATTCAAAAGTGCAGCTCTTTCCTCCTTGTGCATTTAACCATTAAAACTATTAAGCACATGTGGAGGGGAGTATTTATGCAAAAACATCATCTCTCAAAGTGGTTCAAACATGTTTTCATTAACAAACCCTTTGAGAGATATTTTCACATACGGTGGTTTTAGTGGCAAACATAGGGTAGTCATGGAGTTATAAGGTGACTAAGGTTAGGAATAACCGTCCTATGATCCGCTTGAGCGGAGGATCTACCCAAGGACACTACCATTAGTTAGTGTTAGAAGTCCTTAGGAATGATTGTAAAAAGGAGAAAATGAGAATCGGAGAAAGAAGGGTTGAAGAATCAAAAGAAATGTAAAGTAAAGGGTGAAAAGAAATAGCCCTCAGTTATTCAACTTAGGGCGGACACGGGTTCAATTCATATACTCTTGGTTGTCACTTAGTGACACCGGTATTGAAGATTAAAAGTCGTCATGGACCCGATGACGCATGCACTAAACCTTCTTAGCCACTCAAGTTTCTCTCAACAAGCTTGTTTCATTCTCACAGGAACCCTACATAAACTATTGGCTTTCTCTTAGAGATCGTTGGTATTGAAAAGGAGACCCTCCCTAGTCTCCTCGGGAAAACCAAACGCACTATTGAGTCTAGAGCCACGAGATTCATCAAAAGATCTCTTAGGAACACTTGACATTTAATCACTTGATGATCAACAAATAAGATCATCGGTGGTTCATATCGAGTCCTTCACAGATCTTAGCAACTGTCGAGAACATTTATGAGAGGTTCACATCCGTGATCCTCGGTGATTGAATGGAAACTCTGCCAGGTCAACATCTAAACAGCCACGGCGGTAGGTCACTTCGGTAACTCCCGTAGATTACGCGAGTGTGTCTCAAGCGGTCTACGATCGTGAGGTGATGCTTGGTGTACCTCGGCGACTCATCCGAATGTAGATGTACCGGTACATCGCGTTATCTCACTTGTGGGACTCCGGTTCGAGAACGGCTTTTGTAAGAATTAGAGTTGTGTTTTCACACTATCTCGTTAACACTCTCAAGTTCAAACTTGTAAGTGCGGATACCGCTTATTACTAACCGTTTGAAATGTTTTCTTCTTATGGAAGCTCCGGGCGGGATGATCGTCTTGATTCTTCTCATACTCACGCCAACATCATCACTAATGGAAGTTCTATTCAAAAGCAACACAATCGTCGAGAATGATTCTTCGTCAAACCAAAGAATCTACAAAGTTAAAGACTTAAAGAACTTCATCAAGATTGAATTCCAACGTCAAAGGCGTGTGAGCATGTTGAAGAATGGCGTGGAGACATTGGAGCAATGAAGCGCACTGAAGCGGATCGATGCGCACAACAACATACTATCACTCTCACCACAAAGAACAATGATCAAAGAACAAAGTTAAAGATGGCGTCGAAGCATAACTGTTCAAAGATAACTATCTCTCTACTTCGGGAGATTGTTCGAATCAAGGCAATTCCTCTCACAAGAAAGAAGAATGTCGAAGGCGTCACAGCTACTATTACAACAACGCCTTCACTGTTTACATTCATATATACTTGAGGGGAGATTGTTGGAATCACTCCTAAACAGTATTTCAAGTATTTATATTTCATATGTAATAGGTAGCTTTATTATGGCCTTTATGTTTGTTTAAGGTCAAGCTTATGTAGAAGGCCCATAAGCTTAGGCCCAAGCCCACATAAGAAAGGATGGGAACTAGGGTGTTGCCTAGCTTCCCTCCTATAAATACTCTTGTAAACCCTCATTTGAGGGTTGGTTGTTCGTTATTCTCTTCACACATTCACCTACGCCAACCGTGCTACTCTTATCGTGTATGTGTGCTTGTTTACTTGTTCAATCGCCTTATCTCTTTCTTATAACTTGTGTTTGTAAAACTAGTGACCTAACAGTTAAGGTTGAGGAAGATTATTTTTATCTTTTTTTATGTTTTTAGGAAATTGAAAAGTCTGAATCTCGGGTATTGGATTTGGGGGTTGGTATTTCACCGATTACTCTACTATTATCTAATTATCTAAACTAAGGTGGTGGTAGTCTATGTCTAATTAATGTGTGCTCGTATGATAGTTTAAAGATGTGTTTACTTAGGTTTTACTACTCCTTAATTATCTCCTATTGATGGTTGAGTTGTCACGTCCTTATTCTTAGTTGCGTTGTGTGTCTAAAGTTGTAGGGTATGCATTTCTCCTAACTCTTTGAACTTACCAAAGGATCTCGTCTACAAAACCCACTAGGGATAATAAACTCTTACTCTAAGGCACTCTTTGGATGGTTTAGCTTACAACTACTCGGTAATTATATTCTAAGGTTCACAAAGATGAATCAAGCATTAAGTACACAACGAATGACCTATCGCATTACTAGATCATTAATCAACTAAGATAAAAAACAACCAATCAATATTCAATAATTAAGTTTCATACTCCCTAAGCAAACACACAAATAAATTAAGTGGACATGGAGAACATGCAAGCATACACACAAATAATCAAAGACATAATTGAATTGATGAAGTAAATACTTATCTTGATGTAAGATAGGGTTTGGAACTCTAAAATCTTGTACAAGACACCCTTGGTTCGGTTTAGGTTTTACTCCAAAAGACTCTAAAACCGAAAATTCGGATTCTATATATAATATTACATATGCGACGCGCCACCTTATGTTTTGTGGACGTCGTGTCGCCGTCATTAGGGTTTCGTCTTGGCCACGTTAACCTTGCGACGGCGTCACCTTATGTCTATGACGCCGTCTCTCTTGACCGGCGTCGTCTGGTCGCATCTAGGCCGTCGAGTTGCGACGGTCTACTCCTTTAAAGTCGGCGCCGTCCTCCAAAACTAGCAATTTCTCTTACGTATCGTCATTAAATTCCTCCGACGGCGTCGCAGATTAATGATGGACGCCGCCTCGCTTTTTAGACTTTGAGTGTCTCGATTCGACTTTGGCCATTTTCTTCGATATTCGCGCCTTTTCGTCCAAATAAGTGCCATTCCAGCATTTTGCCTTCAAGAGACCTAAAAGTGAAAAGGAACGATATTAAGCAATAACGGATACAAAAGTGATCAAATAAGGGTTAAAACGACCCCTCAAAATGGTACCTTTTAAAACCTTATCAACCTCCAAACCACATAAATCTATACTTTTTCGGTCCTAACAATTGGTATAGAGCCATGGTTAACTTTTGATGATTTATGTGGGTTTTATACATGTTTTTTTGACTGTTTTTGTGCTTATTATGTGGGTCGGAAAATTTTTTTTCCGATTTGTGGGTAAAACAGTTTTTAATACATGTTTTTGTATCCTTATCTTTGGTATCACAAAAAGTCCTGATTTTTCATGTGTACATCTGTCTTGGGTCATCTTGTCCAAACAGTACTTTTATGACTTTTTTATACCAAATCTGTGAAAACCTTTGTGGTCAAATAGTGGTCAAACTGGGCATTCAAGAACACTTTTTATGCTTTTTCTGGGTAACGTATGAAGCTGAACGGAAAAACATGGTCGGAAATACTTGCCGGAAAAAGTCAAAGGGTCAAAACCTTTTTTCTACGCATAAGGGGAATCTACAGAGGTGTTACGCGTAGCTGTGAAGTTACGCGTATGATAAGTTACGCATATGCTCTTACGCATAAGCCTAGGCTTACGCGTAAGAATGGGCTACGCCTAAGACTCTTTTACGCATAAGGCTACGCATAAGGACCAAAACCTGTCTTACGCATAAGGATTTGAAGAAGAAAAAAAAGGTTACACGTAAAATAGACCAAGACCACAACATCAATACCATATACCATAATACCAATACAACTCGACTTCAGGAGTCTCACCATCATCAGTCCGATACTAACAAAAACCAAAACCAATCCTAGACCTAGACTCACTTCAAGGGACCCTCACATCTCTCCCCAAACTCTCATCTTTGAAACAACAAACGTTTAATCAAGACCTTATCTCAGATTCGGTTTCAATATTTTTTGCAACCTTTTCAAGATTGTTTAAATTGAAACAATCATCATCACTAATCCGTGTTGAAGCTTTGCTTCGTTAATATCCGAATAAAGGATAGGAGATAATAACAAGTTTGTTATTCCCCTTACCTTTGTTTCGTTCATGACCAAAGACAAAACGTAAAGTAACATCAATCATTAACCTACCTGAGACCCTTCTTATCAAAGATCTTGAAGCTGTCCGAAAAAAAAATACTCCATCGTTCGAAAGATCATGAAATATATGTTGTGTTGATATGTCATAAGTGGCGGCTAGGGTTATTAGTGTTATTGTTTATTGATCGGTGTATGATGGAGATTAGATGATGATCTGAGTTTGTAGGTGAGAGGATAAAGAGATGTGGTAGGCGTATTATTTGTTATTTAGGTTTAGGTCAAATGAGAAGTGTTATAATATTAGTATTTTATAACCGGTTGAGCAAATGTGAATGGATCGGGTTATATTATTAGTTCATGGGTTTTGTGAGAACTCGTTAATGGGCCGAGTGTACACGCTATGGGCTGATGACTGTTTAATGGCTTAAATGGATATTGTCATCCGAATATTGTTGTTACAAAATTTGGATACATTTTTTTGATAAGTAGTATATTGAGTGGTATTATTGGAATGGTATAATTTTCACTGAGGGATACATATATTCACGGCTTGAGGAAAATTTGAAAAAATGGCTACGGAGTTTTTGTACGATATTATTGACGAGAAATTGAAGTGATGTTTCACGGGTGGACTTCTTTATCTTTGAGATGATGGTTGGTTGGATGCATGTCTCAAGATAACTTGTTGGGGTATTACTGTCACTTTAAGTGATTGAATGGACAATCGGTTATAAGCGATGTAAGGAGTTACGTTGTAGTGCTCCATGATGTATAACTATCACTTTGAGGAAGTTTTAGTACTTGGTGTCACACGGCGTTGTGGATTGTTCAAAATTTAGAACAAGCGATGAAGTCACAAAGTTGGGATGTTTACTTCCTTTTTAAGTTAGTCGTATCGGGTTATCTCCATATGTGGTCATTACAATTAGCCGGTGAATTCAAAGGTGGTTCGATTAAAGGTTGGTTTGAGAAAATTATTGAGAGTATATTTTTGCGACATATTCTCACAGAATTTTGATCAAGCTATGATGTTAATATTGCATCAAGAGGTTAATACGGTATGTACGCAACATTATGATGATTCCGATAGCTCGCAACCATCAGGAGGGAGAAGTTGGTATTTCATCTTCCGTGTTTGGATTACTGAAGGATTTTGCTTAAGATCAAGAAGGAGAATTAGTGTGGTGTACATCGGGGTTTTTACCAACTTGGATGCAATACTAAGTGAGTTATGTTGTTATGATGTTCCCGAGCGACAACCATTGTACGATCAAGAGTTTACTTTCTCATTGCGTGTCTCGAAGATTAAAGGCGTGTTGGAAGAGTGTTGTCGGTTCGGGAGGGAGCGAGAAAAGAAAAGGCTCACTAGTTAGGAGGAGTAATAACCTAACTAGACCGTTACAGTTGAAGTTCGAGCTACAAGAAGATCAAATGCCGAGGTCATCGAAGGAGAACTTCAAGTTTGCCTCGATATCTAGACTACGAGACTCTGCGCTTCAAGAAAGTCAACATTGTTCATTACTATTGTAATTTACTTTGTTTTGTATTTATAGGTCTCATTGTAACCATTCACGTGTGACGCTATCTTGGAGGGAGATTTTTAGCCTCGCTTTTTATAAGTAAGGGTAGAATGGTCTTAGGTTTAATAATAGATAAGATTGGGTATTTGTGATATTTAAAAAGTGGATTGGGTATATATGAAATTAAAGAGATTTTTAAGGTGATATATGAAATTATCTCTAAATTAATTGTGTCAAGCAATTAGTATTGATGGTTGCATCTATGGTTGTTAAGCACACATATTGGACAATATAATTTTAAATTACAAGGGTAAATATTTTAGATTCATTATGCCATTAATAGTTCACTGAAATCGTAAATTGGCAAACACAGTTACACCACATGGTTGGTTCACGCAATCAAATAAATATATACAAGGACTTTCCAAATAGACATCCCATTATTTGTACAAGATAATCAGAATTAATAAAACAGCTCTTGATGTGATGAACACCTGGAAGAAGAAAAGGCATGATTGTATGTGCTTGATATTGATGAGAAGGGTAAACATGTAATTTAACTTGCTGATTAAAAGTAAAATAAGAGTTTAGAGATTAAAATTAGGGCTAATTCCCAAAAGGGGACAAAAAGGTGGATAGTGATCACTTTGAGGTACAAAAATAAAGTCTGTTCCCAATTTGGTCATGTGCGATTGTGCGAATGTGCGATTCCACTAGAATGTTGACACGTGTCAACTTTTTAATAATAAAGATACAGTGGTAGGTGGGACTTTTCCCATATATTCTTTTTGTTTTTTATTATTAATCTTTGTTAAAAGACCAAAATACCCCCACCATTTATATAAAGCATTTCTCTCACATTTACCTCACCACACACTCATTTTTGCACCACCACCTTCTAACACCATCGATCCGGCTAGCCACACCACAGATCCGCTACCCACCACGCTCCACCGGATCATTGCACGACCACCACCACAACATAAGAGTCGGACCCAAACATACCACACCATTTTGAAATGATATCAATTTTAAAGGTTAAAATACATTAAAATCATCCCATGTGTATATTACCACCACCACCCACGCAAACACACACAAACATAAAACACATCATCATCATCATCCTTTCTCTTTTGGCTACCTAGCCGCCCGCCACCCACACGTCACCACCACCACACCACCACCTCCCCAACTACACCACCCACCTCAAAACTCCCTCACTCCCCACCCGATCCCCAGGTCACGCGCCTAAAATCCTCCCTAACCCTCGTACAACACTACGCGCCACCCTAACACCACTCAGAAGCCACCACCGGTCATTTTGTTGTGTCAAACAAAGGTAGGTTCGAAAACACTAGAGTTTGACTCATTTTCTTGATAAGTCGTGGTGAGTCACGAGTTGACTTCGTTTTCTTGTTGGGTTTGACATACAAAACATGGTGGAAGTAACTTGGTATATTGGAGGTTGAAATGGGTTGGTTTTGATGGGTGTCAAATGGAGAAAAGCCCTCGAAGGGGCGTTTGGTGGGTAGCCGGATAAAAAAACCGATCAAAAAAGTAGCCATTACTTGCACTGGAAATGATTCCATGAAATGGGCTGCTGTTAGTGCAACCGGATATTGTAAGTGACGATTTGTAATTTGTAAGCAACAATAATACCTTTCTTTCTGCTAGTGTCCATTTGTAATTTGTAAGTGACGATTATTGAAAGTTGTTGTCTTTTTTTTTTGTGTTTATTGAAAGTGACGATGAGGTGGACCCTCCATGTAATTTGATGGGTTTTTTCTTTGACTGAATTTAAAGTTTGTTATTTGGAATTTGTGACATAGTGTGTTTGATTTATATGAAAAATATTGATGGGTGTCAATTTATTTTAACATATCAACAAAATTGAGTCCCACATTCTTAAAATACTGTGAATTTATTTATAAAAAAAACAAGTTGGCCGGAAAAAATGGGTGTCGCGGCTATGATGAAGTAGATGAGGGAGTTAGGTGAGAGGTTGTTATTATATTTTAAAGAAATGTATATTTGTCATTTAAACATAAATTCAAAGTCAAAAATCATCTACCAAACATCTTTATTATTAAAAATGGACACGTGTCGCATTCGATGAAATCGCATTCGCATGGCCAAATTAGGAAGATACTTTATTTTTGTACCTCAAAGTGATCACTCTCCACTTTTTTGTCCTTTTTTGGGAATTATATATTTATACTTAATTTATTTATTTGGATATACACGAGTATTTTAAATTTTATGAAGGATATTGATGTAATTATGATTTTTGTAAGGATATTAACGTAATAATGAAGTTTTATAAGGATATAGATGAAATTCTCCCTAAAAAAGAACTTGTGATCTATTTACAAAACTAATTCAAAAAAGTTTTTTCATACATGAAAATGACATGTATATAAAAATGGTTAGGCTCACAAAATGGTCTGGTGGTTTTGTAATATCCAAAATTTGTCCATTTTCGTAAAAGAGATTGTATTTTAGTGTCTTTTGGTAATTCCTCGTTTCCAATATGTTAAATTGTTGACATTTAAATGATGTTGGCAATAAAATCTGACTTCACAGTTTTCAAGGAACCTTTTGGCTTTCCAATTTGTTGACAAACTCTTTGGCTTCTTTTTTCCTCCGGTACAATGTTTGTTGTCATGAGTGATTATACTATAAGAGTAGCACTAGTAATCAATTATAGTAGTAATTAGCTAGTTGTCACTCTGTGAAAAAAAATGGCTGAGAGCAAAGGAACTGATAATGATTCTTCACTTGGTAAATATATATAGTTCTTCCTCATATATATATATATATATATATATATATATATATATATTTTAAGCTTATACATATATATTTACCTACAACACGAGGTAAAGCTGGTTTCATGCCTTTGTTACATATCTAGAACCCGATTTATGAACCTAATTTCAGTAATTTGTAAAGGTTATACTTATACATTTACATATGTTACTGGAACTAAGAAATAATATTAAACCATGCATGTCTTTCACTCGCTAGCTCTTCATCTTGCTGCTGGCTGATTTAGTGCTCCATTGTTCGATTTATCAAATTTATGTATGATGATTCTAAGCTTTATTTGTGGGTTTATAAGCTTATTTGATTTTGGATTATATTTCATAAGCCCCAATTATGTGACTTATTTTGAGACTTATGGGCGTACATAAACTTGTTATATCGTAATTATCTGACTTGAGTGACATTTTATCTTTTGAAAACGGGGATTTTATGGTTTAAAGTTAAGTTTTTGGTTAATTTTTAAGCTGTATTATTATTACCAAACTTATAACTGAAATAAGCTTGTTATAATGAAATTGTAGTGTCTCTACCATCTAACAACAGTCCATATTGCATGTCAAAAGAGAAATACACACTCTAATATTATAGACCATTTGAAATATATTCATTTGTGTCTAATGTGCAGATATAACTGTCAAGACCTGCACCGGAAAGATGATCGCTCTACAAGTTAAAGGCTCAGACACCATCTTTGATGTGAAAACCAAGATCCAAAGAAAAGTACGTATACCTGTTGAAGAGCAGGCGTTGCTCTTCGATAGAATGTTTCTTGAGGAGGACATTTTTACCCTTGCCAACTTCGGCATCAACAGCGGTTCCACCCTAACACTCCTCCATAGATCAAGAGGATTGGTGCCAATATTCGTCAAGTTCAACAATGGGTATATCCGAACTTTGAAAGTCAAACTCTCGGATACCATCAACAGCGTGAAAACCAATATCAACCCTACTAGAAAACCGTCGGAATCGGTGCTGATCTTTAACGATACGCTTCTCGACGACGACAACAACACCCTTTGTGACTTCGACATAAAGAAGGGATCGACACTCACATTTATGTATAAAAGAATGGCACTTATAAAGATATTTGTCAAGACCCTCGCTGGAGAGACCAAATCGTTGGAAGTTGAACCCTCAGATACCATTGCCACAGTGAAATCCTCTGTAGGTGATCCTGATAGTGTACTGATCTTCAATAAAACGGTTCTCGAAGACAGCAGTAACGTTTCTGACTTCGATATCAAGAATGGATCGGCACTCACACTTATTCCTAAATCAACAGGACGCATGCAGATATTTGTGTCTGGGAGCTTCACTGGAAAGATCCCTCTGGAAGTCAAACACTCAGACACCATCTTATACATGAAATCAAAGATCCACGATAACACAGGTATTCCCACAAGCGAGCAAATTCTGATATTGGATGGGCGGAGACTCAACGATAGTTGTACCCTTGATGACCATAACATCTGTAAGGGAGACATCATCGAACTTTTTAAGAATCATTTCTAGCTTATGATCAATAGTTATGCCTTGTTTCTTTTGATGTAGCTCTGTTTTGTTAATTGTTCTTAACGATGTGAAGTAACTGCAAGGCTTTGTTAACATGAATTGGGTATTCCTTTCCTTAAATTAGTCCGTCTTATTATGCTTCATTTCTTGGATTCCTAGAATCATGGTCACAAATAGACCGAGTTTTATTCGAGCACTTTTGAATCAACACTAAAGCCACTCTACAGTGGTCAAGTATGTTTTAACTGCAACAGACATATTATTCAACCATGGAAGTGAGACATATTGAATTGCATATATACTCACTTATTTTGAAATTTAGGAGAATGTTTTTCTAAGGATATCTTTGAGTTTGGAAAACATGTCACGGGTCGTTGGCAGAAAAGAAAATTGTGCATCATATTACTGGTAAATATGTCACACAAACGTTAGAAACTGTAAGAACAATTGGCAAGGTCAACATCGCCTAGTAACGAGAACTCAAACATGCCATCTTATTGTAAGTATTACAAATAACGAAAAACTCTAGGGGAGGACTAAGCCGCCATCACCATACAAGGAGGTGGGCAAAGCTATATAACCCTAAGGTGCACGGCAAATGACTCCAGCTTATATGAAGTAACTGAAGCTCAAACTCGGATAATTTAGTGTTGAGCACATTCAATTTATTGACTTCAAGTCCGAGTTGGAATTTTAAAAAGCACACGCAACATATAACTTGAACTTATAAATCTAAACTGCAATTCTGATTGGGCTTTTGGAATCCTCTGTATGTGTTTATTATTTGGGATTCTGCTCAAACTGAAGTTCTTTTATACATCATGGTTATCCATAAGATTGGATATATTGAGCATACATGAATCAAGCACATATCTTCCTCAAGCCAAGCTCAAGAAGACATCTAGAAAACTCATCTACTATTTGAGTTGGATATTATCCTAACAGGCTAACAATGTGAAGTCGAGCTCATAGTGTCATATCCCCAAAATAAGAACTTGATAACACGAGATAGTTGTGTGTCACCAAATTATCAAAAGTATCGAGCCATTATTAAAACCTATCCCGAAATAGTGGAAAAAGCAAAGATAAAGCAACTGAAGAGGGAAAGAGAGGTCCAATGATGCAAGTGTAACGGTACATAAAAGACGGTGTGTTAAAGCAAAATAGCATGGCTTTCTTTAAAGATTCCTCACAAAATCAGTCTTTAACTGTCTCCTCCATAACAAGGAACATCCTCCGTCTGTTATAAGTGTTGGCGAACTCAAAATTTGTGAAATATTTGTGGAGTTAGATAGAAGGATGGTGTCACACCCCAATTTACTGCTTTGCAATGGAATGGAATTCTCAGGGGCATTGTTGTCATAGCACCACATCACAGTTATATTGAACGACCTAAAGTGTCGTTTTAAAAACACATCGTTGGATATTTCATAAAAACATAATCAGAGTACAACATCGGTCCCAAAAGGTTTAACAAGTTTGCGAAAATACAAATATGTTACAATCCAAACGATGTTTTGAAATAAAGAGCCATAATGTACATAATGTAAGTCGACGCCGCGACTCAAAATATAGGTCCCTAAACCATGTCATGATGCGAATGCCTCAGTTACCTGAAAATACATTGCTAAAAACGTCAACAATAATGTTGGTGAGAAATCATAGGTTTATGTAAATGTTTTATACGACTACACAAGTATAGACCATGCATGACAATCAAGTCACGTAAAAATAATGTTACAATTGCTCTAAGCCCATGACCCCGAAACTAGACATTCAATAATGTATGCCCTGCAGAGTGTTTGCAGACAACTCCGTAATGTAATCAAATGAAATGCATCCGTTCACTTGGTTGGGATTCACCAACCCGGATGGAGGCGTCACCTCGATAGATCTATCCACTCATCCTCGCTTCAAAGATTAACGGTTCATGTTCAAGTAATGGGGACTTTCAAATTGGCAAATGTGGTAACTTAAGCAATGTAATGAATTTAACATACTTGGTATCGTACAAAAAAAAATGTAGTGCAATGTATTCTCCCCCGTGGGTTTGAAAATAATCGAAAGCATGTAAAAACGGGGCTATGAAAACTCACTTGGATAAATTGGAATAACGGCAAAAGTGAGTACACTGAGGTTTATAATGTGATGCGTCAACCGGGACCTATTATCAATGATATGATATGTCATGAATTGCAATGTAATATTATGCATGCACTATGTATGTTATTTATACCATTTACGGGTTTTTGAAAATATACTCGTCGCCGAAAAATACTCTTTTGACGTCTTGACCCTTCAAAAATCACTTTACAAGTTTTTACGTCAAAATGTCATCCTACAATGGTTTTATAATGATTTTTGGTGAAATTAATACTTTTCGTCGCAAAACAATGTCGTCGGAAAAATCATGAAATCAACAAAAATGGCTCCGGAAGAATAGTCGTAAAGCGGTGTCGTCGATCGTTAGAGAAACGAACTCGACGGTTTTGGAAAGTTTGTATCGATATCTAGAAGTTTCAGTTCAGGAGTTTTCGTCCAAAGGTCTCGATCATAAAGATATTAAACGCCAAAGATGGTGGTTTTGTTAATCGTGTGCGAGAAAATAAGTTTCGCCAATGTTTGAACGTCCGTAATTAAATCACTATAACTCCGCTTGACAAAGCGGCTTTTTGTTTTGAAAAATATGGCCGATGAACTTGATTTTACTAGAAGACATTTTGTTATAAAAGTTTCACATCATGGCTAAAAGCTGCATAAACATAGCCCTTTACTAATAAAATACTTGTAACGTAAAAATAATATAGTTTTTGAGAAAATAATATTTACGGCAACTTTATAAAAGCGTGCATATATTTGTCGTTTTAAATCCGTTTTCACGTAAAATATGTCCTTAGCTTCGTATCAAAGTATACTATTATATTTTGAGAAGTCGAAATAATTTGTGAAGCTTAAGGCTCGTTTTGACCCGAAATATGTAAAACAGCAAGCTGATTTTTCAGAAAATTATCGTTTCGTCGTCAAACTTTAAAAATTCACCACGGCTTCGTTATAACTCCGTTTTGTCCGTTCAAAAGGCCACGGATTCGTTTTAAAGTATATTTTCTAAATATGAAGGCCAAAATGTCGTACCATCAGTAGGTTTTCCAGAAATTCGTTTTAAGGACAGAACACAAAATATAGTTTACGAAAATAGTTTTCTCGGACAAAACCTATTCTAATCCTTCAAATCAACTCCACAACTAATCTAATCCTACCATACACCTTCTTAGGGTGTCATGGGTTCCTAATCACCATCAAGACCAAAGAATACCATGGGAGTAATTATAGGATGACCATATTGTATATATAACTTAAAAATCATGAAATAAATGGTATAAACTACATAACATGCATATAAGCTTCAAAAATGAAAAGAAACTTATGAAAATGAAGAGGAAACATAAAAATGATAAGAATATGCTTACTAGTGCAAGTGAAGAGGTGTAGGTAACAAAGGATTAACTTAAATATCCTTGGTTTTTATTTCAAAACCATAAAAAGGATATGATCTAGGTTGTTTAAACACTTGAAGTTGCAAAATTTTTGTGATCCCTTCTTGAAAACCTTGATGGCCGGTTCTTGATGGAGCAAAAGAGGAGAGAAAAGTTTTTGTTTTACACTTTGGTCTTAATGAAATGTGTGTGAAATAATTGAAGTTATATCACTTTAGATTGAGTAGAAACATATTCAAACACAAACCATACATTCATTTATGTGACACCCTCCCCTTGGCCGGTTTTTGGGGGAGGGTTGTCTACCCAAATATTTTTTTTTTTTTTCTTTTTAAAACTTTGTATAATTATTTGTATAATTTGTGTATAATTTGTAGAATTTTGTAAGAAAAGGTAAGTAGAATGTAGAAAATGTACAAGTAAGTTTTTAGTAATTCAAAATAGATTGTAATGAGTTGATAAAAATTGTAAAAATACTTTCCTTGTGAAATTCGGGTGATAAAATAATTGTCGTAAAATTTTTAAGAAAACAACGTATTAATTAAATTTTAACGATTAAAATACCAATTAAATGTGAAACACTAGGAAAACTAAAAATATAGTTTTTATGAACTAAATGTAAGTTTAAAAATACCTCGGGATCATTTTTGAAAGTAACGGGTTAAATAATCAAAATAAAAACTCACGCGATAAAAATTATTAAACATAAAAATTACGCGTTGAAAGTGAAAAATGAAATGTCGTGAATGAATCAATGAGATGCACATGATGTCAATGAAATATAGACTAATCATAGTCCATATGAAATGTACGTGATGTCATGATCATGAATTTGCCGCTAAACCTCCAAGGTTACGCGAATTTGAAACAAGTAAACCGAGTTTACTAAAAATGTTGAAATAATGAGACATGAACGGTGTCGAGAAATGACACGAAAGTACGGATTGTCACATTCGCCCATCAAAAGGAATTGGTCCACGAATTCAAGCGTTGTTAGGTGTAACGGTGTCGGCGAAAAGATGTGGATACTTGCGTCGCATCCGGTCTTCCCGTTCCAAGTAAACTCGGGACCTCGTCGAGAATTCCAACGAACTTTCACAATGGGAATACGACTGTTTCAACCGCTTGACCTCGCGGTCCATGATTTCTCTGAGTTCCTCCACAAAGTTGAGTTTGTCGTCAATATGAACTTCGTCCAATGGAATAACAAGCGATTAATGCGAAAGACACTTCTTCAAGTTTGAAACGTGAAGCGTGTTGTGTACATGACTAAGTTCGAAGGAAGATCAAGTCGATAAGCTACGGGACCAACTCGGCTCAAAATCTTGAATGGTCCAATGTATCTCGGGTTTAACTTCCACGCTTTCCAAACGTACCACGCCGCTTCCAAGGCGATACTTTCAACATTACTTTGTCACCCACTTGAAATTCCAAATCTTTGCGTCTAACATCCGCATAACTTTTCTCGTCGACTCTGGCGGTTCTAAGTCGATCACGAATCGAACTATCTTTTCGTGGTTTCCGTACCATTTACGGGCCGAAGTTGTGCGTCTCCTACCTCGCCCAACAAGCAGTGAGCGGCACTTACGACCATAGAGTGCCTCGAATGGTGCCATCTTGATACGGTGTGATAACTATTGTTGTACGAGAATTCAATCAATGGCAAATGGTTAGCCCAACCATTTCAAAATCAATCACACATGCCCTCAAAGCATGTCTTCTAATGTTTGAATGGTCCTTTCACTTTGACCGTCGGTTTGTGGGTGATATCTTGTGCTCATCTCTAATCGGTTCGAATGAATCTTGCAATGAATTCCGAAGTTTGAAGTGAATCGACTATCTCTGCGGAAATGATAGAAATTGGTGCTCCGTGCCTCGAGACTATTTCCTTGACATAAAGTCTAGTGAGTTGCTCCATGGAATAAGTCTCTAATCGGTATGAAATGAGTGACTTGGTAAGGCGATCAACAATTACCCAAATAGCGTCGTAACCTCCCGATGTCTTAGGAAGTTTCGTAACAAAGTCCATCGTAATGCGTTCCCATTTCCATTGAGGAATTTCGGTTGTTGGAGCAATCTCGACGGCTTCGGTATTCGACTTTTACCTTAGCATGTAAGACATTTGCTAACGTCGTGGCAATCTCCGCTTTCATGTTCGCCACCAATAAAGCTTCTTAAGATCTTGATACATCTTATCCGATCCCGGATGAATAGAATATTTTGACTTATGCGACTCATGCATAATCAATTCTCGTATTCCGCCATACAATGGAACCCACATTCTATCTTTGAAACATAGTACTCCATTTGCTCTCTTCACAAAACCATTTGCGCTTTCGGGCATACCATAAAGCTTTTCACTTGGTCGGTTTTCCTCCTTGAGTGCCTCGACTTGTGCTTCATGGATTTTCGATGGTAAAGGAGAAATAATCGTCATTCCCAATGATCGAACTCTTAAAGGTTTAGGCCTCTCTTTCCGACTAAGAGCATCAGCCACAACATTGGCTTTTCCTGGGTGATACTTGATTTCACAATCATAGTCGCTGAGTAACTCTAACCAACGACGTTGCCTCATGTTAAGTTCCTTCGATCAAGAATATATTGCAAACTCTTGTGGTCGGTAAAACACTGCACTTTGTACCGTAGAGGTAGTGTCTCCAAATCTTGAGCGCAAAAACTACGGCTCCTAACTCGAGATCATGTGTGGTGTAATTCTTCTCATGAGTCTTGAGTTGTCGAGAAGCATACTTAATCACCTTCTCATTTTGCATTAAACAGCCCCAAGTCCTTTATGCGAAGCGTCGCGAAGATACAACAAAGTTCTCAATGCCTTGGTAGTGCCAAAATCGGCGCCTTTGCAAAGCTTTTGCTTCAACAACCGAAAAGTTTCTTGTTTCTTTCCCCACTCGTGCTTCTTGTTTTTCTCGTCAACTTGGTCAAAGGTCTAGCTATCTTGAAAAACCTTCGATGAACCTTCGGTAATACCGGCTAGTCCTAGAAATTGTCAATTTCCGTAGGATTTGTTGGAGTAGCCCAATCTTTCACGGCTTCAATCTTTGGGATCAACTTGTAGTCCTTGACTATCAATGATGTGACCAAGAAATTGCACTTTGTGGTTCCAAAAATCACACTTCGAAAACTTGGCATACAACTTCTCATTCTTAAGTAGCCTTAAAATCGTCCTTAAATGCTCTTCGTGCTCTTCTTTGCTCTTGGAGTAGATCAAGATGTCGTCGATGAACACAATAACAAACTTGTCCAAATACGGCTTACAAACTCTATTCATAAGATCCATGAATACCGCCGGTGCATTAGTCAATCCAAACGGCATCACTTGAAACTCGTAATGACCGTAACGTGTTCTAAACGCTGTTTTCGGAATATCCTCTTCCCGAACTCGAAGCTGATGATAACCCGAACGAAGATCAATCTTGGAATAAATACTTGAACCTTGCAGCTGATCGAACAAATCGTCAATTCTGGGGAGTGGATAACGATTCTTCACCGTTAACTTGTTCAACTCTCGATAATCTATGCACATTCGGAAGGATCCATCCTTCTTCTTCACAAACAAGACCGGTGCTCCCCAAGGCGATGAACTCGGCCTTATAAATCCTTTGTCTAGAAGCTCTTGTAATTGATTAGACAACTCTTGCATTTCGGATGGCGCTAAGCGTATGCGGTGCTCAAGAATCGGTGCAGCTCCGGGCACTAAGTCAATATGAAACTCTACTTGACGTGCCGGTGGAAGTCCAGGTAAATCCTCGGGAAATACTTCAGAAAATTCACGGACAATAGGAACATCTTCAAGTCGCTTCTCCTCCGACTTTTTCTCAGTTACATGAGCTAAGAAAGCAAGACAACCTTTCTTAATGTACTTCTCAGTTTTGATACTCGATACGATACTAATTCTGGTTCCACTTCATTCCCCACGAATAATCAAAGTTTCGCCATTGTAGGGAAGATGAACAACTTTCTCATCACAAATGATCTTTGCGCGATGCTTAGATAACCAATCCATGCCGATGACGACGTCAAAACTACCAAGCTCTACGGGCATGAGGTCTATGTTGAAGGGATGATTAAGAAAATTGAATGTGCAACCGCGAACATTGGTGTTGGTGCAAACTACGCTACCATTAGCTAATTCGACGTTGTATGATATGTCTAGTGTAGTTGGTTTAATGTTGAGCAAAGGTGCAAATGCAGTAGACACAAAACTTTTATCGGCACCCGAATCAAATAAAACTGAAGCATAACGATTATTGAGAAGGAACGTACCCGTGATGACATTCGGGTCCTCCTTATCTTCTCCGCCTCCAATGACATAAACCCTTCCTTGAGCCATACCTCCTTGATTCGGATTTGCTTGATTCTTTCCCTTCTTGCAATCCCTCTTGTAGTGTCCAATTTCCCCGCAACCAAAACATGTAACTTGTGGTGCATTGCAATCCCTAGTACGGTGACCAACTTTCTTGCATTTCTCACACGGATCAGGACATCGACCCGGATTGTGGTGACTCAAACACTTATTACATTTCGGCAAAACCCCCGAATATCCTTTTCCTTCTTTTTGACCCGCGGCATAAACCTTAGCAACCTCTTGCCTTTTGGGCGGTTGTTGAGTAGCATTTCTACCCCTTGTGTTATCCCACTTGCGCTTGTTGTTATTGCTATTGTTGTTGTTGTTGTAGTTGCCTCGGTTGTTGTTGTTGAAACGGTTGTTGGGGTTGTTGTTTCGGTTAGTAGTGGTGTACTTGCCTCGCTTCACCACTTGTGCCATCAACTTCTGAGTCACACGAATAGCTTCTTCAATTGTTTGGGGATCGAATGAAGTCACATCTCCTTGAATCACTTCGGGAAGTCCTCCAATAAAAGCCTCTAGCAACTTTTCATTATCCGATACCATCGACGGGCATAATGCGGCTAATTCCTGGAATCTCCGAATGTATGTATCAATGTCATAGCCAATCGTGACCAATTCATAGAACTCCGTCTCTAACTTTTTGATTTCTGTTCGAGGACAAAACTTCTTAGTCACCAAGCTCTTGAATTCCTCCCACGTAAGCTTAAAAGCATTCTCCATACCAATCGGTTGCGCGTATGAATTCCACCATGACAACGCTCCATCGAGCAAAGTGCTCGTAGCATACTTAACTTCATCATCATCCGGACGGTTACAAAGCAAAAATACCGACTCCAACTTTTCAAACCATCGAATCATTCTTGTTGCTCCTCGGTACCTCGGAACTTAGTGGGTTCACCACTCTTGAAATCTTTATACGAGCATTTCTTAACCCCGGATCCTCCGGCGTTACAGATAGTAAGAGCAAGTCTTATGACTTCGGAATGTCACGGCCTCAGCAGCAGCAGCCATCTGTTTCCTTTCGACTCTTAGTGCATTAGCAATGCTATCATTTACCAACTTCGAATTCTTTGCTTGGGTCATCTCGTTGTAGCTTTCTTGGTGCCATAACTCTTCAAAATCACAAGATGAAACAATCATGAGAACTCGTAAGTAGAAACAACCATCATACAAATATATCCACAACCACAACATGCATAAAGATAAATGGAATCACAACGGAACAATAACGAAATATCACAAATATAATCACAACACACGTGGATAATATACATGAAAATTTCGCCTACATGGACCGATATCATAGATAATAATAACCATTCCTACATAGTAGAGTCACTACTTGATACATTTGTTTGTACAACAACCAAAATACAACAAGTTCTTTAAACTACGTCACACACCTTGTGACTAGGATAATAATGGTCAAAACTATACAATGACAAAGTCTACATAAGGCACCTCATGGTGCTCCGCCGCCTATCACGGAGATCACGAACACGAATAACCAAACTATCAATCAAACTCCTCATCTCATCCATCCGACCGCAATGTAACAATACGCTCACGGGCTAAAGATAACTCACGTGAATGACTCGTAACTCATCTCGTGCCATATCGCCTGTCAAACAACTCGAGCATCTCACGCCTCAACTCCGTGATGTGCTCTCTATCCTCAATCTGTCTGTGCTGAAGACTCTGAAAATCTAAGTCAATACAAACCCTGCCTAATATCAAACCCTCGACCTCCTCAGCGATGGGCTCAATCCTATCAACCGACAACTCCTCCAACTGTCGCGTCAAACTATCAATCTGTAACTGCTGAGCATCGACACGGGCACCTAATGCCTCTGTGGAAGGCTGTCGTGCAGCAGCTGCCCTAGAACTCTCGCCTATCTCAAATCTAACGGGCGGCTCGGGCTCAGTCGATGGTGGTGTAGGGATATCGAAACGTGCACGCTTTTTGGGCGGCAAGTCCGATGCGGGTACAGGATCCCTAAGAAAGTATGATGATGACGGTGATGATGGTGGTAGTGGTGCTGGTGGTGGTGATGGTGCGAGCAATGGGTTATGAACTGGGCTAACGTGAGGTGTGGGTGCGACTTCACCCTCCTCGAAGGGTTCGGTCTCGGTGTCGGTCATGATCAGTGGGAAGGCTGCAGTGGATCCGATAGAAGATACAATCTCGGTGGAATGTGATGGATCATCATCCGATGATATGGTAATAGGGTGAGAATCAAGACATGTACGTGACAATCGATATGAAATAAATGTAAATAATCTCGAACAAAGTGTAAGTGAATCCATGAAAACAATGAACATGTACTATGATGAAATGATGAGATGCTATGATAATGTAGCTATAGTCTAGGGTCAATGATGCAACCTAGTTCTCTATAATCGTAGCTCGGTACCAATCATCACACCCCAATTTACTTTTGCGTGGAATGGAATTCACAGGGGCATTGATTGTCATAGCACCACATCACAGTTATATTGAACGACCTAAAGTGTCGTTTAAAAACACATCGTTGGATATTTCATAAAAACATAATCGTAGTACAACATCGGTCCCAAAAGGTTTAACAAGTTTGCGAAAATACAAATATGTTACAATCCAAACGATGTTTTGAAATAAAGAGCCATAATGTACATAATGTAAGTCGACGCCATGACTCAAAATATAGGTCCTAAACCATGTCATGATGCGAATGCCTCGGTTACTCGAAAATACATTGCTAAAAACGTCAACAATAATGTTGGTGAGAAATCATAGGTTTATGTAAATGTTTATACGACTACACAAGTATAGACCATGCATGACAATCAAGTCACGTAAAAATAATGTTACAATTGCTCTAAGCCCATGACCCGAAACTAGACTGTTCAATAATGTATGCCCTGCAGTGTTTGCCGACAACTCCGTAATGTAATCAAATGAAATGCATCCGTTCACTTGGTTGGGATTCACCAACCCGGATGGAGGCGTCACCCTCGATAGATCTATCCACTCATCCTCGCTTCAAAGATTAACGGTTCATGTTCAAGTAATGGGACTTTCAAATTGGCAAATGTGGTAACTTAAGCAATGTAATGAATTTAACATACTTGGTATCGTACAAAAAAAAATGTAGTGCAATGTATTCTCCCGTGGGTTTGAAAATAATCGAAAGCATGTAAAAGCGGGCTATGAAAACTCACTTGGATAAATTGGAATAACGGCAAAAGTGAGTACACCGAGGTTTATAATGTGATCGTCAACGGGACCTATTATCAATGATATGATATGTCATGAATTGCAATGTAATATTATGCATGCACTATGTATGTTATTTATACCATTTACGGGTTTTGAAAATATTATTCGTCGTCGAAAAATACTCTTTTGACGTCTTGACCCTTCAAAAATCACTTTACAAGTTTTTACGTCAAAATGTCATCCTACAATGGTTTTATAATGATTTTTGGTGAAATTAATACTTTTCGTCGCAAAACAATGTCGTCGGAAAAATCATGAAATCAACAAAAATGGCTCCGGAAGAATAGTCGTAAAACGGTGTACGTCGATCGTTAGAGAACGAACTCGACGGTTTTGGAAAGTTTGTATCGATATCTAGAAGTTTCAGTTCAGGAGTTTTCGTCCAAAAGGTCTCGATCATAAAGATATTAAAGGCTAAAGATGGTGGTTTTTGTTAATCGTGTGCAGAAAATAAGTTTCGGCCAATGTTTGAACGTCCGTAATTAAATCACTATAACTCCGCTTGACAAACGGCTTTTTGTTTTGAAAAATATGGCCGATGAACTTGATTTTACTAGAAGACATTTTGTTATAAAAGGTTTCACATCATGGCTAAAAACTGCCGCAAACATAGCCCTTACAGCTAATAAAATACTTGTAACGTAAAAAATAATATAGTTTTTCAGAAAATAATATTTACGGCAACTTTATAAAAACGTGCATATATTTGTCGTTTTAAATCCGTTTTCTACGTAAAATATGTCCTTAGCTTCGTATCAAAGTATACTATTATATTTTTGAGAAGTCGAAATAATTTGTGAAGCTTAAGGCTCGTTTTTGACCCGAAATATGTAAAAACAGCAAGCTGATTTTTCAGAAAATTATACGTTTCGTCGTCAAACTTTAAAAATTCACCACGGCTTCGTTATAACTCCGTTTTTGTCCGTTCAAAAGGCCACGGATTCGTTTTAAAGTATATTTTCTAAATATGAAGGCCAAAATGTCGTATCATCAGTAGGTTTTTCCAGAAATTCGTTTTAAGGACAGAACACAAAATATAGTTTACGAAAATAGTTTTTCTCGGACAAAACCTATTCTAATCCCTTCAAATCAACTCCACAACTAATCTAATCCTACCATACACCTTCTTAGGGTGTCATGGGTTCCTAATCACCATCAAGACCAAAGAATACCATGGGAGTAATTATAGGATGACCATATTGTATATATAACTTAAAAATCATGAAATAAATGGTATAAACTACATAACATGCATATAAGCTTCAAAAATGAAAAGAAACTTATGAAAATGAAGAGGAAACATAAAATGATAAGAATATGCTTACTAGTGCAAGTGAAGAGGTGTAGGTAACAAAGGATTAACTTAAATATCCTTGGTTTTTATTTCAAAACCATAAAAGGATATGATCTAGGTTGTTTAAACACTTGAAGTTGCAAAATTTTGTGATCCTTCTTGAAAACCTTGATGGCGGTTCTTGATGGAGCAAAGAGGAGAGAAAAGTTTTGTTTTACACTTTGGTCTTAATGAAATGTGTGTGAAATAATTGAAGTTATATCACTTTAGATTGAGTAGAAACATATTCAAACACAAACCATACATTCATTTATGTGACACCCTCCCTTGGCGGTTTTGGGGAGGTTGTCTACCCAAATATTTTTTTTTTTCTTTTAAAACTTTGTATAATTATTTGTATAATTTGTGTATAATTTATGAAAGGTTTTAATGGATATTTAAATAATAGTATGTCCGGATTCGAACTCGAGACTTGGGATTGCACACATTACGTATGAGAATTGATGTACATAATTAATATAAATAAAGCGTTATTATTATTAATTATTAATCACTAAATAAAATATAACGATAGTTAAATAATTAACGAGGTTTGGTTAACGGTCGTTAAATATTAACTAGAAGGACTAGAGATGAAATTACAAGTCGGGAAAGTTCTAGAATTCCCTTGGGAATGCTTTGGCCGATCGGTTGGGTTTCCAAACCCAATCACACACAAACTTGGTCATCAAGTTAAGTTACCTATAAATACAAACCCTTGTATTCATTCATAACTTAATCTTGGATCACCAATAACCTAATTTCTCTCCTTCTCCTCTCCTCTTTGTGTGGCCGGTCGAAACACCCAACCCCAAGGGTTTTCGATTTTGTCTAACTTAAAGATAAAGTATTTGGTTTATTAGTGATTCAAGGAACTAGCTTTTCCACATCAAATCGCTATTAGTGCGTGTGTACAAGAACGAAGACAAGCACACTTGAGCTTGTATTCCTTGGTGGTCGATTTTTTGGGTGGGACGATTTTGTATAAACCCTAATTTAGGGTTTTGGGTTTTGTTACTTGAATTGCTAAAAGGTACGCACTTTCTTGTTTGGTTAATTAATTACATATATTATTCCTATTGTCTTCTGCTGTTTGCTTTGATGATGTTATTTGTTTTATGTATAATTGTTATGAGTATAAAATTCCAACAGTGGCATCACGAGCCGTTAATATGATGTAATTAATTACGAAACACATAAAATTGAATCTTTATGATTATATGCATGCTTTTTATGGTTTCTAGGGTTTTGAATTGAAACCCTAATTTTTTTATATATGGGTCGATTACCCTAATATTTATTTAATTAGGTTTTAATTTTGTAAAACTTGTAGAAACCCTAGGATTGCATGCTTATTTTATGTGGTTAATTAATGAATAATTGTTATGTGCCATGTAATATGCGTATCTTGGGTGATAATTGTTATCACGGAATCCATGGTGGAACATGCATGTTTTGCCATGGAGTATTGTTTATTGTATATTGATTAATTGTTAAGTGATACACACATGTTTTATTTATTTAATAATTATTGAATTGGGAAGACCTCAATTATAACTAATAAAATTCGTTATGTGCTAATTGGTATACTATTAACTTGACTACATAATCGACTTGTCGATGTATGTGGCTCATCTACCTTGCGAGATGAAAGTCCTAGTTAATGTATGCATTTATTTACGCCTAAATTGTTATTAGAGTTTATTGAAATAATTATGCATGTGGCTAATTGTTTTACATATGTTAAATTGTTTAGTTATATGTTTATATTATTTGAGTGTGTTTAATTTTTATTAAAATGCTTTTTGTTTATATATTGTTTGACATGTTAGTAAGCAAAAGGGTTTTTATGAATAGAAAATTAAATGGACTAAATAATGGCGAAATTGATTTGTTATCTAAGAATTATTCTTGAACTTTTAATCGTGATGCGTTGTACTAAATGGTTAGAACGGCTCACCCACTAGAACAAACTATAAAGGGTATTTAAGAAGTGAGCATAGTCTCACCGAATGGATGTCTAAGGTTATGCTTGGTAACTTACGGTCCTCTCCTTACAATGCGTTCGATTGGAGCTACCTAGTATAACCATTCTATGTACGAAGCATCTTAGTGCAAAGTTGTAAGTTTCTCAACGCATCGATTAAAACTTTGTAGAATTCAATCTTAGCAATTAAAATCTTTAAGTAAGTTTTTGAAAATATTATGTTATAAAGTTGTATGCATGCTTCTTTATACATAAGTTTTGATTACACATCAAAAATTGTACCCTTTAAATTTAAGTTTATGCCATCTAATGATATGAAACACTTGAAATTGTAATTTAGTTATGTGAGACCTTGATCTAGATTACAATAACGAGGTGAATTATTTTGTTGTGTGAGACCTCGACTTTATGATTTGCGGTTTCTAAATTAGACAACTTAATTAAGTTAGTTAGTGAGACCTATAACTTAAGGCATAAGATGGGATAAAACATGCTTACGTTTTGCATTAATTGTTTTGGCAAAATTGTAAATCCCATAATTTTGGAATTGAAAACTTGTTTGTCAATTATCGTTTTCAACGATTACCTATTCTATACTTTCACCACTAGCGGATCAAGCGATGTGGTGGAACTATGATAATGAGGATCCAAAATTCAAGGAAAATACTATGGTTAATATGAATATTGACCAAAGGGTATTTTATTTTCTTGAATGTTTACTTATCGAAAGTACTAACTTTTGAACTTTTATTTACGTAGAAATGGCTCAAGTGAATCTCTTGCACTAGCCTCGTCGTTCAAATCTATGTTTGATCGAGAGAAATTATTGTGTAGCGCAATTTCAATGATTGGTATCGGCAACTCGAATTGTCTTGAGGTTGCCAAAAGACTCAATTATTTGACTACGCCTTGTCCTCCCGAACTGCGGTGATGCTCTTCTTTGAAGCACAGTGCATGGCAATCTGAGTATGACAAGTATAATGAGGTCGCTTTGCATTATGCTCGGGAGTATGAACTCAAGCTTGCAAAAGCAATTTGAGAATTACTTCCCTAATCTCATCTTGGAAGAATTGCAAAGGTTGTTTGAAAAGCTGTGTTGTGAAGTTGTATGACTTGATTGATGCTCTTCATAGTTGCAAGCAAGGAGATGGGAAACACATGGCGCCTTATGTCGGAAATGATGAGTTACATGGACCGGTTAGGCGTTTGAACTATGTCTACCCTAATGACATACAAATTGGCACGATCAACGGATCCCTTAACAAGGAATTTGATGGTTTCGTGCGCAATTATAATATGCATTGCGGGGAAGGCGATCGATGAGGTACATGCAATGCTCATTGATTACGAAAAGGTTTGCCCAAGAAGGCCTCTACACTGCGGTTTTGACCATCCGAAGGGTAGAATTTCTAAGCCTAATAAGCCGCTAGCGAACAAGAAAGGGAAAGGTAAGGGTAAAGGCGATAAGGAAAACAAGTTATGACTTATCGGCAAGAACCCAAGTACCCTCCCAAACAGCGTGAGAATCCGAAGAAGGATCGGGCTTGTCATCATCTGCTGCGAGGTTGGACCTTTGGAAGAGGAATTGTCCATTGTACCTTGATGAGTTGCGCAATAAGAGGTATAAAAATCGGCTTGTGGCGATGCTTGAGTACTCTTTTGATGATAGAATTATTTGCTTTTCCTCATAAAATAAATTCACGGGTATATGATCTTGGATGTGGTATTCACATATGTAATACTGCTGCGAGGACTTAGAGGAGCAAGGAAGCTTGCCTATGGACGACAATACACCTGCGTGGGTAATGGAGCACATGCGATCGTTGAAGCTATAGGCACGTTTGATTTAGTTTTACCTTCGGGTTTAGTCTTGTCATTAAACGATTGTCATTCGCACCTTCCATTGTTAGGGTGTCGTTTACATTTCCTTGTTAAAAGATATTGGTTTCGTTCATACATTTCTTGATTATGGAATTTGTTTCTTTAAATGATGTTTTTACTTTAATGTTATTCCGATAAATGGTGTGTTTGAAATTGATTTGCATGATAATGTTGTTGATAAAAATAATTACATCTTTAGCATCAATAATAAAAGAATCAAAAGTGATTTGGATTCTTCATTTCTTTGGCATTGTAGACTTGCTCATATAGGCAAGAAACGCATGCAACAATTTGCAACACGATGGGCTTTTGCAAGACATCAATGATGAATCATTTGATAAATGCGAATCTTGCATATCCGGGAAGATGACCAAGAAACCTTTACAAATAGTTTAGAAAGGGCTTCGATCTTCTTGGTGTGATACATCTTGGCGTATGTGGACCACTAAGACATGTGTCAAGAAAGGGTGCTAGCTACTTCTTAACCTTCTTGATGATTTCGATCGTTATGGTTATGTTTATTTACTTAAACATAAACATGAAGTCTTTGAAACATTTAAGGTTTTAAGAGTGAAGTAGAAGCGCAACTAGGAAAGAAGATTAAAGCTCTTCGATCGATAGAGGTGGTGAATATTTAAGCCAAGAGTTTAAAGATTATCTAGTCGAGTGTGGTATTGTCCAAACTCACATCTCCATATACTCCACAACAAAATGGTGTATCGAGAGAAGGAATCGTACATTGCTAGACATGGTGCGATCGATGTTTAATCTTACTACTCTTCCCTTATCCTTTTGGGATTATGCTTTGAAGCTAGCATTCGCATATTGAATATGGTTCCAACTAAGAAGGTTGATAAGACTCCTTATGAAGTGTGGTATGGAAACCTCCCAACTTGTCTTACTTAAAGGTGCAGGGTTGTGAGGCGTTTGTTAAGCGTGACTCTGCGATAAGTCGCAACAAAGATCATTAAGTGTGTCTTCGTAGGATACCCAAAGGAAACGATGGGTTACTACTTCTACTTTCCACACGAAAACAAAGTAATTGTTGCTAGGTATGGAGACTTTCTTGAAAAGGATCTCATATCTCATGAATTCGGTGGGAGAGTATATGATCCGGAAGATGATCAAGAAGATACAACACCTTCGAGAACACTAGCCAACCTCAAGTAGAACACGAAAGTGCAGGCGTTCCACGAGATTGAAGTGGTTCCCATTCGTAGATCCGCAAGGACTACGCGTGCACTGGCGTCTATGTCTCAACGTAGAAGGCGAGGAAAATATGTTAGGGGATCTTGGTGAACACGCTAACTATAAAGCTGCCATGATGAGTCACGAAAAGGAAAAATGGCGAGTTGCAATGAATGGGAAATGCAATCCATGAAAGATAACGAAGTGCGGATAGAGGTTGACTTACCTCCAAATGCTAAGGTAGTTGGAAGTAAGTGGCTCTTTAAGATAAAGACCGACATGGATGGCAATGCACACACCTATAAAGCTCGTCTTGTAGCTCAAGGTTTTACTCAAACCTATGGGATAGACTACGAGGAGACATTTTCTCCTGTGCGAGACATTAGAGCTATTAGGATTCTTATAGCCATAGCTGCGTACTATGACTATGAGATATGGCAAATGGATGTCAAAGCGCCTTCTTAAGCGGTCGCCTAGATGAGGACATCTATATGGCGCGACTGAAGGGTTTGTGAATCCAAAGTTTCGAGCGTGTATGCAAACTTCAAAGATCCATTTATGGGTTGAAGCAAGCATCAAGGCAATGGAACAAGAAGTTTGATGAAGAAATCAAGAAATTTGGTTTCACTCAAAATCTTGATGAGCCATGTGTGTATCACAAAGCTAGTGGGAGTAATGTTATTTTCCTTGTCTTATATGTCGATGACATATTGATCATGGGAAAAGACATTCCAAGTATGCAAGATGTAAAGTCTTATCTTGGAGAGTGCTTTTCTATGAAGGACTTAGGGAAGCGACATTTATTCGGGAATCAAGATCTCGAGAGATAGATCAAGGCGGTTAATTGGACTAAGCCAAAGTGCTTACATTGATAAAATCTTGAAGAGATTTAGTATGCAAAATTCCAAGAAGGATATTTGCCGATGCAAGTTGAACATGGCTTAAGTAATAAACTATGCGCGTCAACACACTTGAGGTGGAATACATGAGGAAAGTTCCTTATGCTTGGTGTAGGATCTATCATGTATCTTGTGAGATGTACAAGGCACGATGTGGCGTTTGCACGAACATTACCGGTCGGTATCAATGAGAACCCGGTGTGAAACATCGGCAGGTATTAAGAACATTCTTAAGTATCTAAGGGCTACTAAAGATATGTTTCTAGTGTATGGAGGAAATCGGATGCGAACTTGATGTTCTGAGGTTTTGCGATCGTCATTCAAAGCGATAAAGATGATCTGAAGTCTCAGACGGGTTATGTCTTTGTCATTAATGGAGGAGCGATTATTGGAAGAGCAAGAAGCAAACAACAGTTGCGATGTCTATTCTGTTGAGTACATAGTCGCTTGAGCTGCGATGGAAGCTGTTTGGATTAGGAAATTCATTTCGGGACTCGGAGTAATGCCCTCAATCGAATTACCTCTAAATGTGTATTGTGACAACTCTGCTGCAATAACATTTGCCAATGAGCCTGGAGTCATGAAGGCGCGGACATTTTCCTCGTCGATATCACTATGTTCGAGAACAAGTCGACATAGGTGAAATCAATCTACTCAAAGTTCATACGGATGAAAATCTAGTGATCCCTTTACGAAGCCTTTGCCAAAAGATAAACTTCTTGACCATCTTGATGGGATAGGACTTCGTTTAGCTAGTAGTTTCATGCGGATCTGTGATTAGTATTTGGATAAAGGATGTTATGAACAAATATTACTTTAATGAAATAAAATAGTTGTTTATGTTTATTTTCATTTTCTTAATATTATATCCTATATTTGCATGTTTAATCCGTGAGTAACTTATGTTATTCTAAATAGTCCGTTGTCAATCAATGATGTGGGAATGTCATTGAATTAAGACAAATCGAGTTTTGGTAGAATATACTTTTAAAGTATATTGATGCGTGGGACATACCAGATTCACATGATATTCAATGAATTGAATATAGGACTCATCCAACTTTACATGATGATACTTTTGGATTTTATCATTAAGTATATCATGAAGTGTTTATCCTCGGACTTGAGATACCGGATAAGCGATATGAATGTAGTGCATTTGTGTAAGATAGTCTAACGCTATCCGTGGCGGTAGTTATAAGGGCTATTTTCGGAAGTGTTGCAAAATTCATGAGTTATGTTTGTAGTCAAGAGAATTTGTTCCTTTGAATTTGTTTCAAAGCATAATACTATATTTGGGCCCTCGTAGGGTTGACAAGATGTTTGTATGGCCATACCCAAGATCTATCGGAATACGTTCGGATGATTTGGTAATCTTGTTCAATCATATACAACGAGAAGCAGAATATTAACTTATGAAATGACTTGATCCATATTCATAGTTAATGTAGTATTAGTAACAAAAGGATAAGTAAAATGATGAATCATTAAATGGTTTTCAGGAGACCATGCTCGATTCGATCCGGGGCGTTGGCGTGTGAAAGCTAGACTAACCAATGTCATTACTATATTTAGTAATATCCAGTGGGGCTGAAAGGTTTTAATGGATATTTAAATAATAGTATGTCCGGATTCGAACTCGAGACTTGGGATTGCACACATTACGTATGAGAATTGATGTACATAATTAATATAAATAAAGCGTTATTATTATTAATTATTAATCACTAAATAAAACATAACGATAGTTAAATAATTAACGAGGTTTGGTTAACGGTCGTTAAATATTAACTAGAAGGACTAGAGATGAAATTACAAGTCGGAAAGTTCTAGAATTCCCTTTGGAATGCTTTGGCGATCGGTTGGGTTTCAAACCCAAGGACACACAAACTTGGTCACCAAGTTAAGTTACCTATAAATACAAACCCTTGTATTCATTCATAAACTAATCTTGGATCACCAATAACCTAATTTCTCTCCTTCTCCTCTCCTCTTTGTGTGGCCGGTCGAAACACCCTCACCCCAAGGGTTTTCGATTTTGTCTAACTCAAAGATAAAGTGTTTGGTTTATTTGTGATTCAAGGAACTAGCTTCTCCACATCAAATCGCTATTAGTACGTGTGTACAAGAACGAAGAGCAAGCACACTTGAGCTTGTATTCCTTGGTGGTCGATTTTTTGGGTGGGACGATTTTGTATAAACCCTAATTTAGGGTTTTGGGTTTTGTTACTTGATCACATCATCGTTTGATTACTTGAATTGCTAAAAGGTACGCACTTTCTTGTTTGGTTAATTAATTACATATATTATTCCTATTGTCTTCCATTGCTTGCTTTGATGATGTTATTTGTTTTATGTATAATTGTTATGAGTATAAAATTCCAACAAAACTTTAAAAGGAAGGGAAAAAAAAAGGGGGGAACGAACCCCGCATGACTTGTTTCAAATCACATTAAAAAAAATCTTAGCCGTTCTGCCCCCTGGTCAGAGGCGGACCTATGCCCATGATAGGTGGTTCCCGGGAACCACCTTAGAAACCGAGTTCATTTGTAAGCGATATGTAAGTTTTTATCGGGACCTACCTTAGAAAACTAGTAGGAACCACCTTGAGAAGAGATTGAACTTAGAAGAAGGTGAAAATTAAGGTGGAATTGTTGGAAAAGTGTTAATGAAGAAGAAGAAAGAAGAAAAAGAATGAAGAAGATAAAAAAATTGTGAAAAGAGAGAGAGAAAGAGTATTGAGAAGATAAAGTAAGTAGTACTGTAATAAATATGGTAAATTAATTATGTTGAAAAGTGATACTAGTATGTGTGAGACTAAGTTTTTTATTTATTTATGTTTTCTTTTTCTCTAATTAGTTACCATTCTTGTATTAAATGTGGAGCAGTATTTAAAACCATTGAACAAGTGAAAGAACGGTTTCATTTCCATCTATTTTTCGAACATTGCTATTGTACACAATTTATAAAAACCATGAAGTATATATCATAGTCTATAGATAAGTTAAAATTTTCTGAGGTCATATGCTAATTGTATCAACCGACCCGACCCGGCTGGCCCGACCTATTGACGCATGAATTTAGTCACCCCAAGTAGGCAAAAGGAACCACCTTAGTTTGACACCTGGGTCCGCCACTGCCCCTGGTGTACCCTAGCCTATTGTTTGACACCGGCATTGTGAAGTCGTCCACCCGAGACTGTACAATGGGAACCTCTGAGCTACCCTAACGCCGGCTTTCTTGAACTGTCCTAACTTGAGTAGTTGGCTTGAGAACTAGGGGTTCGTAATGGGACCATGTAGGTCCTTAGAAGAGTGTTGTATGCAAATTGACATGGTCGTTCATTGCATCCACCCCCTAATGGTCCTCTTGTAAGGTTTCCGGCAAGTTGGTGAACCTTATTTTTCCGTGTGAGTGAGTTCATCCACCTGGACACGTCCGAGGTGGTCATTGGTTAATTCTGAAATTTAAAGGGGTGTTCACCAGACATGTTTGGTCAAGAAACTTGTGTAAGAAGAAAGTTATTTGGATTTTTTAAGTGAGAAATGAGTGCAAGTTTGTGGCTCTTTTATATCATGTCCTACGGATGGCGCCATGTTTATGTATGATATATAAATCAGGATTAAAAGTGGATTGGGATGGTTGTGTTGTTTGTTTTCCCGTGTTGAACGGTAAGGATTCGAAGAGATGATAAAGATCAAGAAGCTCGGGTAACACTTAAACAAACCATGTGTGTATTGTGTGTTAAACAATATTTGCCCAAGTATGTGAACTTGTGATTGTGAGAGTTTGATACGCTTACACAGCGCGTTCGGGGTCAAAGGAACTTCCTTTTCGTCGAGCAAGTTTTCAACACCCTAGGTAGTGAACCTAATCGTTGTAGTGTAGTATTAGGGTAAGCCACGGAATTGATATCGTTCTCAGGGGAATAGGAATGCTAGTGAGAAGTTACTACGCTAAGGTTGGGGTTGAGAAGATTATTTTTTATCTTTTATGTTTTTAAGAAACGGAAAGGTACGAATCTCGGGGTTTGGATTTGGGGTTGGTATTTCTACCGATTACTTCTACTTATCTAATTATCTAAACTAAGGTGTATGTAGTCTATGTCTATTGTTGTGTGCTCAGACGATAGTTAAAATGTATTTGCTTAGGCTTTATTACTCCCTAGTTATCTCCTATTGATGGTTGAATTGTCACGTCCTTATTCTTAATCGCGTTGTGTTTCTAAGGTCGTAGGGTATGCGTTTATCCCTAACTCTTTGAAGCTACCAAAGGTTAATGACTACAAAATCTCTAGGATTTATAAACTTTAACTCTAAGGTATTCTTTGGATGTATAGCCTACAATTACTCTAGGTGATTATAAACTAAGGTTCAACAAAGATTAATCAAGCATTATTAGCACAACGAATGACCTATCACAATACTAGGTCAATCACAATTAAGATAAAAGACAACCAATCAATATTCAATAACTAAGTTTCATATTACCTAAGCAAACACACAAGTAAATTAGCCAGACATGGGTAACATGCAAGCATACACACAATCAATGGAAGACATAATTGAATTAATGAAGTAAAACACTTATCTTGATGTAAGATAGGGTATGGAACCCTAAAATACTGTACAAGACAGCCTTGGTTCGGTTTAGGTTTTTACTCCAAAAGACTACACACACAAAACTGAAAAATTCGGATTCTATATAAGATTACAAATGCGACGCGTCACCTTTAATTTGTGGATTGTCGGGTCGCCGTTATTAGGGTTTCATCTTGGCCACATTAGTATTGCGGCGTCACCTTATGCTTGTGACGCCGTCCTCTTCAATCTATTACGTCATCCGGATCAAATCTAGGCCGTCGAGTCGCGACGCCTACTCTTTTAAAACAGAAGCCGTCACTTGTAAATGAGCAATTTGGCTCTTGAGTCGTCACAAAACTTGTCCGACGTCGTCTCTAGTAGAACCGACTGTCACTTGTAGAACCCGACGTCCCTTCGGGTTCAATGACTGAGTGTCTCGATTCTTGACTTTGGCCATTTTCTTCGTATATTCGCGCTTTTCGTCGAATAAGTGTCATTCCAACAATTTGCCTTGAGATACCTAAAAGTGAAAAGGAACGATATTAAGTAATAACGGATACAAAAGTGATCAAATAAGGGCTTAAACGACCCCTCAAAAAGGTACATTTTAAAACTTTATAAAATATCTCTACACTTGGTATTTGCTTGTCCTCAAGTAAATGTGCTTTTAGCCAATTAATTTATAAGTTAGAGGTCATGAAGCATTAGTTTAGAATGATCCACAACACATATAAGCCCCGCAAAAGTCATAACAAGCACGGAAATTACATACTAGCACCTCACACGGGGTGTTTAGATACTCACATCTCTCGGGTGTATATGAAATATAACAAGTTGGAAATGGAAAATAAACACTCATTAACCGGTCCTAGTACATAGATTACCATAGGCTTGAGACTAGATCAAACCTCCATCGCTTTGGCGTAAGCACCTAGGAAAGACTATCCAAAAGGTCTTTTAAAGGGTTGTAATGATAGGCGTACGGTAGGGAAACAAAGGGTTTGGTGGGATAGGCTATTTAGTGGTGGCAAGTCAAAAAATCTTTATGTTATAAGCATGCGAAGAATGGCGTTGCTAAGCCAAGACTCGACACTCTAAAATCTAGATAACTGAAACAAACAAACATAAATTTAAAGATAGATGTAGGATGGTAGCCCGTATGTTTTTTTTTTTTTTTTTTTTTTTTTTTTTGAACACTCTATTTTTTCTTTTTCTTTTTTCTATTTTTTTTTCGATTTTTTCATACACTTTTACTATACCATCCTCTACGATAACATCAAAATGATAGGGATTTATAGGCGCATCCCTACACTTGAGTTTTTATTACTCTAACACTAATTTAACCCGAATTGAAAAGATCAAAACACTTGGAGTACATTATTATGCAAATAAAGGGAATTTGAATTTAACGTTCCCTTCCCGTCATTTCATAAAATTTAACTTTTCCCATGAGTCACAATCGTCCCAAAAATGTGTACAAAGGATATGACTCGACTTAGCAACTTATGCAAGCAACAGGATAATTGAACTAAGGGTTTAGTGTGATAATAATAATGCACTAAAAGTGAGTGCATACAAGGTAGGCTAAGGCGATTTGAGTGTACATTTGGGGGTGGATTGTAAACAATGCTCTTCATTGAAATTCAGAAAAACCGAAACATCACGAGAACTGTGAAAAGGATAGGCTCTGAGGGGTTAACTAGGGGTATCGTGTACTAAAGATGAGTACAACGCAAAGGTGTGGGGGAATTACTCAACCGATGTGGAAGAAGTAATTATATTACGGGTATCAAACAAGGGTTATCTTAATACCTCTTATCATTTAGTTATTCCTAACTACACAAGTGTAGTCTTACTAGCGATCTCGGAATGCATCACAAAACAAGTTCTAGAATCTATTATACTACCGGTTCACACTCGAAGCATTAAAGATGAATGCTTCAATTCCTACAAATCTAAGGCGATCCTCACATTTTGGGTGGAATTTAAGTGGTAAAGGGTTTTTGTGCTAGTCATATAATTTCCTATCCATGAGGCGCTTTATTAAGACTAATGGCTCACTCCTATATGTCATGAAAAATTTTAAATTTGGTGCCAAAATTACCCTAACCGACATTTCTCATGGGTTATTACACAAATGAAATTGGACAAAGCAAATAATCAAGGATAAGCATAGTTTCAAAGTTCCCGTTTTATTTTCCCACCCTACACTTAAACTGAACATTGTCCCCAATGTTCCCCGAAAGTATCAAAGTTATGATAATAGGAGGTAATTAAAAATGAAAGAAACTAGTACTCCCCTGATTAGCTTAGTAGGATTCGTGTGAAGTAGTGGTTAAATCTTTCTTCAAAAAGAATGTATGCGTTAAAGTTTCTTCCAATCTTCGTATTTTCTTCTTGATAAATAAAACACGCACACTTTAAGAAAGCAGACAACCCAACGCATCAAACCGAACAAACAAAAATCTCAACAAGATGTAATTCGGACTTAAATAAGATATAATGCTTGTGGAATGGATGTTTGTAGATTTTCGGAAAATTTAGACCAGAAAATTCAAAAATTTATAAGTAGCACGAAAACGAGAGAAAGTATGATAAGTTGTTTCGCTCCTCCCGACGTCAGTTATCATGACGTAAACCGGTCTCGATTTTCCGGAAAATTTTGGAAAATTTATATCTTTAGAATCTGGAAAATTCATGCAAAACATCCATTATGACTCGATACAAGCATTTGACTCACACATATATATCTATTCAATAATCGTAATTCTCATGTTCACGTTCTTTTAAAAACGTGTGTAATCTTCCCTACACTTATCCCTTTTGTAAAATACCTTTATATGTAATTAAGACGAGGTTAAAGACAAAATAAAACATTTTCACAAATTCAAACATGAGAACATACAATAATGAAAAGATATATGACACACAAATAAAAATGAAAAACAAATACACATGGGTTGTCTCCCAAGAAGCGCTTATTTTTGTTCGAGTCACGAGCTTGACTCTACCCTTATTTAATAGATAAAGGGGAAGTTTTTCCTACACTTAAGCTTAAGTGCGGGTGATAGTAGCGATACACACCCTTAGGGTGGAAATTTGCTACGTGAGGAGAGAGGTGATGGGTGATTTATATGCTCAAAGGGGTGTGCTCCATTCATTCTAACCTTACCTAATTTTATGGGTGTAGCAGGTGAATCAAATCTCTCTCCTAAAAATGGATCATCTTCTATCAACTTCAAAAGATTCTTAGTAAAGGATCCATCTTGACCTAATAAACCCGGTTTAAACCCATAATGTTTCTCATTATCAACCATGAATGGGTGATATAAGTGTGTAAGGTCATGAGTTACTCCTATATTAGCTTCCACTCTACATGGCCTAGAGTCTACCACCTTTATCAAGCAACTACCCGGACTATTTATTTTGATGGGTGGATTGGGGCCTAATTCAATTCCTAGATTCACATCTAAAGACGGAAAATTGGGTAAGTTTTTTGGTTGAGGCTCCGGTTCATCAAAATTAGAAACTTCCCTAAGACTAAGAGAGAGGTCATGACAACAAGCATCTAAACCTGCATTCTCTAGTGGCGTTTGGTCCAAAGGTTCTATATCAATCAGGGTTTCTATAGTCTCTTCTACTTCTTCCGGGTAAGTTGTGTGTTCCTCAAGTGATGGTATGGCTTGTGGGCTTGGAGTTTCCACCTCATTCTCCATTATATCTAGATCTCCTAAATGTTGATCTAACCTAAATACACTCCTAAGCATCTCAAATCCTTCTTTAGCCATTTCAAATTCTTGGTCCGATTCATAAGAATTGTTCTCAAAAACTTGACTACTATGTTCTATTTGCCTAAAGGATTACTCATGCATGTCATATGTTTTGAAGTCTATCCCACACATGCAACTAGTTATTTCAACTCTAACCATCTCACAATCTTGTTCGGGTTTAGGTTCCATGTTCTTAAAAACTAAGTCTTTTTTATCATGGTGCCTAAGATCATTCAACTGATGGTTTATGCTTAGGAGGCTTTTCTCAAAAAATTTCCAGATGGTCTTACTAAAAGGAGTTGATGCTAACAATAATCGTTGAATAGAAGCCACACAAGCACAAAATTTATCAAATCCATCCAACCTTACACCCGTCTCCTTTTGGATATCTCTAAGATCACTCACAAATTCATTGGAACAATAAAAAGCAATCCAATCTGCGAAATTCAATTGTTCCTCATTTGTTAATGATTCAAATGCAACTTCACTTGCCATAGCGACAAATGAAAAGGGTTTCTGAACACAAACACAAAGAAGGATAGACTACAAGGAAGCTAAAATGAGAAAAAGCTTACTTGATAGGAATCAAACAAGGGAACCTAAATGAGGTGGAAATCTAACTAGCTATTCTATTCCCAGCCAGCCGCGCTAAAAACTTGATACGCTTACAGCAGCGTTCGGGGTCAAAGGAACTTCCTTTCGTCGAGCAAGTTTTTCAACACCCTAGGTAGTGAACCTAATCGTTGTAGTGTAGTATTAGGGTAAGCCACGGATTTGATATCGTTCTCTAGGGGAATAGGAATGCTAGTGAGAAGTTACTACGCTAAGGTTGGGGTTGAGGAAGATTATTTTTTTATCTTTTTATATTTTTTAAGAAACGAAAAGGTACGAATCTCGGGGTTTGGATTTGGGGGTTGGTATTTCTACCGATTACTTCTACTTATCTAATTATCTAAACTAAGGTGTATGTAGTCTATGTCTATTGTTGTGTGCTCGTATGATAGTTAAAAATGTATTTGCTTAGGCTTTATTACTCCCTAGTTATCTCCTATTGATGGTTGAATTGTCACGTCCTTATTCTTAATCGCGTTGTGTTTCTAAGGTCGTATGGTATGCGTTTATCCCTAACTCTTTGAAGCTACCAAAGGTTAATGACTACAAAATCTCTAGGATTTATAAACTTTAACTCTAAGGTATTCTTTGGATGTATAGCCTACAATTACTCTAGGTGATTATAAACTAAGGTTCAACAAAGATTAATCAAGCATTATTAGCACAACGAATGACCTAACGCAATACTAGGTCAATCACAATTAAGATAAGAGACAACTAATCAATATTCAATAACTAAGTTTCATATTACCTAAGCAAACACACAAGTAAATTAGCGGACATGGGAACATGCAAGCATACACACAATCAATGGAAGACATAATTGAATTAATGAAGTAAAACACTTATCTTGATGTAATATAGGGTATGGAACCCTAAAATCATGTACAAAACGACCTTGGTTCGGTTTAGGTTTTACTCCAAAAGACTACACACACAAAGCGAAAAATTCGGATTCTATATAAGATTACAAATGCGACGGCGTCACCCTTTAATTTGTGACGACGTCGGGTCTCCGTTATTAGGGTTTCGTCTTGGCCACGTTAGTATTGCAACGGCGTCACCTTATGCTTGTGACGCCGTCCTATTCAATCTATGACGTCGTCTAGATCAAATCTAGGCGATACGAGCCGCGACGCCTACTCTTTTAAAACACGGAGCCGTCACTTGTAAATGAGCAATTTGGCTCTTGAGTCGTCACAAAAATTGTCCGACGGCGTCTCTAGTAGAACTCGACGCTCACTTGTAGAACTCGATGCCGCCCCTTCGGTTCTAGCACATGAGTGTCTCAATTCTTGACTTTGGCCATTTTCTTCGTATATTCGCTTTTAAATGCGAATAAGTGTCATTCCAGCAATTTGCCTTCAAGATACCTAAAAAGTGAAAAGGAACGATATTAAGTAATAACGGATACAAACGTGATCAAATAAGGGCTTAAACGACCCCTCAAAAAGGTACATTTTAAAACCTTATCATAGTTGCGTGTGATGTCTTTTATTTATAGAGAGGCATGTAGGGTTTAGAGATAAACCCTTGATATATGATTGCAGTGCACTTTCAACCGCTGAAGCTGAGTATGTGTCTCTATCTGCGTGTTGTGCTCAAGTTCTATGGATGAGAACACAACTCACAGATTATGGCTTTACTTTCGATAAAATACCTATGTATTGTGACTCGAAAAGTGCCATAGCCATATCATGCAATCCTGTACATCACTCAAAGACTAAGCATATCATAGTCCGCTATCACTTCATAAAAGAACATGTGGAAGAAGGTACTGTTGAATTATTTTTCGTGAAGACTGATTACCAACTCGCCGATCTATTTACTAAAGCCCTTCCAAAAGAAAGGTTTGACGATTTAGTTTTAAGAATTGGCATGCGAAGCCTAACCCCTGAGGAGTTAGAACGACTTCTCGAATCTTCTTGAAAATGATTTTTACAAAAGCTTCATCAGATATATTTTGAAAACAAAATACAAAATTTGAAAACCAACAAAAGCAAAATATAAAAATATAAAATTTTCAAAAATACAAAAACAATATAAAATCTAAAATCCAAAAATACTCTTCTCACGACATGTCTCGTATAATCGATATTCATGCGCTTCTAGAAATGTCATTCAACAATGATACGGCATGTATGTATGCTTGAGCGAGAGTTCTTTAATTGTTTTCTAAAACATGTCGTTTCTCAAAATTTCTTCAAAAATGGCTTTCGTATACTTCGCATTTAAACCCGGACAAAAATGATGACTTTTGATTTTATTTTCAAATCAAAACTCGTGTTTTCTAAGAAAAATCAAGTGTACGCTTGAGGCACTACATTTAAAAGCGGTGAGAAATCATCATCATCTTGAGCACATTTTCAAGATTGTTCAAAAGATTTTCAAAATCTTTCAAAATACTTTTTGCTCAAGATAACTCCCTCTAAAACCCTTTAATTGATTATGCTTTATTAAAGGGGGAGTATAAAACCAAAATTGTTCCAAATTCATGCTTAAATCAAATCCGTTTGTCTCCCCAAAATATTCTAAAATGTTGTTTAATCAGTTGATATCAAAAATATCACAATTATGCTATTTTTGAGGGGGAGAAGACGTGATTAAAATGTGATCAAAAATGTTTAATGATTGGTATTTGAATCTCAAAAGAGCTCGACTCAGTCGGAACCAATGAATTGACGAGTAATCAAAGTCAGTAAATGTACCATTTCGAGAAACTCGTGATAGACATGAACTTACATGGGTCTAACCTTCTTTTCAAGAAGTGTTTACATCTTCAAGTTAGTTATTAGAGCTAGTTGTCACCTAAAACCGACAATGGAACTCTTTAAGCGAGCAACGAATCGTGTCTCGTGGGGAATTGTCTATCATGAGCCGATCAATTCAAAAGCGAGAACTTTACCTCTATGTGCGATTTCTGTCAAAACTTATAAGAACATGTGAAGGGGAGTGTTTCGAAAATATAAAACTCACGGAGTGTTTCAAACATGTTTTCTATCATAAACACTCGAGAGATTTGCAAGAAAAATGGTTTTATGGCAACATGGGATGTCATGGAGTTATAAGGTGACTAAGGATAGGTAAATCCGTTCTATGATCCGCCAGAGCGGAGGGATCTACCCAAGGACACCACCAATAGTTAGTATTAGAAGTCCTCGGTATGATTGAAAAAGGAGTAATGTGAGAAAGGAGAAAGAAGGGTTGAAGAATTAAAAGAAATATAATGAAAAGGGTGAAAAGAAATAGCCTCCATAATTCAACCTTAGGCGAAACCGGGTTCAATTCATCTGCTACTAGTTGTCACTTAGATGACACTGGTATTGAAGACAAAGACGTCATGGACCCAGTGACGCACTGCACTAAACCTTCTAGCCACTCAATTCCTCTTAAAAGGATTTGTTTCATTCTCTACATAATCTATCGACTTTCTCTTAGAGATCGTTGGTATTGAAGAAGGAGACCCTCTCCCTAGTCTCCGCTTAGGAAACCAAAATGCACTAATTGAGTCTAGAGCCACGAGATTCATCAAAAGATCTCATAGGAACACTTGACATGACATCGCTTATTGTTCATCAATAAGGACACAAGTGATATACTCTAGAGTCTATGCACGGTCTTAGCAATCGCCGAACATTTATGAGAAGTTTCACATTTGTGATCTTCAATGATTGAATGGAAACTCTGCCGTGGTCAACATCAAGCGACCGACAGCAGTCACTCGGTAACTCCTCGTGGATTACGCTTAGTGTGTCTCAAACGGTCTACATTCGTGGGTGATGCTTCGATTGTACCTCGGCTCATCCGAACTATAGATGTATTTCGGTACATCGCGTTATCTCACTTGTGGGACACCAGTTCAGGAACGGCCTTTGTGAGAATTAGATACGTGTTTTCACACTATGCTGTTAACACACTCGAAGTTCAAACTTGTAAGCACTGGATTACTTCTAACCCATGTTTTATGTTTTATGTTTTCTTCTTATGGATGCTTGCGGGAGGAAGAGATCGTGCAAATTTTCCACATGCTCATACCAACAACACATGAAAAGTTCTCATCAAAATCAAAGGCAACTCAAAGTCAAAGATGATTCTTCGTCAATGTCAAAGAATCTACAAAGTTTAAAGACTTGAGAACTACATCATTGGTAACCAAAAGACAAATAGAAGTGTGAGCATGGTGGAGAAAGACATGGAGACACCTAACCAACAAAGTTGACAACGGCAGACAACCACATTAATTGATCACAAAGCATGAAGGAACAAAGAATTAAGACTATTCTATATCGACACACAAAGTTCAAGCTCAAGAAAAGTAAAGACCTATTCAAGTGGAGCATCTTTTGAATGACCGCCCCTTAGGGGGAGATTGTTAGCCGTAACATTTTTATTAGAAGTGATAGTCATTCACATTTAGGAACTTTGTAACGTGTGTTAGATATCGTGCTAGAATAGTCAACGGGCTCGTGGATTGGGCTAAGCTAAATGGCTAGAAGTTATGTTAAGCTAGCCTTGTATAAGTTGTCATCCAATCCAAGTCCAATCCAAGCCCATCCCAAAGCCCATTAGGGCATATGTACTAGACTATAAATACCCTCAAAGTCTCATTTGAGGGTGTGCTTGAAAGTGTGTGTGTGTGTTTTCCTTTGATATTTAAGTTCTTCTTTTCATCTTTCTCTCTACACACATATACGCATAACATAACATATATCAAGTCACCATCTTTCATTTCTTCTTAATCTTTACGCTTAACGTTTGTGTTTGGGTTTCACGTGATATACGCGTAGCTTGTTATACGTGTTCTACTGGTTTGGTAAGTGTGGTATACGCGTAAAGTTGATATATTTAAGGTCCTACAAAACTCTACAATTCCTACTAAACCAAACACACCCTTTTCAACCCAACCAACATCATTGGTGCCTAGAACCATATCATTTACCACCTCACAATCATATCCACATTCCTACAACTTAGAGGACTTACCCCCTAGGCCATCTCATCCTCCACCATTACCGACACACTCTTTACTAGAGAAGATTGTACAACAAAACCAAGGTGTTGAATCAACACTTGCACCGATGACCATTTCTCCATTTCCCTCTAATGGTCCATTTTGGATTATGAGGAGACATCAAAGTCAACCACCCTACCACATGGAAGTTGACACTTCCCTACCTCCACCATCAACCCTTGTTGAGCCACCAATTAATGTGCCTCCACCAATCCCTCCTTCATTTGAGGATCCCCGACCTTCTTCATTTGAACGTCCACATCAAGTCGCTCCATCTTTTCACCATCTTTTCAAAACCATGACAAGGATTGCTATCATTGTCAACATGTTGAAGGGTTGATACATGAACTACATGAGGAGCAACGTTTCATGTTTTATCACCTCCTCGAACGTTTCGATGAGGTCAACAAACCCAAACAACCATAAGCCTAAGGATTAAAATGGTGTCCTAGTCTCAAACTTAACTTAGATCATTTAGGAATCCCATCTCATGCTTAATCATATTCTTGAAAGATTGGACCAAATCAACAAGTCTACTCATCCTTAGACTCAAGCACATTGTTGCTTCTTAATTTTTGGTCACTTATTAGTATTAGTAGAATATGTATTACATGGCTAAATCATTCTCTTAGTTTTTAGAGATTTGTTGATCATCTCTTATGTTTTATTGAATGATAGTTTATTTTCCATATTGCTTTGAGTATAGGTTTGTTGCTTGAATACATATCTCACTTTGATGTTAACATTATTTGTTACATCACCATTGTCAATTTCATATCGACAGACGGATCACGAGATTTGTTTAAACGGATCCCTCCAAGGAGGAACCGTGGGATCCGTGCAATGTAAGACCAATTTTCTACTAACTTGAGTCTTATTTGCAGGAAATAATGCACTATATACTTGTTTTCTAACGTTTGTTTTGTAGATTTTCAAAATACACATGAAGACTTTGACACCCTAAGCTAGGGGAGCTTTGTGTCAAACAATACATTGCAAAACCATTTGCAATATAATCCCCATTTGGATTACATTTCATGACGTCCCTTTGCAAAGTTGCAATCATCAAGGGGGAGCATTATCGACACTAAGACGAAACCATTTGCAAGCATAGTTGCAATACATTAGCTTAGTAGTTTTTATTTTCTTGACGCCTCACAAAGGGATGGACTCGCTCAAGGGGAGTTAAGATGAGAACTCTTCCGTCACTTGCTCTCTATATTTTTTCTTTACATGTTTTCTTAAAACATTGTGTTAGTTTCTTTTTCGACGCTCTTTTGTTTCGACAAAAGGGAGAAGAGAGTAAAACTCCACTTGAACTTTTACAATTTTAGTTTTTCCTTAAAATATTTTATGTTTTGTCATCAACAAAAAGGGGGAGATAGTTAATACAAATAAGCCGTAAAAACGTTTATTTATATTTTACGATCTTCTACATGTTTTGTCGATAACAAACGTAAAATCATTTTAACGCAACAAATAAAATACGTAAATGGTTTGAGCCAATAGTTTTCTAACACACTTACATTTTCACATAAAACACTAAAACAAGTATAAGTGATTTTATGATTTAGTAATACATATGTATAACAACTAGTGTTTACATATTGGGTGGATATATACATAATTAGTATGTATTATAATGGGTAATACAATTGGGTAGAAACTAAAGTATTTGACCCATTGACCAAATACATTGAATGTAGTTAGGTACAATCCAAAGTCCATGACCTATACCCATGGAGCTTGACCCATAACCCATTGCATGACATCATGCTTTTGTCATATATGAATACTACCCATGACCCATGGTTTTAATCCATGAACCATGGACTAGATGCATTGCATCTTGTAGATACATTATCTACTTGGATACCCATGATCCATAACCCATGACCCATGACCCAAAACCCATGGGCAAGTGGAGCGTCCCACGGATCCACAAGATGTAATCGGACGGATCCTCAAGTGAGGGATCCGTGGGATCCTTGGAACGAGAGATGTTTTTCTTCTATAAATAGTGAGCCATTTCTTCCTTTTGAGTTGCCACTCCCACACATACTTTCCTAAGTATTGTAACCTTTCTAACCACAGATCCTAAGGATCTTTCTATGTAGTTTGTCTTTGTTTTGTGTGATTCTCTAGGTTCCTCTTAACACGAGATCACCACTTCATGAAGTCGAGCAAGCTCAAGTCCATGAGTTGTCATGTCGTCATCATCAAGACTACTGAGGTTCTCTTGATTGATACTTCTTTCTTCCTCCATAGAAGTGTTGTGTCCAAGGCATTAGTGAAAGATGCCAAAAGATTCAAGACGAAAGTATTAGTGAAAGGTGCTTAACGTCCGTGTCAAAAGCATTAGTGAAGAATGTTTAAGGAGTCAAGACGAAGGCATTAGTGAAAGGTGTCAAGCGTTCACGTCAAAGGCATTAGTGAAAGATGCCTAGAAGTCAAATCAAGTGGCATTAGTGAAGGATGCCAAGATCGTATAATCGATGAGGTGCATCGTTATACAAATAGTGATAGTTTGTTTCCAAGGATATTGATATCCTTGATGGTGTTATAATAAGGAGTGGGTCTCCTTTTGGGTTAGGTGTCGAGTAGTGTTGGGTAGTAGTTCCTCCATTGTTATGGAACTCGGTACTTAGCCTAGTACCGGATAAAGGGTAGCCAACGTTGAGGTAGGTGTGGTTCTCCTTTGTGAAAGAACCCGGTGGTTAACCTAGTACCGGAAAAAGAGTAGGCGACGTTGTGAAGGCTTCTCCGCCATAAGGAGTTGGTGTCGTGTAGTGATTACGAACTCTCGAGTAGGTGACTCGGGGAGTGGAGTAGGGCAAGAAATGTAACAACTCGTAATTTCAGGTCATTTTACAAACTTTAAAATTTTACTATTCATCTCGGGAATTTACTATTCATCGGTTACTATTCATCATTTTACTATTCATCATTTTCGACGTCGATTTGATATTTTGAAAGGTTATTTCAAAATTTTACTATTCACAAAACTCTATTCATTCCCGGAGAAAAATCACTATTCATGATTCACTATTCACTATTCATCATTTTTCGTAAACTAGGTTTACGAGTATCAAATTCGCGTAACTGTAAGGGTTTAGCTGCGAATTCATGAAAAATCATTGAGGACATTTCATATAGACTAGATTTAGTCTACATATCATTAGTAACATCATCATCATATTAGTTCATGCATTGTTTTGCATTTTCATTAAACGCTTATTTTCCTATTGAATAAACGCTATCGCATAATCATTTATTTTAAATATTTGATCCGACACTTCCAAAATAATCCTAATATATTTTTATACTCATTTTAAGACTATAAAATTATATTATTAGTTTACCCGATGTTTTAAATTTATTTCAGATATAAATTGTTATATATATATATATATATATATATATATATATATATATATATATATATATATATATATATATATATATATATATATATATATATATATATATATATATATATATATATATATATATATATATATATATATATATATAGGGAGATTTGGCATTAATGCCACCTCAATGCCACATAATCATTTTCATGCCATCTAAGCATTATATGTCCACCTAAGCAATTTAATAATCCAACTAGCATTATTGGTCCAACTAAGCAATTAATTGTTAATTTTCCAAATTTTATTTTTTTTTTTGTAATTTTGAATTTTTTAAAGATTTTTGAAAATTGCAATTAATTTTAATTTTCCGAATTTTTTTTTTTTTTTGTAATTTTCGATTTTTTTAAAGATTTTTGAAAATTGTTTATAAAAAAGGTTCCTTGCAAGGATTGAACCTTGGTTGTTTTGATAAATAACTTGTGTGTTTACCACTTAGGCAACAAGTTATTTTGATAATTATGTTGTATTGTATAATCTATAAATGCCTATAATTATATTGAAATCCTATACTAAATACAATTTATCTACAAAAATTATATGAAGTAATTATCTTTTTTAAAATTTATTATACATATCTTTTCTTTAAATATATATTTTTTCTTAATTCATTCATTATATATTTTTTTACAGAACCCTAATATCATTGGTTCAACAATTTTTTTTTTTTCAAAACTAGGCTCTGTGAAGTGGTGATCGATAGTAGTAATCGGATATATGTGAATAAGATCATCATATGAGGTAACGATCATAGAGTAAGAAGCTTATGTAGTGTGGTAGTTCATCAATGTACGTGTTTGAAGCATTTGAGAATGAATACTTACACATGATTTTTCACCGCTAGTTTTTAGCTAATAATTGATTATACATTAAAGATTAAAATTAACCCAAGTTGCCCAGTTTGTCTTAATGGGCCAACTTTGCCTCCGAACTCATTCAAGTAGTGATGTGCGCCTTCTTTTGTCAACATAATTTTGCTCCATTTATAATATCATGTTTTGATTTTTTTTTTTGTGCACCCGTGTAGGGTCATGTAATGTTGAAGATAAAGTACTTATGAGGTTCTTAGCGGTGATCTTATAAGTAGAGGTTCTTAAATGATCTTATAAGTAGATTTGCAACCCATTCAATACATATGTAAACTATCCTATGATGAGACATTGTGGTGATTTTTGTTTTGAGATGCGGGATATAAGGTATCAAAAAGTATGCCTCCCTCAAAACCCTAATGATAAAACAATGCAAACCATCTCACACACGCTTGGCATGAAACTGTAAATTACAACTTCAAGTCTAGGTGCAAAAATAATGATTTTATGGTTGAAAAGCTAATCAGGTTACAATATGGACCTAGCTCATTCTGCCATAATGTCATAACCGATATACTTTTCAAGTGTGTTTAATGTGTTTGATTTTTGCACATTTTCAGCTTGGAGTTTTCTCATCAAAAGTGTTCCAGGAGTCTCCACGAGATAAGATCTGGAAGAGCAAACAAAGTATTTTTATCCCACATTATACGGTGCTTCTAATGAAAGTATACCTCAAAAGTTATTTTTAACTGTAAAATTGCTATACCGACGTTAGTAAATGTTTTTTTTTGCCAAAATTTTGCACATAACTATCTTGCGTTATTTTATGTGTTTTAAAACCGTTTGGATTTTGTCATTCTTGCTGTAGATACGCATGATCGATATTATATGGAAGGGTTAATGAAAATCCTTCCTTGATGATGATGGAGATTGCTTCTCCCCATGCAAATGAATGCTACCGTCAACATTGAGGTTTACTATAACAAAGCAAATGAATTACACTTTAATGGTCACCTTTGTATCCTTTAACTTATTCCTCTTTTATTAATCTTAGTAATGATCTATTCAAAATGAAGTATTGACATATTCTATAGAATATTATCATAAGCTTTTATGAATAATTAAACCGCTGTGTTACTCCTTTATTCTTTTGGCGATCGATATCATTTCTTCGTGTTCTTCGTGGATTCGCAAATGGAACATAGTAATACACAATTTGAATGGATAAGTTGTCATGAGATTCGGATCGGTCAATGTGTCAAGATAGTCAAAGGTTATCAATCGAGATTCAACCCAAAGTGACCCGCTTATATAAGAATGTCTCAGAATCGCGGGTTCTATGAAAGAGTATAGTCGATGTCCATGTACCAAAGGCCAAATTTTTGGATTTGTTAGGCATATGGGGCATAGCTGGAAGGTACACATTTGATGTTAGCATTACTCACTTTTCCAATAATGAATTAGATAGTTTGATGACTAACTGATCATTTATGCAGGTATGTACAATGTTAGGCTGCAATGGCTTCTCTCCCGCCATTCTCATCAATTGTTTTCAATGTCGATGCTTAAACAAAATGAGGTATCAATGAAATGTTTTTGTGTCGTTGTTTGAAGTTGCTATTGTAAAATGCTATAGGTGTATTTGGTATTGTTTGCCAATTTATGTTATTGTCAATCGTGTTCGCTATTCCGGAATTCTTGCAAAGTGGTTTTTGAGGTATTTAATCGAATGCTTGGAGGTGCCATGTTCACATTCTATCGTATGTCATCTCTGCGCATTGTGTCATCTTTATTTGTACTCTCGAGATTTGTTTTTTGTTCAACCCTCTAATCTAGACAACAATTCGAAAATGTGGTGTTTGGTTGCAGGTCTCATGAATGATCTTCGTAATATCCCATTGATTTTTGTTGATTCCTATTCCTTTGAGCAATTTCATATGAAAATGTTTGCTCACTATTTTAAGTAGCTTTAAGTACGCATAACATCAACTCATCTACCAAATCGAGGTAAAGGTTAACAAGTCAATATGATCTGATTACCTAAACATCGTCTTACAGTTAATAATGTAGCGCCAATAAATATAAATTTGAATCACAGGAGTACTACAAAAGGAAGAAAGATGGACGTACATTAACATCAGAGAGTCAAATACACGTGATCACCCAATGCATAATTGAAGCTATTTTGGGCCTTAAGAAAAAACGAACCAATTTGATTATAACGTTCCTCATGGTCAATTTGCTAATTTTCAGGTAAAACAGTAATGCGAGTTTTCATATAATCTTACCAGATATCTCTATGTACGCAGGTTTTGATGCTACTTTCTTTTGTATATTAGTATGTAAATGTCAGAGAAAATGAAATCAAAGAATGTGCCTTCAAACCGAAAAGATGCAGAATTTGCTCTTACATCATTACTGGAAATTACATCTCAATATCAAGCGACAATTGAACTGGACTTACTAGGTTACGTGTCCTCTTTTTTATAAAGTTGTACGTAGTTACTTAAAAACCTTTTAGCAGCTCAAAATCATCACTGTTTTCTACTATATGTTATGATATTTGATAATAGAATGATTAGTAAAGTGTAGAGTTTTTTAGTTATGTACTATCTTTTGATATTGGTCTCTAATCGTTATTTTAAAGAATAAAACGGACAAGCATGGTAATGGCCAATGGCTAAAACAAGATCCTTTTATACATGGATTGACACGAGTTGGTTTAGTGTGCAATTATGATAACTTGAATAAGGGGTGTGCTTGAAGAGCCGTTTGAAGAAAAAAATGATTTATAGGCTGCTTAGACATAACATGTTTTATAGGTTGTTTGGACAGGATTAACATAAGGTGTGTTTGGCTTGAAAACTTCAAAGATATGTGAGCTTTGTTGAGAGTTGCTCTATCTATTAAAAGTAGAACCATGGTCCGATAACCCAGTTCATGATATACTTTGTTAGACACTCGATTCTGGCTCGGGTTTTCTCAATGCCTAACCAGCTTTTGTTTGGGCTTTAAGCCACCGGTATGGTGCGAAATTGATTAAGCAGCCAACTTGATGCAAAAGCATTTTACCATACGTATTTGATCTTATTAAGCACCGGAAGAGTCATGTGGAAGTCGAAACCATGAAGAATGATCTCATAAAGTATTTGATGCAGTGAAGTCTGTGTTTGCCATATTGGACCGTTACACCTATATAGAACCTGAAGAATCTGATGATATGAAACCCGACATCATTACAGGCCATGTGGCGATATCGGATGTTCACAATGGTGGTATGTGTTGTAAAACCAACACCAGACATCGAAACCAAAGAATATTTGTGTATGTTACATTTTTCCGATTTTGCAATATGCAATTTGGTGGTGATAGTGATGAGAGCTCTGCCGATGACAATGCAATAACAATATTTGGTCGCACTCCTTCAGGAAGCTCATCATCGGGACAAAGGTAACTAGCATAGAATCAATAAGAAAGGGTAATCGAACTCACCGTAATACTTTGATAATGATTCATTTTAGCTTCTAACTTGAATCTAAATCTGCTTCGTGATCTCATGCTGATAAGCGAAAGAGTGTTGGAAAGGACAGTATGAACCCACGGTAAGTTCCATGATATACTAGCTTTATTTTTATTTTTTTGTTTTTTTGTTTTATTATGTTTAGGTCAAAACAAGTCATTTTGGTTACGGGTCAAAACAGGCCAGGGCGAGTTTGCAACTCTTCTTTTCTATATTATTACAACAACAACCTAACTATTTGGATGAAAATGAGTTACTAAGTAGGCTTTAAAGTAGACTTTTGGGTGACCTACCACCGCTTTCGCCAACCGATTCTTTTTTGTATTGTATAAGTTAACCCGCTTAAAGTTAGAAGACAAACAGACCCATTCAATAATAGTATATAGGTCTCGCTGAGAAAAAGTACTAAATGGGTTAAAAATGTGGACTCTGAGATTACGGTTCACAGTCATAAATGCACCTACATAATTTACTCATAGTTCTTGATTTACTGATGCATTATGTCATTATGTGCTGCCTAACTCTAGGAAGATATTTCTTGAAGCTCACTGAGATCCAATTCTTAGCTTCACTCAATATGTCAATTACTCATGAGCTCATAATTGCTTATGTTTTTTAATTTATGTATGTTTTTATTTTTTATTATTATTTTTTTTGTGCAAACAGAATTTATACGCAGATATTCGAGAAGCTTTGGATTTGCTGGCCAGTAGTTATTATATTGAGTTGGCTGCTAAGTATCGGTGGTTATCATCATATACTACGAAACTTTTATACTATGTCTTCAACGTTTTAATCGCGGTATATATTCTATTTATTTATTTATTTTCTTTTGGATTTTTTAGCAATATCTTTTATAACGATTCTTTTTGTTACAAGAGCATGATGAAACTGTTCACGAGCTCTTAAAAAACATTGTATTTTTGTTTGAGCGAAGTGGTGACGACATGAGAATGTTTTGGCAGTTCAAAAGCCACCACAACCATCTCAATAGTCGGTCAACCCACAATCAACTCCAAACTAACACGATCGAGCTGCAAGATTCGCTCAGTTGTGGAATAAAATTATAACAAGTTTCCGAGAGGAAGATCTTATTAACAATAGGTAAGTAGGTTGACTTCTACATATACTTTTCTATCATAAATATAATTTGCTGCCTCGAAGTTTTATTTAACGAAAAGCTACTTGTGGCAATAGGGAAATGAACCTCTTGCTTGTGCCCTATTGGGCAGACAGAGACTTGGATCTTATTCAGTGGCCCCCATTTCTGCTTGCTAGCATGGTACTTATAGTTCTATGATTCTCGCTTTTTTTCTTTTCATTTTTGGAAATTGAAGTTTATAAAATTGAACAACAAAAATGATATAACACCCATAATACATTCAAGAAGACATTTATTGTTTTTGCTATTAATGAATGTATCCCTATTGCATCGATATGGCGAAAGACAAGAATGGCAAAGACCGAGTCGAAAAGAGGATTGAGAACGACAATTATATGTCTTGTGTCGTTCGTGAATGCTATGCTTCATTCCGCAATGTAATTAAATTTTTGATTCGTGGCAGTCGTGAAAAGAAGTAAGTCTGATTAACAATACCAATTATTTGCACCAGCAGGGGCTATTCTGTTTCCCACTCCAAATACAGAAGCCTGGAAGGAGAAAGTAATAAAATTACATATTTTTATATTTGGATGTTTTTGTTTCACATGTAGTCTATACTTCTTACATGGTGTCCGTTTGCAGATCAATAGGCTGTACTTATTGCTTACAATGAAGGAGTCTGCTATGGATGTGCCGTCAAACTTGGAAGCTAGAAGACGAATTTTCTTCTTCCAATTCATTGTTTATGGACATGCCACAAGCACCCAAAGTTCGCCATATGCTTTCCTTCAAAATACTATGCACTAAGTAAAACAATTGAATCTAATGACCGATCCGCTTGGCACGTTATAAGGTTTTTTTGGTTTTTATGGGCACGGAAAATAAAACATGGCGATTTGCAGATACTCGGCATTGATATCCGGGGATTGGATGCATATTTGCCGAGATGCTTGTGGAGACCGTTATTCATCGAAAGAACGTTGTGCACCACCGGATCTAATGACCGATCCGCTGGCACTCCTTCCTCCAAGCTCTCATGAGGGTTGGTTTTCTTATTTTTGTAAGTTCAAGCATTCATTTATTGCAAATGCTTTTTCTTATCTCTTTAGACTCTAAAATGCAGATTCGAATGAAAAAGCCGTAAGGTATCTAAGTAACATGCAAGAAACCGCAATTCCTTTTACACATAAATTTCCTAATTTTCATATGATTGTCAGTGCACTAGCGATCCTTACTTTCAAGGGTTGGCCAATGCGGAGTGAGAACCTTCAAGAAGTGCCATATCAAAGCTTGAGTTCGAGTTTGAGAGAAATAAATTGGCAAAAGATGATGTTAGAGAGTTGATCTATCGAGAGGTTTCGATTTCACTTAATAATATACCCTCTGTTTTGAGGTGGCAAAACGGGTGGGTTGGGTAAGGAGATAACTTGTAATATTTGGTATATATAAAAAAGATGAGTTCACCCTAAACAACTTTTTTTTAAGAGTAACCAATGTTTCACATACGATTACGAAGATCATAACATTAGAGTAATAATCTTTTTTTTTGGATAAAATCATTAAGATTATTTTTGGTTCGAACCCACAACCTTGTGGTTAATGGGACTGACTTGGTGATTATGCTTTTTATGAAGGAAATACATACTTTGTCAAGCTCCATGTTAATTGTTTTAAGACTTTAAACCAAATCGTTGTTTATTAAAGCCCATTTCTAGAATACACGGTGGCTCTAATCAATCAAGCTTTTGTAATGATAATCGTAATTTTTAGCAAAAGAAAATTGACGGAAAATGATCGCTTTGAAACTTTCACAGGATAGTTAACATGGTTATGGTGGAGAACATTCTAGCTTCATGTACCCGAGGTGATCTACTTTCTGCACTTCTAGAACATATGAATCAGTTCTACCATCTTTTTGGGCATATTTACACGTAGGAAAGGTTTAATTGTAAACCTGCATGAAGAAATGTGCACTGATAAATTGCTTGTGAATCTTTACCTTATAAGCTGTGGAGAATGTGGTTAAAACTCCAGAATTGAAAACATGGACGCATAAAGGTGGCAAAACAGTTTGTTAAGCGCAAGTAGGATGCCAAGGGTGCTAAAATTTGTACGAAAGAGAATCATATATCAGAGAGTACGCTTATGTTTTTTAGTCAATAATTATTAAGAGATATTATTGATTCTCTGTTAGGATTTAACATCATAAATTGATTATGTATGTTTTCGTCATCTTTTGTCTTTATCTGATATCATGTATATGATATCACATCGTATAAAACCATCCAAGCATCCAACAAGTCTGTAAAATAGTAAAACTAAAAAGTTATCACATCTGTATTGTTAAGCAATTTCATTATGTTCACAATGAAAATTATACATCAAGCTCGCCTTCGTTAAAAATAATTTTCCGTTTACTAACACCATCAAAATTAAAAAAAAAAAACAAAACAACAAATAAGTGATTAAAAAAAATGCCCGACCAATCGCCTTATAATATTCTATGACAATTTTTAAAACATACTTACGCTTACAAAAACAACAAACAAATAATTATAGTCATGTCACCATCATTGGGCTTCGATATATATTCTGACGGTTTTGGTAAATACCACTGATAATTATTTAATCACCAATTCTTGTAAGAAATGTATTTTCATAATTTTTATGACTTCGATATATTTTATTTTGTTCCGTTAAAATTTATTTCTAGCTAACGCTACCCTAAAATACTTAATTATACATACAAGTTACCTATTATACTTACACTTTTATACACTTTGTCATCCAAAATACACTACTCTTTCTTTCTTTTTTCTCCTTGCCGACTACAACAATGACTCACCATAGTTTGTACACAAAAATCTTCTAACTAGCTATTACACATATACCTTATAGGCCTACACTTGTATTTCTTTTATTTATATTCTAGCATAACACATACTACACTTATAATTAGGTGGAAAAAAAAAAAAAAAAAAAAAAAAAAAAAAAAAACTCCATCTTTATCACTAGAACCGCCAAGAAGAAAAGGAAAGAAAACTCAAGTTTTTGCAAGATCAAGTAATTTCTACAAACACTAGTATACTCTTTTAAGGGTTTTGCAATAAAACCTAGGGTATTTAGGAAAAACCTTGTTCCATAAACCTCATCATCATACTAGTAAGCATTTCATGATCATTTTTACTCTTTCATAATATTCATGAGTTATTTTATCATTCTAGTAGAAAACATGCAAGTTTCATGTGTATCTATACCACTTTTAATGTTTTTAGTACTTATAATTAGTATATATCATCCTATAATTAATCCCTTTAAACATATCATTTTTGATGATGTTTAGGAACCCATGACACCCTAAGAAGGTGTATGGTAGGTTTAGAATAGATTTGGTGTTGATTTGAAGTGGTTAGAATAAGTATTACGCAAGGAAAATCACTTTCGACAAACTAAATATAGGTCTCATTGGTTTTGTGAAACTGAAATTTAGACAGATTATAAAATATTTTAATGTAAATTCAGAAAATATACTTTAAAAGAAAACGTGGTCGCTTGAACAAGTTTAAACGGATTTATAACGAAGAAGTTATGCTATTTTCAAGTTTAAACTATATATATTTTCCTAAAAAAAAGATCTGTCCGTGATTTTAAGGGTAAAAATGAGTCTTAAGCGTTATCTAAATGAGTCGATTTATCAAAATATATTAGTATACTTTAACACGAAGCTAAGGACATATTAAAAGTAGAAAACGGACTTATAACCACTAAATTACACGCGTTTAAATAAGGTTGACGTAACTATTTTCACAAGTAGAACACTTATATATATATATATTCCTAGTCAAAAATTATTGTCGCGAGTGACCATGTTGGGAGTCGTTTTAACATCGATAGAATACTTTTGAGAAAACGATGTCTTCTAGTAAAAGTAAGTTCACCTAGCCTATTTTCAAAAATGTTCAATCGTCGTCAAACGGTTGTAACGAATAAAATACGATCACTCAAACTTGCCGAAAACTACCCTTAAACAATATTTTGGTACAAGTACCCTACTTTACCTATGTTTTCTCCATGATCGAGACCTCTATGATGAAAATTTAAAAGCTAAGACTTTGAGATAATGCTACAAGTTTTCCAAAACCGTTGAGTTTGTTTTCTAACACTCGATATTCACTATTTTACGACTAGCTTTCCGAGGCAATTTAGTCACTTTTTTATGAATTGTCAAATTATATTGTTTTGCGTCGAAAAACTATAATTTCTTAATAAATCACTGAACGACTATCGTAGGATGTTGTTTCAATGTAAATACTTGTAAAGTATTTTATCACATGACGAGATGTTATAAACATATATTTCGACGATAAACTTCATTTTCAAAAATGCACAAGTAGTATGGATATCATATGAGTTGCATGCATAACATAACATCATGACTTATATTAGATCATATCATTCATCATAGGTTGCGCTAGAGATTGCACCTCATTTCGATGTATCCACTTTTGTCATCATAATCATTGCATCGGTGAGTTCATAGCCCCACTTTCAATTACTTAATTGTTTTACAAACTCTTGGGGAGATACATGCTATATTTTTAATCGAACACAAATGCTTTGAATCAGTATGCTATATCCAAATGTTTTATTGTCACTAAGTAATCAATTGCCATGTTTGAAGTCCCTACATCATGCACCATTAGTCACTTGCAGTGAGCGCGAATATTGTGAATAGGCCTATTGGAATTAACACTCCGTTCTTATAGACCCGGTTAGGGAAATCGAACGCACTATATTTGAATCATTAAGGTAAATTGGCAAGTTTACCTATTAGGGTGCGATGAAACGATTTTACCAATTTCTATTGGTACGAGGTTTACGCTTTGGTTGTCATGAACTTAGTGAAATAAATGCTGTTTTGTTTTCAACGATGAGTGTGAAACAACGTAACTCACACTACTAATATTGTGTTCAAACGAATTAATTAAACCTATGGATTTCACTCAACCTTTGTGTTGACTGCTTTAAGCATGTTTTATCTCGGTATTAGCATATCATCATGGCTTGCATGGAGTCGCCGAGTTGACGCGCCTCACATATATTTTATGCACTTAACTATCGTTTGATTGTCACAAACTCATTTTTGGTACTTTGGAAATCTCTTGGGACCAATACTTTGTAAACTCGATTATTTTATTCAATCAAACGATGTATTTTTCAAACGACACTTTAGGTCGCTCAATATAATTGTAGCGTGATGCTATGACGGTCATCCCCATGTATTCCATTCACCGCAAAGCAGTAATTTGGGGTGTGACAAGGAAGGTGTCCTTGTGGCCGAACCACTATAAATACTGTGTCGTGGTTATGTGCTTTTACTCTTTATCTTTCATTATACATTTATTATATCAATCTATCAAAGTCCAACATACACATCCAAATGGATTGACATAAGTCGATCTAAATATTTTAAAACAAAGTTTTAATTGGTAAAACTATTCAACCCCCTCTAGTTTTTCACAAACCGCTAATAAACTAAGACTAGCCGCACCGGTTTGGTCGGTGGTCGATTCGCACTCAATCGGTCGTCCGGTGTTGATGTGGGAAGTCGGTCGACTTGTCGGCCAACCATTTTTTTTGGTCGAGTACGATTGATTAACACAAACACTAGACAACAAAACTTTCCCACTTACCCAAATTATGTTAGATTACGTACAATGTCGGTTGTCGGCTCAAGGCGTACTAATACACAAAAAGGCTTATGGAGCCTTGAGGCGAGGCGCAGATCAAAGCGCGGGCTTCATGAATCTGAGACGCATTTAATTGAATAAATTTTTAAAAGTTTTGCGTGACAATTTATGTATTGATGATGACTTAAATAACACTAAAATAATTAATTTATCAAAATAAATCTCAAATTCTAACCCAAAATATCAACCAATGTATCAAGATGATCTATGATGACATTTGCTTATCTCATGCTTAAAACTCGAATGAGTGGTCCAGTATGAATATACACTTGAATCAAGGATAAAACTCTCAAATTGTGGATTTAGTTAGTTTCTAGGTTAGGTTTCACAAACATACGAGGTCGATGAATGTTAAATTTGAAAACAAATGTTTAAAATTTGTCACCTCAAATCCCAAGGCGCCCGCCTTTTGTGAGCCTTATGCATATGTGGGGCCTCGATCCGAAAAAATCCCTGAGCTTGAGACTTGAGTCGAGGCGCTTTTAAAACTATGGTTGTCATGAGTAATTATTACTAGAGCTACGCACATCATCTTTTACGTATACATCATATTGTATAATTCAGAATGCATAATCGAACAACACTATAATGCATAAATGTGATGTATGCATCAAAAAGATAGTGCGTATCAACACCCATGTAGAAGACACACCCTTTTTACATTTGCCACCTCCTTTTATTTTTTATTTTATTATTATTTATTTTTTTATTAAAAAATTATAAACCCGAAACTACAAAAAGAGAATATAAAATTTAATGAGTCAAAATCTTAAAACTAAAAAAAATATATAGAACATAAACTAATAAAAAAAACTATATTGTACTGTAAGCAGAGAGGCAAAAAGGTGAGAAGGTACAACATTGTGTTGTACGGTTAAAAATGTGAACTTCAACACCCTCTTTCACTAAAAAATAGCAATGTTTTAAAAATCGGTTTTTAAATTAATTCGGTCGAGTTGTGGGTTCACGGTTTAACCGGCGGTTTAATCGGGTTTTTTGTTTAAAACCGAATTTCGGAAGGGTCAACCCGGGTTTTAAAACACTGAAAAATAATCCTTCCGTCTCAAAATAATTGTCTACGGACAAAAAACACAAAGTTTAACAAAACATAATCATTACACATTTCTTTTTCTTACTTTTTGTATAAAATATAGTTTTACTCTTAACCAATTAATTTATAACTTTTTTAAAGTTTGTAATAATAAGCACAATTAAGGTTAATATTGTAAACCGGTCTATATTCCCTATCGATTTTTAGAGACAAAATTAATTTGGAATAACCCAAAAAAGAAATGTGAATTATAAATATGAGAATAGGGAGTTGCAATTTGCACAATCGTCATCCTACTAAAAAAAAACCTTTTTTTGTCTTATTAGCTAAAGAGAATCATATTAACTTTCCAATTAAACATATATATGTTATCACACTCCTTTTGGGATGTGGGGTAAAAGGTACAAAAGATTGTCGTCTAATTTATAAGACAATATAATTTTTATTAGTTTTGTTTGGTATTTTTGATAGTTTTAAGACTTTGGTTTATTAAATTTTTATTTTTGTATCGACTTTCAAATTTATATTCTTTTATATAAACAAAATTATAAAAAAAAAAAAAAGAAAAAAAAAGGAAGAAGAAGTGTCATTTGTAAAAATAAAAATAAAATAAAATAATAATAATAAGGTTAGTAATCTCTCCCCTGCTTGTTAAAAAAATCTCTCCCTACAAAAATTCAAATTGAGTACAAAAAATGTTTAGAGGAGAGTTATTTTACATACCAAACTTTTCTTACATATTAAGGGACTCATCTCCACCATCCATCTAAATCAATGGCTGAGATTAAAAGAATTTTATTATTTCACCTATTTTTTATAATTTAAATATCTCTTAAACCGTTAATCGTTAAACAAAAATGACTACACCATCGCGACGAAGATTTAATTATCTTTCTATAGACGAAGACTTTGATATACTTTCAAAAAGAAAAAAACGTTTTTTCACCTTTTTCGCCTTTTTCCATTTATCTTCGAAACCGAAATTTCAGATAAATATCATATATGATTTAACACTAATTTGAAGATCACATGTGATATTATGTTAAATCACATATGATATGTAATATCATTTGTGATACTAGTGTTAAATCATATATGATAAATCACATATCATATATGATTTAACACTAATATCACATGTGGTATTCAAATTAGCGTTAAATCATATATGATTTTTAATGCAAATTTCAAGAACGTAAAAACGAAAAAAACTTCAAAAAGGTGAAAAAAAAAAAAAAAATTGTCGAAAGTATATCAAAGTCTTATCTATAGAAAGATAATTAAACGTCATCAGAATGGTATATTTTTTTCACGACGATTAACGGTTTGAAAGATATTTATATTTGGAAAAAAAATGATGAAAGTGTGTTTTTTAATTGTTGACTAATCTCATCCATTAGATCTAATAAAAATGAAATGTGAAAATTGATCATTTAGTATGTAATGCCCTCAAATTATCTTAAATCAAATGTTTAAATGTAACACACTCTTCAATTAAAAAATAGGTATCATTGCGCTTCAATATTATTGTCCTTTTTTCTTTTTTAAATTGTCGAAAAAATTATCAACTACTAAAGATAAAATTTAAAATTATTTAACTTTATTATATTACTCTTAATCAAAATTATTATTTACAAAGTTAAATAAAAATATTAATTAATTGTGAAAGAGTAAAACTTTCATTTATTTGCTTTTGTTGAATTCAAAGGAGTAATAAATGCATTTTTTTCTAAATTATAGTATGTTTTCTTTTTCGATAGATAATAATTTTAGGACGAAATGATTATTATACAATCCTCGTCTATTTTTTTTTTTTTTTTTTGTCTTATTTGCCAAAAAAATCTTAAATTGACCCACTCCACTTTCAAGATTGGGTGAGTGTTGGTCTACAACTTTCCATTAAAAAGCCATAACGAAGTCGCTAATTGCACTAGGGCTCAAAGAATGACCCGAACGGACCGGACGGACCACATTCGGTCCGGTCCCGGTCCGGCTTGGCTGGTCGGTCCTCGGTCGGTGAAGGTCCGGTCTAGTTCGGACCACAAACGGACTAATTTGGGCTAATTGGCCTTGTTGGACCGAAGACCGACCGCACCGACCGGTCGAGACCGGACCGACTACATTCGGTCCGGTCTCCTGTAAGATTTTGCCGAATCGGTCTCGGTCCGGTCCGGCCGGTTTTAGACCGTGATCACCCCTAAATTGCACAATCGTCGGTCGAGCAATTTTGGCAAATAAAACAAAAGGGTTTTTAGTGGTGTGCGATTTTATAAGATTTTATGAGATACTTTAATAATTAAACCCAAACAAACCCGGTGATTGCTTGCAATGGACACGTGTCAAAAAAATAGGTGGAGCACAACAATTTAGAGAACAGGTAGTGAAATTGACATAACTTCTACCTACTTTGAATTTTTGTAGGGTGGGGTTATTCATACGGCCATTATAATTTTATTTCAACCTCTCTATGACCCCATAGTACTTTTATCCCTTGTCCCCTTTTGTTTTTTTTGTTTTTTTTTTTTTTTAATAAATAGAAATAAGTGTGTGTATAATAATGTATATAATAAGTGTGTGTATAATAATAAGTGTGTGTATAATAATGTATTGTACATGTATAATTATTTAGTTTGTATAATAGCACGTTAAATATTACCACATTAAATAACTGCAACAACAACTATTATTATTAAATTAAACGTCAACGTTAACATATTATTTAAATACAACAACATCTACTACATATGATGTTTGTGTGATTTCGGGTTTAATTTAATGGATCCGCCAGGTAACTTGGGGGTACTTTAATGGATCCATTTGTGTGATGAGGTCAATATAACATGGGAGGTTTCACTACCTACCATTTGAGATTCTTCACTTGTGACTTCCTGCAGTTGGGAATCTTCGCTTTTGGTAATTGCTTGTGAACATTGTGAAACATGTGTTTCACTTGGGCAATCTAACTTGGTTGCAATCGACATTGTGCATTCTTTGAGATTCTTCACTGTGAGTTCTGCAGCTTGGGAATCTTACCGCTTTTGGTACTTGCTTGTGAACATTGCGAAACATGTGTTTCACTGGGCAATCTAACTTGGTTGCAATCCGGTATTGTGCAATCGATCGTGCACTTGTGTGCAATCTGCTGACTGGACAAAAAATTTTCAAAAAGGCGATGATGATTGGTTTTATAACCGAGCGGCGGCAAGAAAGTGATATTTTATCACTTTGCAACCTTCATATCCGAGCCTAACACTTTTATCAATTGTGATATTTTTATCACTTTGCAACCTTTGTGATGCAATCGCTGTGTAAGCTAATGCATCTCGCAGTGTCTTATGCACTTGGACAAAAAACTTGGCGATGATGAACTCTAACTGAGCTCAGATTCAATCTGCGTGTGCTAACGCACCGCTTGTGCTTATGCACTGGACAAAAAAAAAAAAAAAAAAAAAAAAAAAAAACTTGGCGATGATGAACCTAATCTGAGTCAGATTCAATTTTGTGTGCTAATGCACTTGGACATTGGACAAAAAACTGCTTGTGTGCTTATGCATTTGGACAAAAAAAATACTTTTTGGGACAAAATAACCCCACCCAAAACTGCTTGTGTGCTTTGAGCAATCCTTTGACAAAAAATAAACTTGTGGGACAAAATAACTCCACCCAAACCAGCAATAGGACACACACAAAAAAAAAAAAAAAAAAAAAGGGACAGAATCTGAAAAAGTACCTTAAACCCACTAGACCCCGTTTGCAGTAAGGGGGTAGACCCCGTATTAATAGTGTATCCCTTTTTGTATTTCTATCATTAGCTCTTATTTTACTACTGTATAAGAGTAGTAATCAATAATAGTTTGTTGTGACTCTGTGAAAAAAAAATGGCGGAGAGCGAAGGAAGTGATAATGATTCTTCACTTGGTATATATGATCATTCTTCCTCGTATATAAATTGCTAGGTTAATTTCATACTAGTATTTATTTTTAAGCTTATACATATACATTACATATTTACCTACAAGGCTACAACACATGAGCTAAAGACTCCTTTGTTACATATCTAGAAGACTAGAACCTGATTTATGAACCTTTTTTAGCTAATTTCTAAGTATTTATTTTTAAGGTTATACTTATACATTACACTAAGAAATAATATTAAACCATGTATGTGTCTTTCATTCGCTAGCTCTTTGATTTAGGGCTCCATTGCTCGATTTATCAAATATATGTTTTACTGTAGTGTTTATATCTTGAAATATTTATTTATGATGATTCTAAGCTATTTTTGTGTGGGTGTTTGTTTGCTTATATGTAGGCCTATGAGCTTATTTGATTTCGGCTTATATTTCATAAACGCTCATTATCGACTTATTTTGAGAATTATGGGTTTATATAAACTTTTATATCGTAATAACCTCCTTATATAAAACCCCATAAGTTTTAAAATAAGCTGAAAATTTGAGGCTTACAAAATATAAGCGAAATCAAATAAGCTTATAAGCCCAAATATAAGCTTAAACATAAACACCAAAGCTTGCTAGTGTTTTTATAGGATTCGATGTGATAATGGTTAGTTAGTCATGATCAACATGAATATAGAAATTGGATCTTAAGTTTCGATACTAACCAAGTTTCATAATTTTTCCATCTCCGTCACATACTTTAACCATTTCTGATGAATTTCACACCATTGAAATTTGAGTGGTTTTTTCTCATTTGAGAAATGTTTTAGTGACATAACTAGAAATTTTGAGTGACATCTTCACTTTTGTAAACGGGGAAAGTATGGTTTTAAGTTAAGTTTTTGGTTAATTTTAAGCTGTTTAGTATTACCAAACTTATAACTGATATAAGCTTGTTTTGGTGGTTGATATATAGTGTCGGGATATATATAGTTATGATGAAATTCTAGTGTCTGTACCATCTAACAATAGCCATATTGCATGTCAAAAGAGAAACATACACGCTAATATTATAGACCACTTGAAATAGATTCATTTGTTTCTCGATAAAGTGTTTATTTATAGTGGTGGTTTTTTCTAATGTACAGATATAACTGTCAAGACCTGCACTGGAAAGATGATCGCTCTGCAAGTCAAAGGCTCAGACACCATCTTTGATTAAGATCCAAAGTAAAGTACGTATTCCTGTTGAAGAGCAGGCGTTGATCTTCGGAGGTGAGCTTCTTGAGGAGGACATTATTACCCTTGCCAACTTCGGCATCAACAGAGGTTCCACCCTTACACTCCTCCATAGATCAAGAGGATTGGTGCCAATATTCGTCAAGTTCAACAATGGTCCTATTACTACTATCCACACTTTGAAAATCAAACTCTCGGACACCATCAACAACGTGAAAACCAATATCCCTATTATAGATCCGTCGAAATCGGTGCTGATCTTTAACGATACGGTTCTCGACGACAACAGCACCCTTTGTGAATTTGGCATAAAGAAGGAATCCACACTCACAATTATGTATAAAAGAGAGGTATTTATAAAGATATTTGTCAAGACACTCACTGGAGAGACCAATTCGTTGAGCGTTCAACCCTCATATACCATTGCCAAAGTGAAATCCTTTGTAGGTGACCCTGATGGTGTACTCATCTTCAATGAAACGGTTCTCGAAGACAGCAGTAACGTTTCTGACTTCGATATCAAGAATGGATCAACACTCACACTTTTGCCTAAATCAACAGGACGCATGCAGATGTTTGTGTCTGTGGTCTTCAGCGGAAAGAGTATCCCTCTGGAAGTCAAATACTTAGACACCATCTTATACGTGAAAGCAAAGATCCACAATATCACAGGTATTCCCACAAGCGAGCAAACTCTGACGTTGCATGGGAAGACACTCCTTGATAATTGTACCCTTGATGACTACCACATCCAAAAGGGAGACGACCTCGACCTTTTTATGAGATAAACTGATGAAGAAGGTATTCAGTATGACCAGCGCACATCTTATGATCCATATTTAACTAAAAGATTATGCCTTGTTTCTTTTGATGTAGCTCTGTTTTGTTAATTGTTCTTAACGATATGAAGTAACTGGAAGACTGTTGACATACAATAGTTATTCCTTTCTTTAAATTAGTCTGTCTTATTATGTTTCATTTCATGGATTCCTACAATCTTGGTCACCAATGGACCAAGTTTTATTCGAGCTCTTTTGAATCAACACTAAGAGCCACTCTACAGTGGTCAAGTAGACGACCCAGGGCATCGAAAAGTATGTTTTGTTAACATATTAACTACAACATGGAAGTAGAAACCATGGAAGTGAGACATTGAATTACATACTCATTTATTTTGAAATTTAGGAGAATGTGTTTTTCTAAGGATATATTTGAGTTTGGAGAACATGTTACAGGTCGTTGGCAGAAAAAGAAAATTGTGCATCACTGGTAAGTATGTTACACAAACGTTAGAAACTGTAAGAATAATCATGGTGAAATATTGGCAAAGATCAATGTCGCCTAGGAAAGAGAACTCAAACATGCCACCTTACCGTAAGTATTAGTACTAACGAGCATGATTGCCCGCGCGTTGCTGCGGGGCAACATCATTTTAAAACTTGTAAACATAGACTTAGTAAGCTTTTTAAGACTAATAAGATTCATACCTATTAAACAATGCTTGCATTGTACGTGGTTCAGCAAAAACGATTTGTTGCTGCACAAAAAGACACACATTATGTTTCAACAAAATACCTTTGCAAAAGAGGTAGAAAAATTCTGAACAGAACACCTTTCAACATATTGGCAGAGTAGATTTTTTCCTCAAAGAAAATTAACATAATAAACAGCATAAGAGAACAATTTATCAGCCAAATTGCTAACATAAGAATCGCTATACTTTCCACATACAGGTTCTTTGGTACACTTTTGAACGTTCAACTAAAAAAATGCTATAAATTTCAAAAGAAAATAGTCTAGTAGTGCGCTAACTTGGCTGAAGTTTGTACTTTTCGCGTAACATAGCTGGCCGACTTTGCTGTTGTTCTGAACGTCCAGGTCGAGACACCTAGAATCACAAATGGGTAGCAAACCGTATCCAATTTCCGTTTCCCAAAGACTCCCAGAAGTCGATATGTCCACAATGACGGGGTTTAAATTTTCCCGGTCACTTTGAACGCATCCTCAAATGAATTTGATGAAAAAGGACTGCAGATAGTAAATTTACACTATGTAATGTTATTAATGGATGGAATATCACATAAGTCTATTATTTATACTTTCGAGTTTCATGCAGAACCAACAAAAGATGATTCTGATTATGATCATTCATTAAGTCCAATAAGTTTTGGAATATAGATACAAAATACCATAATTATAAGTTAACATAGCTAAATCAACATAGCTAAATCACAAAAAACCTACAAAAACAATGGGTAGTCAAAAATTGATAGAAAGTATGTTTACCTTTGTTACAATTTAGTGTATAGATTAATTCGCCTTTGTCAAACGATGGTGTGCATCCACTATTTACATGTCGTTTTGTGCAGCTTCCTACAATTCTTTTATGTGTATTAATTCATACCTAAAACAGCACCAACGTATAATGCAAAAAAAAAAAAAAATCTAAAATTTCGGAAGAAAAAACGATTTTTAAAATAAAAAATAAAAGATAAAATTAAAAGTAATTTTACCAAAATACCCTTTTGAATTAAATACTAAAACTAAATATCAAAAAAATCGATTGGTTGATGGTGGTTCTCGCAGCTTCATAATTTATTTGGTTCGAAAATAACCCTTCTATATATATATATATATATATATATATATATATATATACTACTTTATAAAGGTTTGGGACTTTCTAAATAAAGTAGTCTTAAAAAGTTTAAGACCAAAAACATTTCTTTTTTTAGTAAATGTTAGTTCAGTACAAAATGGTCTACATTTAATAGATGTTCACAGACTTTATGATATTATTAATGTAAAATACAAAATGGTCAAATACGTTTTGTAGATGTTAATGGACTTTATGATTTGATTAATACAAAAATGCAAAAGGGTTCATACCTCTTGTAACTTCTCATTAAATTTTCAGTAACTTGTAACACCACAAGGGATATAAATCCCCCTACCACCAAACAAAACAATACACAACAACACTACTATCTCATTTTTCATCTTCTCTCATTCTTAACCATCACCTGCTACCGCATATTTAACACCCGTCATATGCCAAAATAGCCACCGAGTGGTGGTTTTTCCTGACAAATCTTATTACTATAATAAACAAAACAAATCCGAGTCAAAAACCCGAGGCCACGTATTACCATAAGTAAACATAACTACGGGTCAAGGAGAGGAAGTAAACCAAGAACAAACCATAAACAAACCAAAACAGTACTACCACATATCTAATTGAACCCATCTCCGGTCTAAAACTGTCCTAATCCTCACGTTTCACAAAAAATAATAACCCATAACCACAAACTACAACTTTTCTTATAAAGTAAGATAACCGATCCCCATTCAACTACAACCCGTCAACAATGTTGACTCCTCAACACCCACTAATGACTCGACAACAAACAAGAAAAAGAAATAAAAAAGATCTCATATTGTTCCGTCACATGAAGGGTTCTTTATAGATCTTTTCAAATCATCATAGATCTGTGAGATATAACTCTTCTCTTTTTTTATCCGAAATAGTCCAAAGATAGAACAAAAACCAAACGGTTTCATCCTTCTTTTCTATCGGTTTAACAAGAAAAAATGAAAACAACAAAAGTTAACCTACCCTAGACCCTTAACAGATACTGAATCGTGACCTTCTTTGGTTCGTGGGTTTGTGAGACTCGAGTTGAGCAAATACGAAAGATATAGTCGGTTTTGTGTTCGGATTTTTGTTGGCAGAAAAAATACGAAGTGATTTGTTTGCATGTGTTTCGTTTGGATTTAGTGGAAAAAGAAAGGAAGGTGTTTGAGTTTATAAGATTATTGTGTAAACAGATTCTTGGAAGTCTTGGTTTCATTTGGTGTTTAGAGAGTGGGACAAGATTTTTGTGGCTGCTAGAAAGAGTGATTAGGGTATTAAAATTAGGGTTAGGTGAGAAGTTAATAGTCTTTATATAACACGTGAAATTATGGTATATTAAAGTGGCATTTGGGTATAACCTTTAATTGAAGTAAGTGGACTTTAATTGGACAACAGGGGTAACCACACATTAGTATCATTTCATTTGTTATATCTTAATATTGGACTAAGGTTATTGGATTGGACTGATAAATCATGGTTATTATCTACTAGCAGGGTACCCGCTCATGTTATGATTTGTAATGCCACGTTAATTCTCAGTTGGTATTTTTTAATTTGTAATGCTACGTTATGATTTGTATTTCTCAGTTAAATTTGCTCTGTTTGATTTGTAATGGCACGTTAATTCTCAGGTTTGTATGTCTCAGTTTTCAAATATCACTTTGTAAGTTTGTATTACAAAAGTTATGATGGGCCCAAGTTTATGATTTGCTCAGGTAAAGTTATGATCCAGGTTTGCTCAGGTAATGTTGGATTCAGGTTTGATGGGCTCAGGCTTGATGGGCTTTTTCGGGCCAATATTGCATATACCGACACCCGGCCCCGTTATAACCGAATTATACCGAAACCGACCGACTAACATTCGGGTCGGGAGTCGGATTCGTTTATTCACTTGTTTCGGTATCGGGATCTGTCGGGTCGGTTCGGGGCGGGTCGGGATCCGGCCTGATGCTCTGCCCTACCCGTAACTAAAAATTAAACATGAAAAGATAGATAGATGTAAAGTATAATATTAAAAAGAATAGAGAATTAGAGTAGATTAGTACTTGTTGCCTTTTTTATATATAGTAGAGATAAAGATGCAACTGCATATTTATTTAGAATTTAAGAAAAAACATTGCTCGAACGAAATATTATTGCCACAAAAAAAATACAGTCGTAATTCATAACTTAATTACCAGAAATTTTAATTACATGGTACCCGCCGCTGCAACGCGCGGGTACCCTGCTAGTATCTATATTATATATAACAGGAGGCATTTGGCATTAATGCCACCTCAATGCCACCTCAATGCCACGTCAATGCCACCTCAATGCCACCTAATCAATTTTGTCCACATAAGCATTTTTTTAATTCCACCTAAGCACTAATTCTAAATTTCTGATTTTTAATATTTATTTTTATAAATTTCGGATTTTTCATGATTTTTAATAATTATTTTTATAAATTTCATATTTTTATGCAATGTTTTTGAAAATTATTTATAAAAAATGAGCCTTGCAAGGATTGAACCTTGGTTATTTAGATAAATAACTTGTGTGTTTACCACTTAGGCAACAAGTTATTTTGATAATTATGTTGCATACTATAATATATAAATGACTATTGGAATCCTAATGAGATAATTATGAGAATCCCTACAACTTAGTGATGATTATTTATTCCTTAATTATTGCCGGATTCACATTATATCCTCTCTTTTTTATTCAGAACCCTAATAAACACCTCTGAACTACCAACTATACAATACCTACATATGATCCTCAAGCAAATGAATATTAAGAAAGAAAATCGGTTTATGTACTGAATTGCTAATAAGTTCCAGGCTCCTAAGGTATGTTGAAGAAAACTCCATCATATATGATTTTATGATTTTAATAATTTATAATGTGTCTTTGGTGTAGTTTCGTTCATCTCTTGGAGGCTCCAATTGTTTCATATTCTTCACATCCTAAATTAATCAGGTTATCTACTTGACTACAACTCTTATTAGTAGGCATGCATGCACTAAATTGTTGTGGCAAAGTAAAGAAGACTCTGTTGGATGGAAAATTTTTCCAAGGTAAGATTTTGTTTTTCATCTTTGAGTTATGATTTATTTGATATTAAATTCACGATTGATTCTTGATTTTGACATTAGGGTTCTTGATAAAAGTAGGGTTTAAATTATTGTTGAACAACATGTCAGGTTCTTGAAGCATGTGGTAATGATTTTTTAACAATGAACAGGTAATACATTTTTTTATGATTTCAATCATGTTTGTGTTTAATATTGTTTAGGTAATACATGGAAGGTAAACATTCGTTCTAACATATTTGTTTTGAAGATACATTCGACGACATCAGCAACAGGTAATACATGTTATTTGATTCTATGATATTTGTATTTAGATCTTGGCTGTTTATTTTGCATATACATTTGACGGCAGTGCAAAAGGTAATGTATGTTGTTTGATATCAATGATGTTTGTGTTTAATATTGTTTAAGTAATACATGTCCATGCAATGCGTGTTTGTTCTTGAAATTGATTATCGATGCATTTGTTTTGACCGAACTTCAGGTACCCTATTATATAACAACCAGCATTGTAGCAGGACCCTACAACAACAAAAAAGTGTATTCAACAACTTGTGAACAAAGATATATGCTCTTAGATTATCAATCCTTCTATTATTTTGTGTTTTTATGTTAAATTGCATTTATTTTTTGCTATACTTTTGGTACCCTAGATTATATAACACAATCCACAAAAAGAGCTTAATATCCTTACATGTCCTATGCTAGAAAAGTAATGCAAAACATATAGCCGTATGTTACGTTGAAAGCAATATTCATTTATTATGTTACCTGTTGCTGGAAAATTAAATATTGACTGTGTTGCAGGCGTATGAGGGACGTATTCAACGAGTGCTACTGTGCCTACGACTGGTCCCGCCTGCTATCAGTCACCCAATCAGGGTTAGTAACATGTCAACACAATATGGAAAGCAGAATTCGTTTGTTACATTACCATTTGGTGATATATTAATCTTTTGTTATGTTGCAGCCATACCGGAGATGGCTTCAGTTAGTGCTAATGTACCTAGAAGAGGTACTACTCGCAACGGGTCACTTAATCGAGGTTCGTAACATGTACCCACATTTAATTTTTTGCATATCATGTTTTTCTATTTAGCTTCTTAACCTTGAGTGCTATGTCTTAAACGTTAACATATTCTTGCAGGCCCTCAATCAGATTATCAGGTCTTTGGTAGATGTGGCCAGATTTGCCCCCATTGTCATGCACTTTTTTGGTATGAAGAAAGGATTTGTCCTCATTACAGAAGCTTTAGGCCGCAGTATCATCGATGTTGTTTAGGAGGCAAGGTGGTTTTACGAACACATCAACAATACCCACCTTATATTTACTGGCCGTTTTAGACGCGACACTTCATGGATGATATTAGGCCGTACAACCAGATGTTCGCTATGACATCATTGGGCGCTAAAGTAGATGGGTAAGTTAATAATGGCCGTGGCCCATATGTATTTAGAGATTGGGAATGTCCACTTTTTCCAACCATTAGATTTTCACAAAAACAAAGGCATGTGTAACCTTACTAATGACTGACCTTATTTTGCAGGCTAATGGCAACCGGTAGCACAGCAGCTCAGGCACAGCCAACATCCAGGAACAAAAAAAGATGACTGAAGAACCAGAAATTGTAAGCATTGCAGACATAAAAGCTGGAAACATGAACAAAGTGATTAAAGTTAAAGAGTACCGAAAACGGACTGCTAAAAGGGATTTGGATGTCAGAGAACAGAGAGATGGCAGCAGACACTAGATAACCAAATTACACTTCTCTTCTAAAGATACACGCAGCTTATTGCTATACCCGATGAACATTTTCCAGCCCACTACTTCCAAGTTCGGTGCGTACAATGACTTGGGTCGAAGAGCTGATGCGAATGAATCAATGCTTACAGGTATAATAAATTCAGTAATCAATTTTGACATCTACATATATTATAAAAATAACTAACTTTATTTACATATTACATAGGATATGCGTGCAAGGTCGGTCAAAAAAAGACAACCGGAGTTGCAACGACAATCGAATCAGTTTCAACACAGTTGTTTCTGCTAGGTACTCTATTACTATTGTATTCTATATTTTACTTGAAATTCAAGCTAACTGTCTAACTATTATCGTGACAGAAAAATAAGATGGCTGTTTGGTTGGACAGAAGGTAACGACTTTTGAAAAACTACATCAGGTAAATGCTACTATTGTTACATTAGGTATACTTTGGAGTTTATCTTTAATTTATTTAGTTGGACATGAAGTTATTGAGATGAGTGATGATTCAGACTTTAACGTATGTAGTAGCACCATCTGAGTAAGCATAAGGGTTGTAGGGAACCTGTAGCAGCTAAGCCTCCATCAGCAGCAATAAAGAAAAGGTTGACAGCTGCTGGTGCTGCATCTCAGGAAGCATGTGGTGGGAAAAAGCCTCAACTTTTATTCGATACATGTTTTTAATGGAATTTGACAAATTAAATCTGTTTTTATGCTTTAGGTATTGCTTCGGTTATGCTTATTATTCTACACATGCTCAAGAAATTCAAGGTCGCGTAGTTTCAATTATTGTTAATTTTAAAATACTGTAAAATTAAATAGGTACATTAAATAAAATCTAAGTAGTTTTTAAATCAACGATATGGTGTTTAGTGAATTACTCAACAAGGGCTTGACGAAATGTCTAAAGGTAAAAACTTTATATTATCGATTTTGTTGTTTGATAGGTTTGTTGTTTAAATCTTTATAAACACCAACCGTTTGATAATAAATCCCTTTTGTATTGAAACTTTATGAACTTAATTTTGTTGATTGATAGGTTTATTGTTTGAATTTATATGATGCAGAGTTACATCCCTTAACAAAAGCGTTGGCACAGAAAATCAGTAACTTCGTTGATCAATATGTGGAGGAATAGAAAACGTAAGTTATTATAATAAAAGTAAATAAATGTTATGGCTACTTTGTTCATCTTTAACAAATATTTAGTTGTCAATTTTCGTAGGTGAAACTACAAATGGATTAAAAATTGCGATGAGCATCTTTGGTGATGGAAACGTACACCTGTAAGTAAGTCCAAAAGCCTGCAGTTCAATTTCTGGAGTTTATGTTTAGGAACACGGATGATAATAAAGAAAAACCATTGAGTAACTTAAATTATGCTATCACTAATGAATATAAGCAAGTCATTTATGTAAGCTTTACAAGGAAGACCTTCCTTCATGTTCCAAAGTCATGCGAACTTTGATGGGATAAATTTATCTTCATGTTCCATACAGCTTCTAAAATATTCTTGCTGTTAAGTTTGCCCACCAAAGAAAAACTGAGATTAATCTTCATATAATAGCAGCCACATCCCGAATGTATTAACTTTAAAGTTTGTATCTTGGATAGGGGTATCCTGATGATGTGCACTTTTTCTGAACCAAACCATGTTATCAAATACAACAAAGTTGTCTAATACCATTTGGAAGTCAGAAGCTCTATATCTTATATTTCTTCTCTCTTTGATGTTTTTCAACAAATGGGTGTATATGATCTCTCTTTTCGTAGGCTTACTTGACGAAGGAATGTTGGAGGATGGTGCTTTCTCTAAGCGAAGACCAGGAAGAATAGGTACGCTGAAAAAAATAAAAACAGGTTAATTGATTGAAGACAACAACTAGATGAATGGCAATGAATAGGCATTCCAGCGGATTTGCTTTATACAAATGTTGTACATGTATCTCTAATTCTATGATATGTGGTGGTAAATCTGTTTTAAAGGGTGTTTGGATTTGAACTTTTAAAACTGATTGTCAGATTACTAAATATCAAATATAGTCATTATTATTCAAAAACAGTATTGAAACAATAAGATAATTCCTCTTGATAAGATTTGGAAATCCAAGATTTTGAAGGAGATTTAAAACGGTTGAAGTGAAGTTAACGTGAGATTTTTTCAATGAGGCGTGGAAGATCTTTTGTGCTATAGAGTACATGCATACACATGATATGAAAGGTTTTTTCTAGAGGTGGCAATTTGTGCCCAAAATCAAAAAATGGGCTAAATGGGCAAACTTTTAAAGATTTTACATTTGGGCCCTCCTTTTTGAAATGGACATATATTGCCCATTTGGAAGTTAAATAGGCATAACGGTCACATGTTTTTCTCGAACATTATATTGTTTTTAAAAAACTTATATTTAATTTTTTAAATATAAATGATATGTTACGTTTGATGAATTTATTTTGTCGTTTTGGGTCTTTTTAAAAGCGTTTTGTATAACACGAGCCCGTTTGGCCCGTACCCGTTTAGCCCGTGCCCGTTTAGCCCGCGCCCGTTTGGCCCATAGCCCGTTTGGCCCGTAGCCCGTGCCCGCCCGGCCCGCCCGTTTTGCCACCTATAGTTTTTTCCCTCAACTCTTTCATCTGTTATATTTTCTTGTGTCACTCTTATATTTGCATATTTATGGTTGATTTGTTCAATAAAAATCTGCATATAAACAAGCTAACACGTTTAACAAATTATTGTATACATGGTAGATAGAAAACGACTACCAAACCATTAAAAGTGCTATTCATTAGGATGGACCACCATACGTAAATTGGAGCGCACAAATGGCAGTGGGTCAAAACACGTGTGAACCATGGATGACGTGCAACCAACAAACTGCCCCTGATCCTGTGGTTTGTCTCTCTTTACTTACAAAACTCCCTTAGTTACACATTGACTTCTAAAGTGAAACATATCTACAGATTAATACAAGCAATGGGATGAGATGCGACGAAACATGGGAAGGACCAAACTCACCAAATAAACCTTCTTTATGGACCGAAAATTGGACTTCTTTGTAAATACTTGCTTTCCTTCAATCTATAATAAACGATACTCAAACTATTGTAGCATTCACAACTGGTCTTTTTGATTTTTTTCCATTAGGCGCACCATCAATACTCTTCATTCTATCTATCTTTATTTAGTGTGGTTGACTTTTCAGGACCCTAAAATCGAAGACACACCATCAGCAGCTAGGTGTTTCAGCAATTAAAACAAATACAAGTAAGACCCCCACTCATACACATGAAGGATTATTAACTAAAATCTACAGGTACTATAACTGATCTAAGTGACGCTAGATGGTACTATCCGAAAAAAAACAAAAAGACCCTACTAGCTTCAATATTAAAGATCAACAAATGGCAAGGTATACATTTTTTTTCTTTGTATAGTTTTCATGTCGCTTTGACCTAACATTATCTCCAATGTTGCCACACCTGCTATGCTGGACGATGACTTCAAGAAGTTTAGATTTGCTGGTAGAAACACGGATTCTGCTTTGGATTTTTGAATTTGAGCCGCCTGAGGCTGTTCAAAAGGTGATTAAGGTATGCATTTTGTTTACATTATTCCTCAAAACTTACTCGCCTCTCTTACTATTACCAGTTTACATCCATCAGATATCTTCATCATGACCGTTTCAACAAAAAAAAAATGCAACCAGCCAACGATAATTATAAGTCATGGCCGCCCATCGGGCTATAAATAAATTGTCGTTGCACCCGTTCAAGTAGAACTGTCACGCACGTATTCCTTACTATACCTATGTGATATCAAATTTTTTACCAACTGCTACTGTTATATGTATAAATGAAATGCCAAATACGTGTACCAACAGTTCATGTGAAAGTGTTGAACGTAGACGCTGTAATCCAAACACCCCTTTATGTTTCATATATACTGAATAAGTTGGTGAAGTGTATTTGTCTAATTTAAAGAATCGTCTCATTTTATACATATCCGCAACGTGAAAGATGAAGGTATTAAACCAGTTGTTGGATGAGAGCGTGAACAACGGTTTGTTTGGTACCAAGTATGTTGCTGCAGCAGGGATGTTTTATACTCAGTAAAGTGATGCACCAAGGATGCTCGCTGGAGTCTAAAAGGCTGTGGTACCTTGCTGGACTTGCCATTTTTACAGTGCTTTGTAAGTATGCAGTCGGTGCAAGCACTTAATTGTTTGCTGGAAGGCTTTGGCCTATCAAACTTGATGTTGTCTCGGCTGAGAACTTTTTCATTGTTGCCTTCTCTTAGTCCATCTTGGTATAGGAAGATAATGGTTTGAATTCCTTGGATGATGATCAGAGTGATGTTAGTAATTTTAGATAGCCAAAATATAAATCAATTTCTGTGGTACATTTGACAATATCAACCCACAGCTTTTGGGTCAACGAAACTGTTCTTAGGAAAAAAAAAGATCCTTTAACCAAGAAGGAAATACAAAGTTTTTAAATGGCAAAATAAGTTTGTAATTAACTGATTAAAAGCATAGAAAGGACAGCATGAAATACAAAGATCGTGTCAATGAAAATGAAAATGCGAACTGAGATTATGATTTTTCAATTTCTGTTATTGTTGAAGGTAATAAATCAGTGTCTTTGCATAACACTCGCATAGATTTTGTGCTTAATGCAATTTTCTTTCACATTTGCAGGAGCTTCAGGGGCTACTTTTACTGTCTTCAGGGGCTACTTTTACTGCGGTCAGGCTATCTAAGATTATGATTTTTGCTTTCCTGTTATTCTTGAAGGTAATAAATCAGTGTCTTTGCATAACACTCACATAGATTTTGTACTTAATGCAATTTTATTTCACATTTGCAGGACCTTCAGGGCCTACTTTTACTGTCGTCAACGAGTATGCTTTCAATTTGAACAATGGTCATGCGTCATAGGTGATTGTGGCTCCAATTAAATGGAGTGCTTTGGAAGAAAAAGTACATCATTTGTTACAAACATATCTTTCAGTCAAAATGAAGTCACAGACGAGACCTCATACAGATTCTGCTATGATGTCAATCAGGCACGTGAGCATTCACGTGGGGGCTACATTGAGTTATGGATGACTCTCGAGACTACTGGTGGATCAGGTACTTGCCAGATTATAGGTTATCCTTAGAGGTGGTGCTGGAAACCTATTGCGACAAATAGTTGGTAACAGGGAGCTGATTACATTCATTTTCCGGAGATGGTAAAGATTGTCAATGACAACTATCTTAGTGCACAATAGTGGAGGACTGCAGACGAAAGAGCAGAAAAGTGTTGCTGCTTCTGCTACGACTGATAAGCTGAAGGCGTCTGACTTTCCTGCTATGGTTTTAAGGATTGGTAACTGGGAGTATACGTCTAAACATGAAGGGGACCTTGTGGCGAAGTGTTACTTTGCGAAACATAAGCTTGAATAAACTACACAGCAAACAACTATAAAAGTTTCATTTGTACTTCAATAATGAAAGAGGCCACCAACTATGATATCCAACAATAAATAGCCAAAAATAATAAATCACTCCTAATTTATTATGAATGGTAGTCCAAGTATGCTTAGACAAAGTACATAAAATCTATTTGACTTAAGCCATTTAATTGTAAAATATCTTAAAACTAATTAAACTCTGAATGAGTTTGCTTGATTTAAAACATTATATCTTAAGCTCTTCAATTCTCTCTCGATATAACATGTATGTGTGGTTTGTTTACCTTTATCTTTCCTTGAAATAGCATCATGAAGCACTGACTTTCCTATGCCCATGTAGTTTAGATAAGCCGCTTTGCCATATCTTATGAGAAGATCTGTAACAGAGATATGTCCTGCTTTTGAAGCTGTATGCAACGCATTATCGCCTACATCATTTGTCTGCTGAAAGAATTTCCTGGATGCTGAAAGCGTGGTTAGAAAGCCAATGAGTTCATGTCTTCCATGGTAGGCTGCTATATGCACACAAGTGTTTCCTTTGTAATCCCTTTGCTCAAGAATTGTATCTGGTTGCAGTTGTTGTTCCTCACCTTCCGTTGTAGCCACCTTCAATTTCCAGTTCATGTAACAATGCTTACTTTCATGAGTAGTAAAGTTCTTGATGGTGGTCACAAGAATAAGATTGAAATTCAGTGGTCGGACATTATGGCTCTCAAGGAGACTTATCCGGATGATGGCCCATAGTGCTAACTAGGCAGCCTCTCTTCTTTAGAGAAACAAATCCCCAGCCTAGAAAACACATGTTGTGGCAGGCTGCATCCGACTTTACAGGTGGACAAGCTAGCTTACACAGGCGCCATTGTCTGCAATGTCCAAAAGGTTTATTAGGCAAGCACTATGAAAAGCTCATTCAATGTGACCCTCGTCTTAATTTTCAAAGTCAACAAGCAGAGGTTGAATTGGAGTCTCCATACTTTGAAGCAATAAAATCAGTGTTTGATGAACCAAGTTAATCCATTGAACATAATTTAAGTAGCGAAGGGACTTCGACCCATGACGTGTGTGGTACCACATCATCAGGAGGCCAATCCTCTTCATCTAGAAGCGAGTTTTATGATCATGCTGGTAGACCTTCAGAATTCCTTCGGGAAACACCTTCACCAAGCTCAGTGAGGGACACATCAGCAAGTGAAGAAATGAGAATTGCCGAAATGAAAAAGTTGAAGGGACTAGGCTCGTGGGATCAGATGCAAGTGCCGGGTCTACACCCGTCTATGTCAATGAGTGATTTGGTAAATCACATTGTAAACAGAATTACAAAAAACAGAACATCTGGTGACGACCATCCTCTTTCCCATGAAGAACAAGATAGCCTAAAAATTCTTGAAGACATCAGCCGATGCTTATGTAACGATTCTCAGTATGGATCGTGCACTTCTGATGAGAAATCCATTATGTCAAGAGTGGATTCACTTTGCTGTCTTTTACAAAAGGACCCTGCAACACTTCATGATTCAAAGGGCACAAAGGCAACTGATGGTGGCAACGGAAAACTAATAGCAGAAAAGAGTATTTTTGAAACAAATCATTTGGTTGAATCAGTAACCGGGAACAATGTTCCACAAGATTCTCCCATTCTTCGAGGATGACGATAAGAAGACACCTGGCATACCCAGGAATGACTCTGTTGGGGAATTGTTGTTGAATCTTCCTCGGATAGCATCTCTACCTTAGTTCTTCGTTAACCACTAAGATGACTGTAGCAATCAAAGTAGATAGTTTTATAAATCATACTCTTCTTGCAGCTTTGTGCAAATGGCACTAGCACTGTATACAACTTGTGACGTCATTCTATGGCTTCTATAAAGTATTGGTGATTCAAAATGATATTAGACGGTTTTTTTGCAGATTAGTCGTCTACTTTAAACACATGTTGTTGTAATGAATGTTAAAACAACATGTAGGTCTCTTCATAACTCATACTACAAATTAAGTTACAGATGGTTAGGTCTGGGCTCTAGATAATCGGTTTAGTCACATAAACTTTATATATTCTTCTCCAACTCATATCACTTTGATCCTAAATAACCACAAAATCATAACAATAATTAACTTATTATCATGAATTCATACAAAAGGTATTTTACCAGCAGTTTTGATTATTGTATGTGGATTTAAAATAACATTTTGCAGGTTGATGATTCATATGTCGACTTAACGATTCACAATCAAATATCATTGTAAGGTATGAACCAATAGTTTTTATTTACATATTGAATGTTGCGGATGAAAAGGTGATTAATCTTTTTGTTAAAGCTAACAACCTTTACTTCATTCTTAAATATGCACGTACACAGAAATTTTATTTTTAAAAATTTCGGAAGGAAGTCCATGTTTTTTCACCCTTCTTACACTACTAATAGCTTCGTATACATATATATCTTACTATTCAAAAAGTAATACACTCAAAGAATAATCACAAGTCATGCCCGCCCATTGGGCTTAATATATATATATATATATATATATATATATATATATATATATATATATATATATATATATATATATATATATATATATATATATATATATATATATATATATATCATTTTCAATAATCGAGTTCTCATGTTCACGTTTTTTTAAAACGTGTAATCTTCCTACACTTATCCTTTTGTAAAATACCTTTATATGTAATTAAGACGAGGTTAAAGACAAAATAAAACATTTTCACAAATTTAGACATGAGAACATACAATAATGAAAAGATAAATGACACACAAACAAGCAAACAATTAAGCATGGTTGCCTCCCACGAAGCGCTTTTCTTTATTTATGAGTCTTGTAGCTAGACTCGAAGTCATGCTCCTACTTTCCCCTTATCGTAGATGCCCATTCGATTTCCTTAACTCTTCTTGCATCACGAATATATTCAGGGCCTAACTCTAGACAAGTGGTGTAGTAAACCTTGTTCTCCCAATCTACTTCAAAAGCTGGAATGTTGTCTACATCTAAATCATCAATGCCCTCAAACTTCTTATTTTTGTAGGGCATTATATATTTAACACATTCGGTCCCATTTGAGAACTAGGCTCTTCCTTCATCTTGATCATAAACCATCTTAGATTCCTCAAAAAATGGTTTCCCAAGTATCACATCTCTTAAAAATCCATCAATGATGCCCTTAACATTTTCAAAGATCATGAAATCACACCTATATGTGAAGTTACCTACAAAAGACATGCAATCCTCTAACCCTCCCAACATAGTTACTCACTTTCCTAGGGTAGAAGGGGTCCCTCACAGGTCCTAATGTTTCGCTCATGATCCAATTGTAATAGAGCCTAGACATTATGTTCATGGGTGCCTTATAGTCTATGTAAGTGTGATCCCTATATGAGTACCCAATCATGCACGGTATCTTAATGTTTTTAGGTCACCTCTTTTTATGCATGGCTCGAAAGGGGATCGCGGGAAGTTAACTACGTTATATTGATAGGCGGTTTCCTTCCCGTTAGGGTATGAATCGAAATACTCCCTAAGTTCCTCCTCCTCCTTACTTCCCTTCATAATCTCCAATACCTTATAATCCCCATCTTCTAATTCATCTTTCGAATCATCGCTTATAGTAGAATCACTATCTAAAGTATTAGTGGATTCCTCAAGGGTTTTTTCAAGTGCACTTTCAATTATCCTATTTAATTTCTTAAGTTCTCCAGTTTCACTAACAATACGAGCTCGGAGTAGGTTGGCAAAAGTTGGATCGAGTGGTGGGTATTTGTTTGATGATGAGTTGTTGTTTGGTGGGTTATCACCTTCCATGATGAAAATTGATGGGGCTACTAACAAATTCACGAAGAAGGGGGATAGACTACGAGGAAGCTAAAAATGAGAAAAAATCTTACTTGATAGGAATCAAGAAAGAGAACCTAAACGAGAAAGAAATCTAACTAGCTATTCTATTCCCCGGAAGAGGCGCCAAAAACTTGATGCGAGTATAATGCGTTCGGGGTCAAAGGAACTTCCTTTTCGTCGAGCAAGTTTTTCAACACCCTAGGTAGTGAACCTAATCGTTGTTGTGTAGTATTGGGTAAGCCTCGGGTATTGATATCGTTCTCTAGGGGAATAGGAAAGCTAACAAGAAGTGTACTGCGCTAAGGTTGAGGTTGAGGAAGATTATTTTTTTATCTTTTTTATATTTTTTAGAAAGTTAAGGGAAAAATCGCGGGGTTTGGATTTGGGGGTTTGATACTTCTACCGATTACTCTGCTATCTAATTATCTAAACTAATGGGTAGTCTATGTCTATTGATGTGTGCTCGTATGATGATTAAAAATGTGTCTACCTAGATGCTATTACTCCCTAGTTATCTTTTATTGGTGGTTGAATTGTCACGTCCTTATTCTTAACGCGTTGTGTTTTCTAAGGTCGTAGGGTATGCTTTTATCCCTAATTCTTTGAGACTACCTTAAGGTTATTGCCTACGAAATCTTTAGGTTTCATAAACTAACTCTAAGGTTATCTTTGGATGTTTAGCCTACAATTCTGCTACGTGATTTATAAGCTAAGGTTCACAAAGATTACTCAAGCATTCAAACACAACGATGGCCTAATACACTCCTAAGCCAATTACAATTAAGATAAGAGACAACCAATCAATAATTAATAACTAGTTTTCATAGATCTAAGCAAACACACAAGAAATTTAGCCAGGCATGTTAAACACGCAAGCATACACACATTCAATCGAAGATATAATGAAATCAATGAAGTAAAACACTTATCTTGATGTAAAATAGGGTATGAGAACCCTAAGATACTGTCCAAACTGGACCAAAGTCGTTTTAGGTTTTTACTCCACAAGTATACCTCCCAAAATTCTGAAAATTCAATTTCTATATATAGTTTTACATTCGCGACGACGTCACCTTATAGTTGGGAAGCCGCCGATCGCCGTCGTTAGGGTTTCGTCTTGGCCAAGTCATCATTGGGACGGCGTCACGTTGTGGTTGTGACGCCGCGGTCTTCGATAGTGACGCTGCCTTAATCTGGATCTAGGCCGTCGAGAAGAAACATCTTCGTGACGTCCTTACTTTCAAAGCTCGACGCGGTGTAAATTAGCAAAAAGTCTACCGAGTCGTCACAAATTTAATTACGTGAGAGGACGACGCCTCCTTGGACCGTGATGCCTTCACTTCAATTCCAGACTTGAGAGTCTTTGATCTTGACTTAGCCATTTTCTTCATATATTCACCCTTTTCGTCCAAATATGCATCATTCCAGATTTTGCTTCCAAGAGATCTAAAAGTGAAAAGGAACGAATTAAAAGAACGGATATAAAGCGGGCGATTAAGGGCTTAAATGACCCCTTAAAAGTGTGCGTTTTAAATCCTTATCAGTTCCCACGGATCCCTCCCGGAGGATCCGCTAGTGCAATCCAAGTGATCCGCCAGCTGGGTCAGCTTAAGTCCGGATTTTGTGTTGCCAACCGGGTTATGGGTTATGGGTTATGAACCATGGGTTATACAAGATGAAATGTATCTAGAGATTGGATCATAGGTCATGGGTCACGGAACATGGACAATACCCAACATGACTTCATGCATGAGGTCATGCAATGGGTCATGGGTTATAGATCAAGCTCCATGGGTATGGGTCATGTTTTTTGGGTTTTACCCAATTACATTCAATGTATCTAGTCAATGGGTCAAGTACTTCGATTTTCACCCATTACATTACCCATTACAATATAAGTATGCACATTTCCATATTATGTAAACACTAGTTGTTATACATATGTATTTCTATAAAATGTAAACACTATTACTTGTTTAGTGTTTTATATGAAAATGTAAGTGTTTTAGTAAACTATTGGCTCAAACCATTTACGTATTTTATTTGTTTCGTTTAAATGATTTTACGTTTGTTATCGATAAAACAATAGAAGATCGTAAAATATAAATAAAAGTTTTTATGGCTTATATGTATTAACAATCTCCCCCTTTTTGTTGATGACAAAACATAAGATTATTTTAAGGAAAAAAAATTCGTAAAAGTTTGAATTAGAGTTTTTACTCTCTTCTCCCCCTTTTTGTCGAAACAAAAAGAGCGTCGAAAAGAAACTAACACATAGTTTTAAGAAAAACGTATGAAAAATAATAATATGAGAAATAGAGAGTAAGATAAGAGAAGAATTCTCGTCTTAGCTCCCCCTTGACGAGTGCTTCCCTTTGTTGAGGGCGTCAAGTAGTTAGGAAGACTAAGAGAGTGTTTTGCAATTATGTTTGCAAATGGTTTCGTCTTTTGACGAACATGCTCCCCCTTGACGAGTGATCCCCTTTGTGAGGGCGTCAAGTAATATCGAAATCCTAAGTGAAAGTATTGCAAGTGTTTTTGCAATTGTTTTTCTTTGACTAAAAGTTCCCCCTTGTTGTGGGTGTCAAAGTCTTCATGTGTATTTTGAAAATTTACAAAACAAAGGTTAGAAAAGAAGTGTATGATGCATAATTTCCTGAAAATGAGACTCAAATTAGTAAAAAGAAATGTTTATGTTGCACGGATCCCACGGTTCCTTCATGGAAGGAAAGTCAGGGATCCGTATACCTGCATTCTCTTGACAGCAATGTGGATGTAAAAAGTGATGTTTAACATCAAAATAAGATATGTATTAAGGCACCAAACGTATTTTCATAACCACGTAGCATACAACATGTAATATCATTCAATAAAATGAGAGAAATGATGTACATATCTCTAAAACTAAGAGAATGACAAAAGCATGTAGTACATTTTCTAATAATTTCTAAGTTGTGCCGAAAACTAATAAAAAGCATCAATGTGCTTGTAATCTTAGATTCTAAGGACGAGTAGATTTTTTGATTTTGTCAAATCGTTCAAGGAGATGATTAACATGAAATGAAACTCATTTCGTACTTTTTGAACTAATCCTTGGGTAAGTTGACAATTAGAGCAATTATTGTCATGAGTAGGAAATGGAGGATGTGGAATGTTTTGAGGAGGTTCCAAAAAGGATGGTGGGATTTGTGGAGGTGAGTTTAGTGTCGAGGATGTGGTTCAACTAAGAATGAGGGTGATGATATATGAGTTGGTGATGGAGATGGGAAGTCCTCTATATGGTTTTGGTGATTCCTTGTTCCTAAAGATGGACTATTTGATGGTGAAGGTGGTTCCCTATTTAATGAGATGGTTGGTGAATGAGAAGTCCTCGGTGGTGAGTCTTCTAAAGAGTAGAGATTTGGATGAGAAAGAGGCGCGGTAAAGGAGTGTAGTCTTGGTTCTATAAATGAAGGCTTAGGTGTTTTACTTGAGCTAGGTGTGTTTGGTTTAGCGCTTGATGAAGGCCTTTCCAACTCAAAAGGTCGAATACTAATCCTAGCGGTTCTTCTAGCTTTGGTTGGTTGAGTTTGTTGAGAAGGGATTCTAGTATTTGGGCTCTTGACGGGTGATGACTCGGTTGATGATATCTCATGAACCATATGAGCATTCTTCTTGGAGGAACCTTTGGTTGAAGAAGTTTTGCTAGATGCTTTAGTCATAGTGAAAAGAGGATGTAATGGATGCCTTAGCTACTGATTTTGAATGGTGATTTGAGTGATGGTTTGCATAAACACACTTGGTTTATAAAGGATGGAATTAGATTCGTGAATTAAATTCTTGACCACTAAAATTTTTGGCATGCACTAAGGTCAACTATAGTGTTGTTCTATCCTAGGGAGTCATTTAAGGAAAGGTAAAGTGTTTAGACTACCAAAGAGATTTTGAATTAGATGAATAAAGGTGATTGTAAATTGTTTTGCAGACCCGGATCCCACAGTTCCCTAATTTTGGGGATCCGCTTAGTTGTAAGTTGGGGATCCGTCTCTCAGACAGCAATGTGATGGAGTGATTATGTTCTATCAGGGTCTAGTATCTATAAACCTTGAGTGTTTAGGTTCCCCAAGATGTCTTAAATGGTATGGGACTTAAATGTCCAACCATAAGGAGTAAGGACATCTAATGATGGTTTTTGGTAAGAAAGTGGATTTTTTATGTTTGTAACTAAGTGTTTAAGCATGACACTAATTTTTTGAGGATGACAAATGAAGCCAAATGATCCTAGAGATCAGATGGTAACTTAATAAAAATTTGGAAAATTCCTGAAAAATCAAAAGAAATGTAAAACTAGTTTTTAGCCTATTTTGAGGCAAAGATGACAAAAATCATTTGCTAAAATTGAGAGAAATATTAAACTAGGTGTTTTGAGATGTGAGATACAATGTGTGAGCACTGGAGCAGAAATATGGTGAGTTTTTGTGAAGTGATAAATCAAAAACACTTTTGATGTGATCCTAAGTTAGCTATAAGTGAGTGTGAGACCTACTGAGCTTGAGGAAGACTTAAGTGAACCTAAAGTATCATGTTTAACTAGTCTAATAAGGCCTGGAATATTGGATTGATGTGAAAGTGTATAATTCTTATATATGTTTACCCGGATCCCACGGTTCCCTCATATGAGGGATCCGGCTACAGCTGACTAGTAGCTTCATAGCAAATGTGCAGAATTTGCACCTCTTAGCAAATACCCAACCTAATCATTTCTACATCAAGTAATCAAATATGCAAGCAAGGTATATCATGCATGGTAAGTAAGAGTGAATAAAAGGTAAGCAAATATGAGCAAGACCGACTTCTTGATTTCAATCAAGTAGTCCTAAAATTCTCATTTGGGTCGCGTAAGTTAGGGTGTCATTGCACGTCATGCCATCTACTAAAGCTAAGTCCTAAGTTATAGAAATATTGTTTAAGATTTTTTACAGACCATTGTTTGAATTTTAAGGTCTATGACCTTACCTTCCCTTTCACTCAATCTTCTACTCCATCGCCTCCAAGCTTCACTTTTCAACCCCTCAAGCCTACTTCTTCTTCTTCATGAGAAAGTTGGAAAAGCATTTAAACATCCCATTTATATGTTGAAATTCTTGAGATGGGCTTGGGATGTCTGGCAATTGCTCAATGTATGCTATAGGGTCAAGTTAAACCCTGCCAGTAGGGTTGCTTCCTTCTCCCTCCCTTTCTTCTGATGAGTCCGTCGGTGGATGAGGTCTCTTGCCTTCAACCATAAACCCTGTAGTCTTCTCATCGGACAAGGGCACCATGACCTTGTTGTTAAAGAGGTGGTCATCGGTGTAGGGATATGGATCTAGAGCAAAGACAAAATTGGCTAGGCGAGTTAGGAGCATGGCATAGGGGAGCACCATCTTGTCCGTCCTTGACACACTTGCCATCCGTTTAACCATGTAATAGGCAAGGTTAAAGTGAGTCCCAGTAACAAGGCAATAAATCATGAAGACTAGGCAAGAGTTGGGATGATCCTTATTTCCCACCAAACAAAGGACATTCTCCCTTAACACTAGTTCCCATTTCTTGTACAACGAGAACATCTCTGAAAATTCCATTTGAAAGGGATCCCTATAGATGACCTTCGATTTCCTAGTGACCCGAGACGGGGATGCTCTTTGGATGAAGATGGTATCTCTTACCGTAGTCGGATCCGGGAGAGGTGTAGAATAGACCGAATGCTCATCGACCATGTCGTGGAGGTGGGCTAGTGACTATTCATTTGAAAACAAGCATACCCCTCGGCAAGGGATACGAAGTATCCTAGCAAACTCCTCGAGGGTGAAGGTATATTCGTGTTCATTGATGACAAAAGCGATCGAAATGGTTCCATCCTCATTTCTTATGATCCTTATGCTCTTGTAGAACTCTAGGACAAATACCGGACAAACTTGTTCATTGATGGTTAAAAGGCATTGGAAGTTGATTCCCGCAAAGACTTGGGGAATGTTGGTATTGTTGAGAAATGAGGGTTCGACTACACGCCCCTCATGGAACAACCTCTTTTGCAACAATTTGAAGCACTTTCGGTCCTCGGGACTTAAACCTTCCTTTCTATGATACATCGGTATGTAGTGTGTCGTGTCTTGATAGTCTTGTTGCCTTGAGCTCGGAATGGTGATCACAAGTGATTGTTTCCTTTGAAATGACGAGGAATGAGCTCCTATGAACCGCAACTTAGGGTTTATGTTCGTGAGTGGGAGAGTAAAGTGGAAAGTAAAACTCCATAGTGATCATCTAGCACTTATTCTGTCTTCTGATGTGCCGGTTCCCACGGATCCCTTGAATGAGGGATCCGGCTAGTTCAATTGCAGGGATCCGGCAGATCAACAGTTAACAGTTTAAATGAACTTTGATAATTTTGATACAAGAGTTTTAATTCTTGACTAATGTTGGTGTTTTTTTGCTCTATAGCTTAAGGTTTGTTTATGGTTCGAGGTTTTGACGAGTTTTAGTGTTTTACTAGTCCTTTTTGACGAGGTTCCTTTTTTACGGATGAATCATAATTTAGGAAGTTAAGAATCATGACAAAATACTATTTTATCGTGATATGATAAGTTTCACATAGACACTATAGATGTAATGTCAACAACCTTATGTGAGAAATGATGACTAAGGCTTTTGAATAGCCAAGATATCATTATGAGGTAAAATGACTAGTTTGTAGTTTTATCTATAGAGATCAACCAAGAATGCTATTCTTGATGATGTGTTCAATATAGATAACAACTTTAGTGATATTTGAGTATACGTATTAAGTCTACGATTCTTTACATGTTATAAGAAATGATATTACTAATAAAGCTAGGAATTAAACATTAATAATTTATCTATAAGTAAGTTATAAAAGAACATACCTTTGCTCTATATATTCTTTTTATGATTTAAAAAATCATAGACGCGAAATTCTTCATGATCTTCTAAGATGTCAAATCCTAGTTGAAGAATTCTCAAAAAGAAAATGTTAGAATGATCTATCACGATCCAACATTTAAAATATGATGATTTATAAAAACATGATTTTTTTTGTTTTAAGAAATTCCCTTCTTTGTAGTTTTCAAACATACACGGATCGTATCAAGTTATCAAATTACAATATACTTTAAAAAACTTGGTAACGAAGCTCTGGTACCAATTGTGGAAAACTAGAAGGGGGGGGGTTGAATAGTTTTACCGATTAAAACTTCTTTTTAAACTATTTAGATCGACTTATGTCATTCTATTTAATGTGTGTGTTGGATGTTGATATATAAGCATATAAATAAGTAATGCAAAAGACAAAGAGTAAGAAACACAAAACAACGACACGAGTATTTATAGTGGTTCGGCTACAAGGACACCTTCCTTGCCCTACTCCACTCCCCGAGTTCCCCACTCGAGAGTTCGTAAGCACTACACAACATAAGCTCCTTAATGTGGCGGAGAAGCCTTCACAACGCCGCCTACTCTTTATCCCAGTACAAGGCTAGACACTCGGTTCTTCCACCAGGTAGAACCAAACCTATCACAACGTCGCCTACACTTTATCCGGTACAAGGCTAGATACCGAGTTCCATTACAAAGGAGGAACTAATACCCGACACTACACCAATACACAACAACCCCAAAGGAGATATACTCCTTGTTACAACATCATAAGGATATCAATATCCTTTAACCCAAGCTAACTATCTTGCACCTCGATCCACCATATTGATTGTACACCCTTGGCACCTTTCACTAATGCCTTCGACACGACCCTTTGGCACCTTTCACTAATGCTTTTGACTCGACTCTTCGGCACCTTTCACTAATGCTTTTGACTCGACTCTTCGGCACCTTTCACTAATGCCTTTGACTTGACTCTTTGGCACCTTTCACTAATGCCTTTGACACGATCCTTCGGCACCTTTCACTAATGCCTTCAACACAACACTTCTAAGGAGGGAGGAAAGAACTATCAACAAGATAACTTCAGTAGTCTTGATGATGACGAAGCTTGGAAACTCATGGACTTGAGTTTTCTAGATTTCAAGAGGTGGTGATCTCGCCTTTAAAAGGAACCTAGATAATCACACAAACACAAAACTACATAGAAAGATCCTTTGGATCTGAGATTAGAGAGTTTACAATACTAAGAGAGAGTATGTGTAAAAGGGGTGAGTTGCAAGAGAGAAATGGCTCACTATTTATAGGCAAATTTCTCTACTGTTCCCCGGTTCCCATGGATCCCTCCCGATAGGGATCCGGCTAGTGCAATCCAAGGGATCCGCCAGCTGGGTCAACTTAAGTCCGGATTTTGGGTTGCAAACCGTGTTATGGGTTATGAACCATGGGTTATACAAGATGCAATGTATCTAGACATTGGATCATAGGTCATGGGTCATGGACCATGGACAATACCCAACATGACTTCATGCATGATGTCATGCAATGGGTCATGGGTTATGGATCAAGCTCCATGGGTATGGAACATGTTTTTTGGGTTTTACCCAACTACATTCAATGTATCTAGTCAATGGGTCAAGTACTTAGATTTTTACCCATTACATTACCCATTACAATATAAGTATGCACATTTCCATATTATGTAAACACTAGTTGTTATACATATGTATTTCTATAAAATGTAAATACTATTACTTGTTTAGTGTTTTATATGAAAATGTAAATGTGTTAGTAAACTATTGGCTCAAACCATTTACGTATTTTATTTGTTTCGTTAAAATGATTTTACGTTTGTTATCGATAAAATAATAGAAGATCATAAAATATAAATAAACATTTTTACGGCTTATTTGTATTAACAACCACTATCAATGCTTTCATCTTCAAGGATATAAAATCGTTCATATTATTGAACAAGAAGATCGAGTTTATATCTTTGACTTGGGAGTTTTCTTGATGGGTGATTATTAAAGAGTCCAAATTTTCTTTTGCCACTTTACAAATAAAAATTGTTTCGTATTGTTTTAGGCAAAGTATTATAAAAACCATTTTAGCCTTAATACTTTTAGCAAGTTTTTTCTTTAATTCTTCAGTTTGACGATCATAAGGAACTATCTGATCTCTTTGTGTGGTTACGTTTCTAACAATAGATTTAAAATCACCCTCAATGATAATATGTCAAAGATCGATGTCTTATGATTTTACATGAGTTTTAAATCTATTTTTCAATAAATAAAATCGCCGCTTTCGAAATCTTTTTTGTAGTTTTCAAAATTAGATCGATTCAAGGTTAAAATACAATTTATTTTAAATTTTTTTGATAACATAGCTCTGATGCCAATTGTGAAAAATTATAAGGAGGATTGAATAGTTTTTATCGTTTTAAAATTATAGTTTTAAAACTTAACGTGAAATCAAGCATTGATAACATATAAAAGTAAATGCAAGACAATAAGTAAATAATGAAAAGATAAAACCGAGATACAAGTATTTATAGTGGTTCGGTAACGAAGCTTCCTTGCTTGCCCTAATCAACTGCCCTAGTCTCCGACTCGAGAGTTCACCTCACTATGTCAATAAGCTCCCTTACTTCGCAGAGAAAACCGTATAAAGTCGCTTATATTTTTACCAATACAAAGCTAAATGTTGAGTTCTTGTCGAGTAGCACCAACTTTCTCACAATGCATTTTGAGGGCCAAAATACTAACCTAACACTCTAAATTTGAAGTATGATGGTGATTATGAATTTTGAAGTATGATAGTATGATATAGTAATATAACAAGATGGTAAATAAACATTAGTAACTACAACACATGAAACTTGAGGATTCTTCAATTGTTCTTCCTTGCTAGAAAAGGTCGTTAGTAGTCACTAGCATGGATCACTTGGATGATTATTAGAACAAGATGATCAAAGAACATTTATAAATGTATAAAAGAATGCAAGAAATGTGATGACAAGGGATGGTCAAAACAGAATGTTCGATGTTATGTATTTGTAAAAATTTTCTTTAATCATTATGCAAGTTATAATAAATCATATTCATACCTTAAATAATTTTGATTGACGTAAAACTTAAGTATAAAACTTGTTTATGTAAACTAGCACTTGATACGGTTTACATTTGTCATTTTCAAAATGTAGAATATCATTAATTGGAAATAACGTTTTCGAGCGATTATTTGTACTAACATGTTGAAAGCTGCTTCTTCCTCGCTTCTTTTTTTCTTCTTCTTTTCTTTGTTGTTTGTTTGCACAGAGATGAACTATTTGTCGACATAATTGTATACTACGGGTTCCTCCATTTTTTATGACGTTTGCTATTTTTTTTACATCATGGCTTGCTTTGCATTCAGTACGGAGCGACAATTTGGTGGTCAACTATTGTTGTCACTGACAATGAAACAATTTGATGAGGAAATTAAAAAATATGGTTGATTGAAGGCAACTCAACATATTTTGTGTGTTTTGATGGCTAGGGTTACAGTTTATGCATTGAATAAGAAAAACAAAATCCTAATAAAAAAAATAAACCGAAAATAACTTGGATCCTTCGGATCACAGGTGAGTAGCTGATGACCGGAGAATAACAAATTTTGTAGGTAGATCTTACCTAAAGCTCGGATACCATGGATTATTATTAATGAATGCATTTTGTGATTAAACAAGTAAGATTACATATGTATTTATAGTAATAACATAGCTTACCGAACAAGTAATCCTAACCATAAACTTAATGGAACCTAAGCCCACAATTAGGCTTAGGCCTTAACCAATCATCTAATACTCCCTTATAGTTTTGAACATTCACTTACAGTTTAAACAGATATAATAATATATCTTACTGAACAAGAAATCTTAACCCTAATTAAATTTAATAGAATTTAAACTCATAATTAAGCTTGAGCATTAACCTATGAAGTTGTGGCAGAGTAGAAAAGAGTAGATAACAATTTAACTTGTTTGTTTTCGAAATTAGGAAAATACTTTGTTTTTCAATAGAAAGTGCATTTTCTTGTTCATTTTAGCTACCATGTCAAATTTTACGATTATAAAAGGTGGCTAACTCAAAAGTGACATGTCATGACAACTTAATATTCAAGCCACAAAAGAAAATTCATTTACCTTCTTTCTATAGTCAAACTTAAAGATCATATAAATTTGGTATATAACTAAGTGATATTGTGTTTAAAAATGTATTGTGATATTAAAGATTGGGGAACCAAGTCCTTACGACAAAGGGAAGGTATAAATAAACAGATAGAAAATCTCTCTTTTGTAGCACTCTACAGTTGCATTCTAACAACAACAGTAGGTGCAGTGGTCCATTAAAATAAGTCATGCACTTGACAAATCATCATAAAATTCAAACCTATTTATATCCTACTATCATTGTTTGGTTAGCATGCATTAACGAAAGCTTTCAGATTCTTGAACACTGGCTAAAGAGATGGATAGTTTTGTGAGAATAATGTTCCCTATAGTTGCAATAACTTTAGTACTTTCCGTGTATGGTGTTGCTGCCACTACAAGGAACTATGAGTTCAACGTGCGTCTCATTTGATGCTATATATCGTTTTTTGCTGTAACTCATTAATCTAGTTTGATTAGATGTTAATGGAAATTTGCTTCATGCAGATCCAGATGCAAATGTGACACACTATGCCACACTAAGAGTATGGTTACGTGAATGGAAATTTCAGGTCCACGATAGTCGCTAGGAGGGTGATCGTTTGCTTATCAAAGTCACCAACCATGTTTCCAACAATATTACTATCCATTGGTAGCTTTTTTTTTTTTTTTTTTTTTTTGCGACGATGTTGTATTTTCTATTTCTGCGACGATGTTGTAGATGTGTTTATCTGTCATTGTTCATATGATTTTATGTTTCTGATGGTAAACAGGCATGGTATTCGACAACTTCGAAGTGGATGGGCAGATGGGCCGGCTTACATAACACAATGCCCCATACAAACTGGACAAAGCTATGTGTACAACTATACCGTTGTTGGACAAAGAGGAACCTTATGGTGGCATGCACATATATCATGGCTCCGAGCGAGTCCACTACCACATTTACCGCTTTCCCCATCGCTGTTTTCCCCGGCGACAATTGTCGCTGGGGAATCTTCACTAAACGACAAAAATATATCCTACGTGGCACGAAGTCTCGTAGAAAAGTCAGCATTACGAAGTCTCGTAGAAAATATATCCTACGTGGCACTAAACGACAAAAATATATCCTACGTGGCGAGTCTATACAGGTTTTGGTACAGTTTATTTGGTAGATTTTTCCGAAAAATCGGAAAAATCGAAATCGTCAGACCGCAGCCGCATTAAAAAATGCAGATTTTTCGCGACATGTCGTAGGGATAACACACGATAAATGTTGACAAGTCAACGAGAAAGTTGTTTCCCGACATGTCGCCGGATAAGCTAACTCGCTGACTTGTCAACGAAACAAGTTTCAAGACGACATGTCGCGGGGATATCGAATCAATATAATTAGCGCCTTAATCATTTTGCTTAATTTGATTTTTCCTGACGACACGTCACGTGATAATATGTGCACATGGCAACGCTTCTTTGACTTAAATTTGAGTGGGACCCACGTCGTCGCCGGGATTGTCGCGGGGATACAATCCTTACGAGACTTCCCAGCTAGATTCCCAATGACACGTCGTCGATATTTTCCCCAAATGACACGTCATGAGGAATCCCCATATGTCGCTGGGGTAGCAGTGAATGTTGTAGTGGTCTTTATGGACCTCTTATCATTCTTCCAAAGCTTCATGTCCCTTACCCATTTACCAAACCCTACAAAGAAGTTCCCATCATCTTTGGTAAGAGTTTCTACAGTGTCGAACAAAATTAATAGTTTTTTGGCATGCAATAAAATTAACACGCTGCTTTATGCTTACAGGAGAGTGGTTTAATACTGACCCGGAAGCCATAATAGCTCAAGCAACACAAACTGGTGGAGGTCCAAATGTTTCTGATGCATATACCTTCAACGGGCTTCCTGGTCCATTGTATAACTGTTCTGCTAAAGGTATTTCACAATTTGTTATCTAGGAAATGAAAAGGAGTACTATGTATTCCAGTTATAACTATACATGCAAATTTAATTATCCATATGTCTGAATGACTGATGATATTAATTAGCAGATACATTCAAGCTGAAGGTTAAGCCCGGAAGACATACCTCCTTCGCTAATCAATGCAGCACTTAATGATGAACTCTTTTCAGCATAGCAAACCACACTCTCAAAGTTGTTGAAGCTGATGCCATTTACGAAAACCTTCGACACTGAAACTCTTATACTAGCTCCTGGTCAAACCACCAACGCTCTCCTTAAGACAAAATCAAAGTTTCCTAGTGCCAATTTTCTCATGTCAGCTAGTCCATATGTAACGGGACAAGGAACTTTTGACAATTCCACAGTTGCTGGTATTCTTGAATATGATACATCCATTCACATGAAAAATCTTCCACTCTTTAAACCAACATTACCATCTTTGAATGACACTTCATTCGTGACAAAATATTCAAATAGACTTCGTAGCTTGGCAAGTGCCCAGTTTCCAGCTAATGTACCACAAAATATTGACAGACATTTATTTTTCACCATTGGACTTGGTACGAGCCCTTGTGAAAAGAACCAAACTTGCCAAGGACCGAACGGAACTAGATTTGCTGCTTCTATCAACAATGTCTCATTCGTACAACCAAGTGTTTCGCTTCTCCAGTCCCACTATTTTGATCAATCAAAGGGTGTTTATAGTCCTTATTTTCCAATCAGCCCATTGCATTGGTTTAACTATACAGGAACTCCTCCTAACAATACTTTTGTGAGCAATGGTACAAAACTCATGGTTCTTCCGTATAATACTAGTGTGGAGTTGGTTATGCAAGATACGAGCATTCTTGGTGTTGAAAGCCACCCACTTCATCTCCATGGTTTCAACTTCTTTGTTGTTGGTCAAGGGTTTGGAAACTACAATCCTAACAAGGACCCAACGAACTTTAACCTCATCGACCCTATTGAAAGAAACACGGTTGGTGTCCCTTCTGGCGGGTGGGTTGCTATACGTTTCCTCGCAGATAACCCAGGTATGTTTCTATGTTTAACACACCGCTTTTTCATATGATATAGAGAATTCTTATAACTTTGTTGATACGTGTTTCTTTATATGCATTGAACAGGGGTATGGTTCATGCATTGCCATTTGGAAGTCCACACTAGTTGGGGTTTAAAGATGGCTTGGCTCGTATTGGATGGAAAACATCCAAATCAAAAGCTTTTACCTCCACCAGCTGATCTTCCAAAGTGCTAGAGTTTCCTTTCGCGTCCTTCATTCAGATTTTTTTTCAGATGCAATATTGTTGGATCTGTGTTTTTATACGTACTCAAATTACTTCTATGAGCTATAATCGTATGTTTGTAGCATAGCGCTAGTTTACTAGCAAAGAGATCAAGGCATCATTTTCTACATCCAAACTTTTTGTTGTTGAATTGTACTTGAGGATACAAAATTGAATAAAATCTTACTCCTTTTTCCTTACGGTGTTTGCTAAATCTTATCATCCGGTAGTTACTATCAAGTAGTAAACCAGTGAAACTTGGAATGAATGTCTCAACATACATGAAATCGACATGACAGTACCATTATATAATCATATTCGTATGGAAAAAACTGGTGTAGTAAACTTCTACTCTACCTCTCAAGCCGGCCTGTTGAATATGTGAGTAGAACACAAAACCATAGTTATATGGAACGCGGTACGCTTCACTATGGGATCGCGAAACGGGTACGTGGTTCGCTAAGTCTCTAAAATTTGGTACGAAGGGGGTAGTGTCATTCGGTACGCTCCGGTTTGCTTTGATCGATGTATCATATAATTTGGTACAATGTACCCAATTTGGTATGATGTACCATATTATACTCATACATATATAAGTTTTAATAGGTGTGGGTATATTTTATATACATATTTATAAACTTTTATCAATTTTATTACTATATTTAATATTTTTTAATCTCAAAAGTCTTTTTACCAATAGGAGTCCAAGTTTTTGTGGTATTTGGGTTATCATTGTATTTGAATGTTTATGATGATGGTAGTATAATTTGTTACTTTTTATGACTTTACTTCATGATGCTAGTATAACTGCTAATCTTTTGTAATGATGAAACATCTAATGTTAATGCATTTTAAATGGTAGCAGTTTATCCATATTAAAGTTTCTTTTGGCAGCAGTTTATCCATGTTATTGTCTTTTGCAAATTTGTGTTCATGATTTCTGTATAGGTTCTGTATTTCTACAAATTATGGGTTCATGATTTATTCAAATTTGTGTTTTTGATTTACATGTTGAATTTACATGTTTTCTGCAAATTTGTGTACATGATTTCTGTATGGGTTCATTATTTCTGCAAATTCATGTTTTTGATTTACATGTTGAATTCATGTTTTCTGCAAATTTGTGTTAATGATTTATGTATGGTTTAATGATTTCTACAAATTTGTGTTTTTGATTTACATGTTGAATATTACATGTTTAATTCATGTTTAAGAGTATGAGAAAACATTTTCAAATGAGTCTAACCAGTTATAAGTAACCCAGTTCTCTAATAGGAATTTTCACGTAGGCTGAAAATAATGACGTGAAAAATAATATTGGTATACCGGTGGTATTTACAGGTACCAACAAGTTTTTTTTGTGATATTGGTATTTTAAAGAGTACATTACCTTTGGAAATTTTGAAAAATATGTTGGTATTTTAGGTCTTTAACCCAAAACAATACCCCAACTTGGCCCATTTGTATAAGTTGTTAATTGGGCCCAAATAAAAAGAGCAAAAGATAATAAGCCCATTTAGGGTAACAGACACATCTCCTTTTTATAAGCCGCTTTTCCTTCTTCAACATATTTTTTCACCATTTTCTCTCCTTCACCAGAGTTTCCACCGGAACACGAAAATCATAACACCACAAATTGATTCAAGGTACAAAATCATAACACCGGAAACAGAACGTGAAAACTTGCGATCCATGTTGCGATCCTGAGCGATCCAGGTCGCGATCGTACCGCATTTCGGTACAAATGATTCAGAACGAGAAACGTGGCATAGTAACTGCTCGGAACACCAACTATCAGCGTTTCCTGTGACTATCAACGTTTCCTGTGACTATGTACAAAACACATCAGAAATTAACATTGAACAAACAACCATGTAAGCAGTCTGAATAGCAGCAAGTAACTGCTCGGAACACCAACAATTATAACATGAAGCAAGAGAGAAAGAAAAGAAGTTCATGGAGTGAAATCAGCGTCCTTTAAGCGTTATACTGACTCAAATAAGATGTTGTGCACGAGTCTTCAACCGTTCAAGCTTCAAGCTTTGAGATATTCAGTTGACAAGTGTTTATGATCCAGAAAAACAAATGACAGTAACATAAACTTAAGTAGAGTGTGGTTTGAATTAAAGAGTTCCAATTGCTATGTTTTAGGTGTATATTCTCGAAGGGTGAAAGCTAAAGATACGTAATATAATTGTTGAAAACTACCAAAATGTGTAGTAACTTCATCTATTATCATAATCATTAAAATAATTTCGTATTTTGAACAATATCGCTAATATGATGACCGTTTACTTCTTTTAAAGGTTACACCTTCCACACTGTCAATTGTATTTTCATTATTGTATACGTGGTATAACAAATAAAAAATGATTGACACAAACATCATTCAAAAATCTTTCTATTTCACACACACTTTCAACTACTAAATTAAGAAAAAGAAGAGAGTTGAGTTTCTTCAAATGTTATAAGGTATTGTAATGGTTAATCTTTGTACTGTAATCTTTCAGATCTCTAGTTTATAAACCTGTCAATTTATAATTTTCAATTTCAAGATGGTTGTTTTTACTGTTAATGTTGGATCCTAACTAAGTATCAAGAACAAACATGAATGATTATATAAGGAGGTTTTAGAGAGAGATAAGTGAAGTAGAAAAAGAAATGAGGTGGTATCTTAGAGAGAAAATTGTGCAAAACACCTACAAACACACACTCTAAATGAAGACAAGCACCTTTTCCTTAGCTAGGAGAGGGTATATATATGTACCATGGCCGGTTATGGGCTTCATGGGTCATATGCTGGACTAGGACTTGGACTAGTTCATTAGTTACATATTTGCTTATCCTAATGCATGTTAAAGCCCATTAAGTCATATACTACACAATTACATTTATTACAAGACTCATTTATACTATAATGATCGCCACTTAAGATTATAACAATATCCCCATAAGGGGTGATCATTCACTATATATAAATGATGACACTTGTGGCCTTGATCCTTGATCTTCATTTCTTGAATCTTGTTGTGTAATAGGCTTGTTTTTTCATTCGTTCCACTCATTTTGTATGATCTTTATCTTGAGTTCTTCTTCTCTTCTTGTCTTTGTCTTAGCCTTGAATCATTTCTTCTTGCCTTCGACAATGAAGCATCTTCAAATCTTCAAATCTTAGTCTTGACAAACTTACTTATATCATAGTCTTCAGTCAATGTAATTATGTCACCACTTCAAAAACAATCTCCTCTTAAGTATTTGAGGTCTTCATAATCATAACAACTTTTTGAAGACTTTTATTCATTCTTTGAGTAGATTGTGTAGAGGAAAATAGATATAAGTATGAGTATGTGATTTTGGAGATGTTATCATTGCTCATGTATATGATGAAGTTGAATCTAAAGTAGTTGCATCCTTTGTTGGTACTTCAAAGTCCTTGAACACATAGGGTTCATGATTACTTCAAAATATTTAGGAATAATTTGACTAAGTTGTTGTTTTACCTGGGGCAGGAGATACCTGCTTATGACGACTATTTGTTTATCTTTGTTTGTTGGTGTGTTTCCCTATACCTCCTGGTTGATTTGTCCATGGACTTTCGGCCTGATGGTTGGTTGTATAATGCTACCAGTTTTCCACTTTTCCTTGGGGGATCACTCCTGACTGTTGTTATCCCTGCATTTGTTGGAAACTGTATTTGAGAACGGATAGTAGAAACTTCCGCATGCAATTTTTGTATTGCTTTCCTTCCCAGCAGAACGTTGTACGTCGTATATGCCTTAACAACATGAAACTCTATGATTGTTGTTCTTTTCAGTGGATGCTTTCCTATGATATTCTCCAGGTATATCATTCCTTTATGAATATGCCCTTCGGATAAGAAACCGAGTAGAGGAGTTTTTGGAGGATGCAACTTTTTCTTTAGATGTTCAGGTAATTATTTGAAGTAGTTAGCATACATACTGTTAACTGAACTCGCCCCATCCATGAATATATTTTGTAGGACCTCGATGATCAACTAAAACACTAACTATGGCGATGGATGGTGAGACGTGAAATGGTGTGGCATGGAGAAGAGAGAAAAGGCTTTATTGCACTGATAAGGATTTAAAAGGTACCATTTTGAGGGGTCGTTTAAGTCCTTATTTGATCACTTTTGTATCCGTTATTACTTAATATCGTTCCTTTTCACTTTTTTAGGTCTCTTGAAGGCAAATTGCTGGAATAGCACTTATTTGGACGAAAAGGCGCGGATATACTGAAGAAAATGGCCAAAGTAAAGAATCAAACACTCAAGTTGTTAAAATACAAGGGACGGCGTGGTGTTATCTGCGACGCCGTCAAGCACTTTTATGGCGGCCAAGAGCCAAATTGCTTATTTTCAAGTGACGGTGTTAGGCTTTAAAGAGTAGGTCGTCGCAACTCGCACGGCCTAGATTTGATCCGACGACGCCGAAGTCGAAGAGGAAGGCGTCACAAGCAAAAGGTAACGCCGTCGCAAGACTAACGTGCCAAGACGAAACCACAATGACGGCGCCACAAATCATAAGGTGACGCCGTCATAATGTAATCTTATATATAGAATCCGAATTTTTCGCTTTGGTGTGTAGTCTTTGAGTAAAACTTAAACCGAACCAAGTCGCATCTTGCACAAGATTTTAGGGTTCTAAACCTTATCTTACACCAAGATAAGTACTTTACTTCATTAATTCAATTATGTCTTCAATTATTTGTGTGTATGCTTGCATGTTCTCCATGTCCTGGCTAATTTACTTGTGTGTTTGCTAGGAATATGAAACTTAACTATTGAATATTGATTGGTTGTCTCTTATCTTAATTGTTAATGATCTAGTAATGCGATAGGTCATTCGTTGTGTAGTTAATGCTTGATTAATCTTTGTGAACCTTAAACTATAACACCTAGAGTAGTTGTAGGCTAAACCATCCAAAGAGTACCTTAGAGTTGAGTTTATAAATCCTAGAGATTTTGTAGACAAGACCCTTTGGTAGTTTCAAAGAGTTGGGATAAACGCATACCCTACGACCTTAGACACACAACGCAATTAAGAATAAGGACGTGACAATTCAACCATCAATAGGAGATAATTAAGGAGTAATAAAACCTAAGTAAACACATCTTTAAAATATCATACGAGCACACAATAATTAGACATGACTACCTCACCTTAGTTAATTAGATAATTAGATAAATAGAGTAATCGGTAGAAATACCAAACCCCCAAATCCAAACCCGAGATTCGTACTTTTCCATTTCCTAAAAACATAAAAAGATAAAAAAAAAATAATATTCCTCAACCCCAAACTTAGCGTAGTAACTCCTCACTAGCATTCCTATTCCCCTAGAGAATGATATCTATTCCCGTGGCTTACCCTAATACTACACTACAACGATTAGGTTCACTGCCTAGGGTGTTGAAAAACTTGCTCGACGAAAAGGAAGTTCCTTTGACCCCGAACGACGCGTGTAGCGTTATCATGCACACACATGAAACACATACAAAGTTTCCCTAGCTTCCTAACCTTACCCCTAGAGTCACACCTCAAATGGAAGGATATGGGTTCCTTTTATAGCTTAGGAACCCTTACATGGTTTCCTTTCTAGAGCGATGTGGGAAAAGTTAGTGTTTTGGACAAAATAGAATAACTTACGGTTTTTAAAACTTACATAAACTGTGTACATATCGTTATAAGTATAAAGAAAAACACGAGTTCCTAAACGAAGAATGACACTCACTTTCATTAAGTCTAAGAATCTCCCCCTAATTGATGTTATTCTTTGAATGCTTCATTGTGATGAGGTCAGTTCTCGCCTTGATCTTGAACTTCGTGCGATGTCTTAGAATTATCTGAATTTTTTGTTCCTTCATGCTTTATGATCTTCAATCATAGTTTTTTGATCGTTCTTTCCTTCGATCAACATCTTCAATGATTTGTTGTGTCGTCTTCTCTACCATACTCATACGTCTTGAAAATACATTGAACTTCATACTTATGTATTCCTCATTTGATACATGAACTTTGTTCTTGATTTCTTGATTAGCTCTTTTACTTTGGCATAAATATTTGTCTTTGACTTGATCTCTTAGTCTTGAACGTTCTTTATTTGAGCTTGTTGAGGATGAAATTTATAAGTATGAGTATGTGGAGGTGAAGATGTTTGATGTACATGGTGTTCTTTGAATGGCAGCTTTTATCATTACCTGCAAAACAGATAACTTCATATATTTGTTAGTCTCCTATGTTTAGTGTTTAGACATCTCAAGCGGATACATCCTAAGTCGCTAGCAATGCTCTTCGAATACCCTAGAACGGATGCATCAATGACGCTAACAACATTTAGAACGGATGCATCACTGACGCTAACGTTTTTCGAATAATCTTAGAACAGATGCAACCTAAGATGCTAACATAACACTTTTGATATCTTCACACTTGTCGTTCCTAAATCCGGATGCTCGAAAGCTAACAACGGATAAAGGGGAGCTGCTGGAGTATACCTAAGTATCACTCCACGACTGTAGACCATTTAAAGTGCAGTAAACACCATGAAGAACCTTTGGTATGATAAGTGTTTCCATAAAATCTTTTGTAAAATCACTCAAAATGCTTATGATATAAAGACATGTTTGTTAACAGTTTGAGAGTTTTGATTTTTTAGAAATACTCCCCCTCCACATGTGCTCATATGGTTTTTAAGATAAATCTGAACATTGAGGGAAGAGTCGAAACTTTTGAATTGATCAACTTTTAATAGACAAATCCATTGCGAGACATGCCTACGTCGCTGGAAAATGAGATCCATCATCAGCTTTTAGGTGATGACTAGCTCTAATAACCACCTTGAAGTTATTACCTGTCCATGTACAAGTCTATAAGAAGCGTCTCGAGATGGTACATGGTGAGAGTCTCACCTGGTATTGGAGCCGTCAGGGTGGGTAGTTCGTTTAGGAATACCTTGAGGTCTTGGAATGCTATGTTAGCTTCTTTCGTCTACTTGTATACCTTTCTCTTGATGCATTCGATTAACACTTTGAAGAATGGCAATTGCTTTTCTGATTCTCATGAGAGAAACCCGCTGAGAGTTGCAAGTTTCCCATTTAAGCTTTGTTGTTCTCTATGATTCTTGGGAGGAGACATGTCTAGTATTGCCTGAATCTTTTTGGGGTTAGCCCTGATTCCCGTGACATCAATTATATGGCCCAAGAACTAACCCTCTTCAACTTTGAAAGTACATTTGGTTGGATTTAGCTTCATGTTGATGCGTCAGATATTTTGGAAAGTTTTGATGATGTCACGCAATAAGGCATCTTCGGTTTTGTTTTTGATGACCATGTCATCGACGTACGTCTTAAGGTTGAAACCTATCTGAGATTTGAATTCTCGATCTACCAACATTTGGTAGGTTCGCATGCATTTTTTTTAGACCGAAAGGCATTTTGGTGTAGCAGTAAAGGCCCTGATTGGTGTAGAATGTTGTTTTATCTTTGTCAGATTCCTTCATTAGAATCTGGTGGTATCCCTTGTATGCATCAAGGAAGCATTAATATTTGAATTCGGCCAATGCCTCTACCTTCTATCAATGGGAGGTAGAGGGTAATTGTCTTTTGGACATGCCTCGTTCAAGCTTGTGAAGTCTACACACATGTGTCGTTGACTTTCTTGAACAAGAATGGGTTTGAGACCTAGGTTTGACATTTGACTGGTCTTAAGATACCTGCCTTGATTAGGTTCGTGATATGAGAATCCATGGCCTGAGATCGCTTTAGAGAAAGACCGTGTCTCTTCTGTCTGATAGGTGGTGTGTATTGGTTTAAGCCTAGGATGTGTTCTGCCAACTCCTTGGGAATACCTGTCATGTTTGAAGGTTTCCAAGAAAAAACATTTAAGCTATTCACTACTAGCTGTACTAATTGATTCTGGATCTGGGGTGAGAGGTCAACTCCGATTGTGATTGGTTGTTCTGGGTATTCAGGATGTATGACAACTTTTAACTGCTTGGGATTGTGATAACATCAAATAGTCCTGAATATTAAGTGTCAATTTCCCCTGATAATGCTTGTAATTTATATCATTTATATGGATTTACGCTTGTTTTCCACTTTCAAGTAAATTACGAGCATTGGAGCTAAAGAGACACGGAATTGGAGAAATATCAAAGACTTATCATAGTATGCTGACTTTGAAGAAGTTACGGCGTAACTCATCTCTCACATTACGCCGTAACTAAAGCGTGACTCAGAATACCAATTCATCAGAAGGTTACGGCGTAACTCTTCCCATGGACTACGACGTAACTATATTAGGTCAAATAAGGTTCCACGCCGCTGATAACTACGCCGTAACTATTCCACCAATTACGGCGTAACCAAGTAATATTGAAGACTACGGCGTAACCATTCATAAGGTTACGTCGTAACCAGCATATCTAGTGCAAAATACGAAGGAATTGAAGGTTACGGCGTAACTCTTGTATTAGTTACGCCGTAACCCAGATCTGGCCTATAAATACCCCACGAATTCTAGCATTTCTAATCATCCCATTCCACACACAACAACCAGAGAATGTGGGAAAAGCCAAAGGGGGTCTAGAGGAGCATACTGAGTCGTCTCCAAGGAGAAATCACCCTCACGATAAGCATTAGCATTTTATCTTTTCTTTACTTTCGATTCATGTATTTCGTACCTTTGAATATTGAATTGATTTGTATGGTTAATATGAGCGGCTAAGCACCTCTTGGTGCTGGCCTAGTTATGATTCCTTAATTGTTTTGTTTGCGTTTATATTACTTCCATACAATTATTTCTAATTGTTTTGGTAGCCATCCTTGGTTCGGTAGTTTTGAATGGCGGTAGAGGCCAATTGCCTAGGAGATATGACCAACTGACCCTAGGTGAGCAGACTGAGACGGGAAGGGTAAGATTTAACCAACTGACGACCCTTTCTACTTATGCGATTTGACCAACTGATCACCTACCGTTTGGATGAACTTAAGAATTAGGGGGTAAGTGTTGAGGTTGCTAACGCCCGGGCACTCACTATTATAAATCTAGTATGTAGAGGTACTTATTGACTTGGCTTAGGGGACCAGGAACAATAGGAATTATGAGGGGAGACATGACTTCTCCTGTGGTGGCATCTTTGCTGATAGGTTAGGGCGAATTGACCAAATGATGTCCTCTCGACTTTGACCCCAAACCCTAAACCCTAAACCCTAAACACTAAATCCTAAACCATTATTAAATAATTAACACCTAGACTTAGTAATAATCCAACACACATAGCTCTTGGGACGACCTCGATTATACCGAATACTACACTACACACGATCGGGTACATCGCCGTTAGTGCATTAGGTAGACCATAGGTATAACGAGACTATATAAATATTAAAACCTAGTCAAGAAACTCGCATCAAGTTTTTGGCACCGCTTGGGAGAGTTATATTAGATTGCTATTAAGTCTTTCATTTTCGCTTTGTTTTAAACTTTTCTATTATCACGATCATTATTCGAGTTTTCCAGTACCAAGGAAGTTGTTAACATCAATGACCTCACTCTTGAGGAATATTTGGCGCCGACAAGAGTCGAACAAGGGCCGTGTCTCGAAGACCGGCGATTGGAGCAGATGTCCGCTTCAAAATCAAAGACCAATTTATGAGGAGCTTCGTATAACCCTTTTTAGGAAACAGGACGAAGATGCATATGAGCATGTTGAAAATGTCCTATACATCGCAAGCCTTTTCAACATTCCGGCGTGTCTCATGATGTGTTATGCTAAGGGTATTCCCCATGACTCTTACCGGAGATGCCGAAGATGGATCGAAAGATTGACTGCCGGGCAATTAATACATGGGCTCTACTTAAAAGCACTTTATTCGTGAGGTATTGTCCGCCATCGAAGATTTCTAACCAGCTTTTGGAAATCCATAATTTCAAGCAAGAAGACGATGAAACCTTGTATCAAGCTTGGGATAGATACAATGATCTCCTTTACAAATGTCCTACACATGATCTGAACAACCAGCAAAAGGTCAACATCTTCTACAAAGGAATCAACGTGACTACGAGGCAGATGCTGGACTATCAAGGACCTATTCCGAACATGACGCCTACTCTTGCTATTTAAGCCATTCAAAGAATGGCTGATCATTCTCAAAAATGGCACGATGGAGGAAGCAAAAGAAACCAAAGCGGAAATTTTGACGGAATTGCAGCAATCGCCAGTAAAATTGAAAATCTAAGTCGAGATATGCTGAAAGTTAGAGAAACTGTTCATGCCATCTAGGTAGGTTGTGAAAGCTGTGGGGGAGGATATCTCACGAAAAATTGTCCTCATGTTGACGAAGAAAATATAATTGAAGAAGCAAAATATGGAGAAAATCGACCGTTCTACAGAGATAATCGAAATAGTAACGGGTACCGTGGAAATTACAACCGTGGGCCTTATGGAGAAAGGAAGCCCAGTCTTGAAGAAACAATTAACAAGTTCCTAGAAAGTTCAGCCCAAAGACAAAAAGAGCAAAAAGAGTGGTTAAAAGAATTCCAGGAAAACACTGACAAAAGCCTTTCAAATCACGACACAACCCTAAAAAACCTTGAATCTATGGTGGAAAAGCTCAGTGAAAAAGTAAGGATGAATAACAATAAACCTGAAGGATCAAAACCCACTATGGAATGTAAAGTGATTTTTGCTGATAATAACTCGAAGATTCAGGCCAAAGATACGGATTCAGGGGATGATCCCGTCGCCATATCTGAGTTACACCGTAACCTGTCTAATGAGTTACGGCGTAACTATGTTTTTGACAACGATAACGGGGTACTGATGAGGACGACTCTAACGAGTTACGCCGTAACCAAAAATCTGAGTTACGACGTAACTGGGATACGTGGGCAGATAAATTCCTCGAAGTGGATGAATCAGGAACATCTGAGATTAACGAATGGTTCCACGACATTAACTTGTGCCCCCTGCCCCGATCTAAGAGGAAGTATCACTGGTGCAAAAAGATACCCGTAGCTAAGGGAGATTGGTATGATCTATGGGCCTCGTGTGATCTGAGAAATGAAATTTTCGATGGAGGTAGCGATAAGGATAGGGTCAAGGATAACAAATTCATGTGGCCTGCATATACTGATGATGAAAGACTGGAGAAACTCTCCCTCGAAGATGAAGAGGAGCCGCCTATCACTCACTGGTGTACTCCGATAATCATAACCGATGATGAATCGACACGAGCATGGCCTACGTGCAACCCCTTTCATGAGTATTGCAAAGGCGGGGATAGTGAAAAAGAGGAAGAGTGGACATGCCCTCACGAGCTTGAAAGGCATAGTATAAAGTTCAGTGATTTGACATTTGATGATTGGTACGCAATACAATTTAGGAATGCTAAGATTAACCCGAATCTTCTTAAAAAGCTAAAGAGTGACTGCAAGGATCATAATCAAAAAAAAGAAGTGGCTAATAATGACATCTACTGCATGGATGAGCATTTAAGTGAAAATGACAACAAGGAATTACGTAGTCACTGGTGCGAAAAAATAAAATCTCCTGGGGAAGTTTTCTGGGCATCATGCAACCCGTATGACGATAAATGTAACGGGGGAAGCTGCTTAAGGAGAATGTGAGAAGACGAATTCTTTTGGACCTCAACCAACGATGAGGAAAGAATAAGCTTGCCTTGGTTGGACAACCTGGTATTTCATAGTTGGGTGAAAATTAAGTATGGACATGTAGATACGTCAACAAAAGAAAAGATTTGGAAGGAGTACATGAGTAATGAAAATTCAAACAACGAGAGTCCTAACAACACGAGTGAAATAACAGTTGAGGATGACAAGGAGTTGGTTAGAGATGAAAAAGAAGAATGCAAGCGTGTACTAGTGGAGACTCTGCTCGATGAAGAATGGTTTAAAGGTACCGCTTCTGATGACGATGAAATTGAGGGGATTCTAGATTACCTTGAGTTGCAAGGGAATGAGGAGTTTACTGATCCCGATGACGAAGCCTATGAGCAAAGGAGGTGCAAACTCTTGGGATTCCCTATAAGTGGCCACCACCACCATCGCCGAAAATACGAGTTTACTCGCTACCACTTGGGACCGGAGGAAAAATTTTAAAATCCGAAGATCGAAACTAATGAATACCTCCGAATCGCCACGAATGTCGCTGGGTGAGGTATAACTTGATGAAAGATATTGAAGAAGTTGGCAGTCCAAGGCCCCATAGAGCCCCATGCTCGAGTCTAACTTAAAGACTCATAAATAAAGAAAATGCTCTTTCGGGAGACAACCCGAATCCCTTTCTTTTGTTTTATTTCTATTTCTATAGGTTTGTGTTTTCTAACCATTTTGCAGAAACGAGGAAGCACTACTGCTGCAGCTTGTTGATTCGACCATAGTTACGGCATAACTCATCTATGTGATTACGCCGTAACCAACCTTTTGCGAGATTTTTGACGCATTACCAATTATGGCGTAATACCATCTCGTGGTTCTACCAGAACCACTCGCTTTGCGACTTATGTCAGGTTTTGCCGCCACGGCAGAACTCCCTCAAAAGAGTTACGACGTAACCTTCCTCTCGCTAACTTCTTTCATTTTAAAACACAATAACCTTTGTATTAGTATTTTAAATGAACTTTGTGGGTGTGTTCCTGTAAACCCTTACGAGACTTCACTCGTCCACTGGAACACCAAGTGGTTTAAAAGGCTTGTCAGATATGCTAAATGCAATCGTGATTCCTACGAAGTGAGTTCGGTTTGTTTTTCATTTTCATTTTTCTTTTTAGAATTATGCTTGTCGGTAGTGTGATTTCGTGGATTGAAGTTTGTTCATGATGCTTATATCAAGGCACGGGCCTTCTTTCTTTATGGAGCAAATTTCGTGGAAGTTCTCGCCTAATTCTACTTTTCTTCACCTTTATTTAATGCTTAGTACAAAAGGGACTTTGTACAATTCAAGTGGGGGATGGGAGTAGAATTATCTTTGAACATTATTTTGCCCTCGCTTTTCTAGTTTATTTTGAAAATTATGCCTTTTTAAAATTTTGACATGTTTTTCTTAACCTAACTAGATTAGACCTTAGCCGAGTACATACAACCCTTGATATTATATGGTGAGATTAGCCTTATCCGCTTTCGATATTTTACCCCAATCCACCAAATTATGAGTGTCTGGGTAGCTTGTAAACTTTAGAACTTGGCCTTTGCACAATTTCGAGACCATAGACGAGGTATGTTGAGTTAGCTCGATGTATTTGGACTTTTCAGTTTTAGAAGGCAATATTATAGGATTATCACCCAAATAGCCTACCACTGTGTGTCTATCGATTAGTCACCTCGACTTCTCGACCCCCATGTGAAACCCTTTTGTTGCACTCACCTTTAGTGCAAGATACCCCTAGATACACTCATATGAGCCATTCCTTTTATTTTGTCAACCCAATATATTGTTTCGATACACCTATACACCTTAGCCTACCCTGTAGTCTCTATTTGTCATTGGGAATTCATCATTTGCCTAAGTTCAAGGTTCAAGTGGAAAGGTTCGGAAATCACGCTTTCGTCGACGACATATTCCCGAAGATCATTGAAGACCCCCCGAATTCCCATTGTTCATCTCAAGTTGGGGGATATTATATTTAGTTATTATTGTTATGTTGGAAAAAAAAACTGTGATTCGAAAAAATATATATATATATAGTTGTTATGTTATTGTAAAGTGCGATGTTATAAGCACTATGTTATGAGCTTTATAGATTTAGTATCGAGGAGGCCACCTTGGTCACATTAGAAGATTGGAGTTGGTGATTATGTCAACAAGTTGGAGAAAAGGTAGTGTGCCTATCACGACGTCCTCTAATGACACATCTACCTAGTATTTCATGATCCGGTTTCTTGACTTCAAAACTTGAACTTGGGGCGGACGGTAAGTGGTGATGACTTGGTTGTAAATTTAGACTACCTGCTTGATTTTTATTTTACACCATTTATACTTCCCATGTCTTATCCTACCCTTTTAGTCATGAAGCGTGTCTAGGTGATGCAGCTAGCAATCTTTGGTGTCTTGGCCATGGATTTGGTCATGTATCATTGATTTTGTCCACTTCACCGTGACATGTTAGTAATGACGAATCACCCCTTAACTTTTGTTGTGTCTACCCATATTGCCTTCGAGAATTGTTTAGCCCTTAACTCTAGTGGTAGAGATTTGTGTAACCGCCAAGCTTATGATAGAATACATGTTATGACTGTGCGATTGAGTGATCACCCCGAAATTGACACTTAGAATAGTTAAGAGATTTGAGTGTTTCGTTCCCATTTCCTGAGGTGTTCGGCTGTGTTTTATTCTAGCATAAGGGATTTGTAAACGTATATTTTCTAGGTTTTGGGAGATATCTTTTTAGGAATCTTTTAATAAGGTCTACTTGAGGCAAGTAGAGTTCGTGGGGATATTTGATAACATCAAATAGTCCTGAATATTAAGTGTCAATTTCCCGATAATGCTTGTAATTTATATCATTTATATGGATTTACGCTTGTTTTCCATAGAATTTTCACTTTGTAAATTACGAGCATTGGAGCTAAAGAGACGCGGAATTGGAGAAATATCAAAACTTATCATAGTATGTCGACTTTGAAGAAGTTACGTAACTCATCTCTCACATTACGCTGTAACTAAAGCGTGACTCGTATACCAACTCATCGAAGGTTCTGGAACTCTTCCCATGGACTACGACGTAACTATATTAGGTCAAATGAGGTTCCACGCCACGATAACTACGCCGTAACTATTCCACCAATTACGGCGAACTAAGTAATATTGAAGACTACAACAGTAACCACTCATAAGGTTACGCAGTAACCAGCAGATCTAGTGCAAAATATGAAGGAATTGAAGGGTACGGCGTAACTCTTGTATTAGTTACGTCGTAACCCGATCCGCCTATAAATACCCCGAATTCCAAGCATTTCTAATCATCCCATTCACACACAACAACCGAGAGCGTGGGAAAAGCCAAAGGCATGTCTAGAGGAGCATACTGAGTGTCTCCAAGGAGAAATCACTCCCTACGATAAGCATTAGCATTTTATCTTTTCTTTACTTTCGGTTCATGTATTTTGTACCTTTGAATATTGAATTGATTTGTATGGTTTAATATGGCTAAGCACCTCTTGGTCTTGGCCTAGTTATGATTCCTTAATTATTTTGTTTGCGTTTATATTACTTCCGTATAATTATTTATAAGTGTATGCATGCATAGTTTATTGGTGGCCACCCCTTGGTTCGGTAGTTTTGAATGGCGGTGAGGCCAATTTCCTAGGAGATATGACCAATGACCCCTAGGTGAGCGGACCGAGACGGGAAGGTAAGATATGACCAATGACGACCCTTTCTACTCGTAGGCGATTTGACCAACCGATCACCTACCATTTGGATGAACTTAAGAATTAGGGGTGAGTGTTTAAGTTGCTAACGCCGGGCACTCACTATTATAAATCTAGCATGTAGCGGTACTTAATGACTTGGCTTAGGGGACCAGGAACAACAGGACTTATGAGGGGACACCGACTTCTCTGTGGTGGCATCTTTCTTGATAGGTTAGGCTAATTGACCAAATGATGTCCTCTCGACTTTGACCCCACCAAGTAATTAGAAGTAAGTAGACGAGACATAACTAGCTAGGAGGATTAACTAGGTTAGCACCACTCTCCTCTATTGATTTATCCTTTACTTTTTATTTGCTTTATGTGCCTTATTAGTTAAATAATTAATTCCGTATCGAAACCATTATTAAATTCGTGACACCTAGACTTAGTAATAATCCAACACACATAGCTCTTGGGATGACCTCGGTTTTACCGAATACTACACTACCTAACAGACAGCTGCGCCTGTTAGTGCATTAGGGTGACCATAGGTATAACGAGACTTTATAAATATTAAAACACAGTCAAGAAACCCGCATCGATTGTCTCCCGGAATTGGTACCCTTGCGATCTCTTTGATATTACTTTCTTCTACCACGGCTGCCAGGCTCGCATCTTTGCCTGGGTAGTCGCTTTTGACCGTAGCAATTCATCCTTGTGTTGGGAACTCTACTACCGACCTAATGGTGAAGACTTTCATTATGAGCTTTTCTAATGTTGTCTTTCTGAGTATGACGTTGTACTTGGATGTGGATTTAACTATGTTGAATTGTAAAAAGATTGTTCTCAATAGCGGGTATGTTCCTACTGTGAGCTCTAAATTGACTACCCTTTAAGGGTATGATCTTTTCCTTGAGAAACCAATTAGTGGTGTGGTTGGGGGTCTAAGGCTTAACCTAATGTATCTTGGGAGTTTGTTGAAACAGTGCTCATATACTATGTCTACTGAACTTCCTCCGTTCATATATATTCTACTCACCCCGTGTGAGGCTATCATTGCTGTTATGCCTACTTGGTTGGATGATGGTATAAAGACGTCCCACAAAATACTTCTCGGTGGGGTACACTACAGGTCTCCATGACCCTATTGTTTCTTTTCGTACCTGAATGCGATGATTGTATCATATTGACACTCTCTATTTGTCCCCTGAGGGGTTTTGGTTCCATGGGGGCATTATTTACTACACAAGGTTGTGTGTCAGGGTAGGTAGGTCTGGGTGAACATGATAAATGCCCTAGGTGTAGGGTGGATTGCATGTTATGGCATGGGAGTGGGCTAGGAGGGGTGTCAGGTTGTCCTGTTGTGTTCCATACCCGGGATGGTTCCCAGGTCCTAGTCTGGCCTGAGTGTTGAGTGGTGAAGTAATATGGATAAAGATGAGTGAGTTACAATGTGTTTACCTAAGTTTTTTCTCGATAAGTGTGTGTATTGTGACCTGAGTTGTACACCTGTCAGATCCTTTTTTTAACATCGTTCGACAATCCTTACTACCCCTTAGACCCCGTGTGGTGGTTTACAAGCTCGTCGGAGCGACCTGAGAGAGTAGTATCGCCCGTATAACCGTGCTGACTTCTTGGAGAAGGATGACGCGTGCTGGACTGGAAGGTCCTCTGACGCTTGTGTCTTCTTCATAGGATTCTTTATCTTGCTACCAGGTGGCTGGTGAGTCTCACTTTCGGGTTTTTGTTGGTCTTTCTTTATGCAAGAAAGGTTTTCCATTCGGATAGCTCCGAGGTAGTTTCTAGTTGTTTCTGAAATTTTAGGGTGTTGGCCATCATCCATGTTTAACCAAGAAACAAGTGATTTTAGGGGAAAAAAAAACATTTGGTTTTTTGAGTGAGAAATGAGTGAAAATAGGTGAACATTTTCGTAAAATTTGCGGCTATTTTGTATCATGTCCCCATGGATGGCACCATGTTTACGTAAGGTATGTAAATCGGATTAGAGATGAGATTGGAATGGTTTTGTTGTTTGGTTTTCCATATTGAACGGTAAGGTATTGATGTAGATTAAGAAGCTCAGGTAACACTTAAACGAGAACCATACTTCACTGCTGTGAGGCAGTAGATGCCCAAGTGTGTGAAAACTTGTGTAATGTTTGTGTTGCTCTCCTTTTATAGAGGGCTTTGTAGGTTTAGAGATAAACCTGGGAGTGATCGACGCCGCCAGGTGCCAAGTGTCGATCATCTAGAAGCGGTAAGGAGGACAAAATTCATTCGTCCTTTAGCTTGTAGTGGTGCTTGTCGTGCGTCCCCATCTGCAAAGGTCGGATGGTACATCTTAACCGCTTGTAACGATTGGGGAGCGATAGTTTTGTCCTTACTCAATCAAGCCTGAGAGGTCTTTCCAGGCTCTACGTGGCATGGGATTTAAGGCAGGCCTTTTTAGAAATGTTGATTAGGCCTTGGTGATGGCCTTAATATTGATACGCTATCAGTAAAGATAAGATGAAGTTTAGGGTTTTGATGAAATAAGGGATTTGTTTGAACGAATCTCGGTATATGGTTAAAAGTAATCTTGGTATATTCAAATTGACCTAATCTCGGTATATTATGAAACACGAATCTCGATAAAACCCTTGACCTAATCTCGGTATAGACCCTTGATGTAATCTCGGTATATTAGTAAACCTTATTGTCAGTATATGGTGAAACCCTAAATCAAGATATTTGAAAACTAATCTCGGTATATATTAATGTGAACCAATCTTGGTATATCCCTAATTCACAAACTCGGATATCCAAAGGACAATCTCGGTATATACTCAAATGACTCTTGTTATATTGATATTGTGAATCTCGGTAAAATTAAGGTTTCAAATGTTGGTAAAAAGAGGGTTTCAGATGTAGGTATATTCCGAGTTCCTAGTTCTTAAATTCGGTAAAACGCTAAAAAAAAAGACACAAATTTAAATCTTTTTCACTAATTCTTTTTGCAAAAACCTTCACTAATCAATGTAATCTTCCATAAAAACGTTTGCTTTTAGCAAATCAAACGTAAAAAGTGAATTTTTTTGAACTTTTTTCGATTCGAACAAAAACGCAAAAATGGACTTAAAAAACTCAAAAGTGACGTTTTTTCTTGAAACTTTTTGCAAAAAATCCAATCTAAAACACAAAACACACCATAAAAATCTCTCCTTTTATGTTATGTGCTATGAAAATATGAAATTTGAAGCAAAATATATCACGTTTTGCACACTTAAGTATATTACTACATACAAGTTTTTATAAGATTTTCGAAAACAAAAACACTCCCGTATTATCATATTGCTCTTGATACCAATTGTAGGCCTCCACAAGGTATCATTTCACACATATAATAGATCCAAAAAGGTGATTTGTGTGTGTATGTGAGAGAGAGAGAGAGAGAGAGAGAGAGAGAGAGAGAGGAACTTGGTCTGAATGTAGGTAAAATTATGAAGTTCCACACACATCAGAGAGAGAGAGAGAGAGAGAGAGAGAGAGGATGAACTTGGTCTGAATGTAGGTAAAATTATGAAGTTCCACGCACACATAAGTGATGTATGTCGTGTATATGTAGGCACATAAAGATGTTGTTAGGCTTTAATGGCTTTCTAAATGGACTTGCACATTACATGGACTATATTGACTAACTTGACATATCTAAGGCTCTAAGCCCATTATTCCTTTCATAGTCTATTACACATTTATATCATACGTTACAAGGTCCGTTATACTCTTAATGAACACCACTTTAGTGCTAACAATGTTTAATAGAACTATTATCAACATACACTTTTTATTTATACTAAATATATGATTATTTATAAATAAACAAAACAATCCTCATGGTAAAATATTTCACATAAAGTCATAAGTTTCATGCTAAAAATAAATTTTAAACCTAAAATGGAGAAACATTATAAGTCATCTCAAGTTAACTTTTAGCCAAGTTGAACAATTATACGAAATAAATAAATTCTTATTATTATGTAAAAGTCCTGTATAGTTTAGTTTAAACTCACAATGTACTATATTATATTATAACTAAAATTTTATGAGAAAACTTCGTGCGTGTATTATAACTAGTTTGAGAAAAAAACATAACAAGTCAAAACATAAGTACAAAATGGGTTGGGCTGAATTGGCTTAAGAAAAAGTTATACTAGTATATTTTTTTCTATCAAGTTCACTTTGCTATTTTTTAGTGAGAAATGCTAGAATTACAAAATAACTTATACAAATTTTTTGATGAAATGATGTTTCATATAGTTAGTGTCATTCTCAAACTCACTTTTGAATTCTCTCTTATATGCATCCCAGGTATATAAGATTGGAGTTGATATTGATATCAAATAAATTGATGGGGACACCACAATTATGCATTAGGGATGTAATATTGTGGTGTTGACATCAATTTTTGTGATGTCAAAATAAACTCCCATATATGATACATCATTGTGTGGATAATTTTTTGTATAATTTTTGTGTTCTAACATTTTTTAGCTGTCACAAAATTAATGTCTACTTTTAGTTACAACCAATCAAAATATTTCTAAGTGAAAGAGAATGAAATTTTATTGGTTAATATTATAAAAAGCTTACTTTTCTTAAGTTTTATAAAATATGAAATTAAACATTTAATTTGAAACAGAGAAAATATATATTGTCTTTTGTCTGATTCATTTTAAATAAATCAACTTACGACAAAATATACATTTTTGAAAGCGCATGTTTTACCTATCGCTAACGTTATCTTTATAGCTATGATTTATCAATTTGGCCCAATAATAATTGGCATAACTCGATTAAAACTTTTGCCAGAATAAAAATAATGTGACACCATTTGATAACATTCGAATATTGTGAAGACATATTCCTTTATTTAAATGCGAATATGTCTTTTGAAATATTCTCACTTTAACAATCAAATTCTGATTTATTCATTTGAGCCAATAAGTTACTTTAATTTATTATACACAAGCCTATTCTGGTGCTTCTTTTAGAGCAGATCAACCCTCAAGTTAAACCATCCAACAGGCAGGTAGGGACCGAACCACTGTAAGAGACCAAGAAACCCCTAAAACTCATGGAGCGCATGACGGAGGAAAACATGCCAATCTTTTTACAAATTAAATTTACATACTTGATAATAACGCATAAAAACTTCTCGCAAACTAATTTGTTATTTTACGGCCAAACCCTAATAAACCCTAATAATAGATTGGGTTGAAGGTGAAGTTATATAAAAAGGAAATGATATGATATGGCGGGAAGCACACTTTTTATGACTTTATGTTATTCTAAGTACGTAGAACCGCATACCCTCCATTTGCATTGTGGAATAATCCATCACAATCATACAAAAGTCCTCTTATGTAAATTATAACTATAGCAACACCTTCTTCTTTTCTCTTTGATGATTCAATCTACACTATCTCCTCCAAACTAGCCCCATGAGCAGCCGTCCTATCTCGGCCGTGATTTTTGATTTGGACGGCACCCTTTTGAGCACAGGTACTTCATGTACTATATATATACATCAAGTTATCTAAACGGACTATGAAATGTACTATTTTTAACATTTTTTTTCCTTCATTTTATGCAACGATACTATTTAATATACAAGTTTGCTAACTGAACTTATAGAACGCGTTATAGAATTTTAAGGTTTGACGAATATGGTGGAACCTAACTTACATGTTTTGCATAAAAAGAACACTTGTGAAAGTACGTTATTGTTATATATGGCTATATTTTATTTGATTTTTTGATGATATGATCATATGGATTTCTCAAGAAATCGAGTGGAAATAATCATCTTTAAGATGCAATGGCACGAGCCCTTTGTATGCTTGCGTTTTTGTGGGTTTAGTTTCATTCAGTGCTACACAAAATTTATAAATAGCCATGCATGAATACCAATTTTAAGTGTACCTTCTATTAATTTTAAAAGCATGTCGCATATTGATTCATAGTTGTAGACCCTTATTTGTTTGTTTTTTGGCATGAAGAGCAAGTTACAAAGGATGTATTAAAGGAATTTCTTGAAAGATATGGTAAAGTGGTGGATATGGAGAAGGAAAACAAAAGGATAGGGATGGTACACCATGAGTCAGCAATCGCAATTGTTAAAGATTATGATCTTCCGGTCACTCCTCAACAATACTCTCAAAGCCTCCTGCCCATGTATCATCAAAAGTGAGTTATTGTCTAAGTTGATCGATGCAAATCAAACTCGATTTTATTACAATTATGCACCATTGGTTTTCTTGTTTTTATAGGCAAAGTGGAGTTTCAATCAGTAGCTTAGTTTTTATGACACCCTTTAATCAAATTATGTCTCAGTTGGTCAATACTCGCTTATTTTTCTTAAGATGGAAAAAATTTATATGCATTTCAGCCATTCAACACGAAAACGGTGTTAATACTATCTCCTATTTGAGTTTCCGGTGCTACTTATTGATATTAACACAAAGAAATAGTTTCAATGACTTTGGAATCTTATTGAAATATTTGTTCTTTTAGGTGGCCACATGCCAAATCATTACCTGGTGTTAATCGCCTCCTCCAACATCTCCGTAAGCACGGAATTCCATTTGCACTTGCTTCAAACTCCATACGGAAGAATGTAGGAGTCAAACTCTCTTCCCAAAAAGGTTACGTTATTTTCTATTGTTGATGCTCTTAAGTCTTCTCAAACCATTTCGCACATTATTTGTTTATGTTAAGTTGTTAACATTAACACAGCCATTCAGATGGGTAGAATTTCAATTTGGGTTATAATTTTTTATTAAGAGTTAAATGAGTAGAAGATCAAATAATAGCAATAATTCAAATCGGGTCAATTCAATAAACCCTTTATATTATGAATACATAAGCTGGTTGCAACGCACTCCACCTGACCAGTTTTGAAATCCTGGACCTGTTTTCACGTTGAACTTTTATGACCCGTTACCCAATCTGCCGGATGCCTCATGATGAGTTCTTATTTTTTATGTTTCTAATCTAACCTCACATTCATGCAAGCACCGCCTTTAAAATTCACTTAGGTGCATAGTAATTACAGAACAAACACAAAGATTGTTTTTGAATATGTTAATCCGTAGAAAGTAGACATATTCGGATCACATTGATTGATTTACTCTTTCTCACCTCTAACTTTCTCTCATACTGGGAAGAAAAAGGAGTTAGTTTTGGCATAAGTAGCCGTAAAAGTATATATTACTTTTGTTGTTGACACTGGATTCAGTTTGTTTTTTTATTTTTGTTACAATAGGATGGAAAGAATACTTTTCAGTAATTCTTGGAAGTGACGAGGTCAAGTCAGGGAAGCCCGCTCCAGATCTGTAAGCTCACAATACAATAATTTCTTTTACATCCAAAATGATGAGGTCAAATTGGACCATTGGGTAATGGTCTAAATGCGTTAGTTTCCAAAGTGTGGTTAAAACAAGTTGCGCCAACCTGCAAACAAATTTCCGAACTTTTTAAAGTACATAATATAAAACTATATGCAATTTAAGAGGTCTTTGTGCATTTGAATTATTGTCTATCTAACCATTTGACTAGTTAGAGATAAGACATAACCTACAACGACCCATGAATGTTTGTAAGGAGTATATCAAGTGATTTATTATGTGACTTTGATGAAATCACTTGAACATCAGATTTCTTGAAGCCGCGGATAAAATGGGTGTGGATGCATCTTGCTGTCTCGTGATAGAAGATTCTCTGTAAGTGAATTATGGTCTTTTTCACTTATGTTAAGTTTGTTTTTGTGTCTTGTTTTTAGATCTTAAATAATTTTCTATTTGTATCAAGTTTGCATTTCATAAGATGAAAGGTAAAACATTCTGCCCCAACAATGCGATCATTTTCCTTTATAGGAATCACTTCATGATATTAGTTGGAACGATACTGAATATGGTAATTATATCAACAGTGTAGGAATTAAAGCTGGGAAGGCTGCAAATATGCAAGTGGTGGCGGTACCATCTGTTCAAAGTGAATCGGATGAGTTTTCAATTGCTGATTATGTGATTCATTCATTCCTCGATTTTCAACCAGAGTTATGGGGACTCCCACCGTTTGATGACTGTATGTTTCCCTACTAAAGATGTCATCATCCATTGTCTTTACTCTTTACCAAAGAGACCACATTGACTTTACCACTAGAGGTGGCAATTTGGACGAGTGAAGTGGGTCGGGTAATGGGAACTATTTTTTATATGGATAAGTAACATAGATTGCAGGGGTTTGTTCATATTTTATACTATTAGTAACATAGATTTGGAATAAAATGAGTTAGGAAATTATTGCAGTATATAAAGTTATGGCAAATTAAACCTGTTTGACTCAACCGTTTCTTTCAAGCTATTATTTAGTCATTTGACTCGATAGAGGTGAAACATTACCTGAAAATACATTTTAAAAGTAACGTGTCGACATTGCTGTATCTATGCCTTACATCAGTGATATACCAGTGGTATAATTCAAGCTAGCTTGTTGTGATTGCAGGGGTGATGAAAGCTTTACCAATTGAGCCCATTCAATTTAAAGGATCATACAAAAATGGATATTTGCAAGAAAATTCAGGTTTATAGTTTACTATCGTTACATTTTCATCTCAATCACGTCGTTATAAAAGCATATAGTGGCTATTTGGATGGGTCTGGCGGGTTGGGTAACGGATCAAAACAGCTTTTTTGTATGGGTTGGTTTGGGACTTTGGGTTTATTTGAGCATGGCTAACCTGGAATACTTCATATTAATATACCAACGAAAACCATGTCATCTGTATTTTTGGCGTTGTTTATCATTGTCTTATTGATTGTCTAGATAATGGAGCTTCTGATCTTCCTGGTCAAGTCTGGGGTGTCTATTTTGGTTGGGTAGGTCACTCACAGGAGCGATTAAAGATCGTAGTTAGCATCAGATGGGACCATAGTTGTGGCTCTTTCAGGAGAAACATTGTAAGGATCTAAACTTTTTCTCAATCAATGACCATCTAGTTATTTATAATAATAATGTTATGCTATCCTTCCTAATGACTAATTAGAAAAGAGACTAAACACATATATGTGAAATGGCTCTATATGTGCTGTATTTTTATTGTTAATAGGCCAAACAGGGTTTAAAAGTCGCCACTAGCATATGACAACCTCATAAATTAATTTTTTAAGAAGCAAATCATATTTCAATAAACGTTTATGCAACCATATTTAATATATTTGTTATCTACCATTAAAATTGCTTGCAGGTCCGCCTGACCCAACTTGGTCCGTTTGACCGTCACCCACTCACCCGTTTGACTAGTCCGTTTCACTTCCTATTAGGGATAATATATCAAGAACTGTCAGTTTTGGATAGACCCTAATTTCTGATTCGAGATAGGGAGATCTTCAACTCCGAGTAACTCTTGCATTTCCTTGAACTTAATCCTTGCGAGCTTCGTTTCGAATATCGACGCCGCAAATCACCTCTTACAAACTCAACTTGTACTTGGCCTCTTTCAACACATTCTCGGATAAAATGATAACGTGTGTTTATATGCTTGCTTCTCCCGTGAAAGACCGGATTTTCATAAGTGCAATAGCCGATTTGTTGTCAACAAATAAGACCACCACTCTTTCTTCCATTCCGGTTATTTCACTCAACAATCCACGTAACCATATCCCTTGACACGCGGGTCAAGTTGCACCATGAACTCGGCTTCACAAGACGATAGAGCCACCGTGTTTTGCTTTTGTGAGCACCAAGTGATAGGTGATTTTCCTAGATAAAATACATGCCGGTTGTGCTTCGACCATCATCTTGGTCCATAGCAAAACTACTATCACTAAACCCCACTAACTCCTTGGTCTTCTTGGTTGTATCGTATTCCAAAATTCAAACTACCTTGGATATACCTTAGTATTTGTTTCACACCGCCATATGTGATTCTTTTGGTTCTTGCATGTAACGACTAACCAAACCAACCGAATAAGATAAATCGTGTCGAGTGTAGTAAATACCTTAGACAACCAACTCGTCGCCTATATAATGTTGCATCAACCGGCTTTCCTTCCTTGTCCATGCTTAACTTCATTCCGTGTTCTAATGGACATTGAGTAGGATTCGCTTCATGCATCCCAAAGATCTTTCAAGATCTTCTTTGCATAGCTTTCTTGACTTATTGAGATACTCGAATCCTCTTGCTTTACTTCAATGCCAAGATAATAGCTTAACTTTCCCAAGTCACTCATATCGAACCTTTCTTGCATTTGTCTCTTAAATTCACCAATTTCGACAAGCTTCGAACCGGTTACTAAGAGAGCATCTACATATACCGCAATAATCAAGATTGACTTGTTTGTTTTCTTCACATACACCGCTTGTTCGTGTTGGCATCTTTTGAAAGACATTTGCTTGAGTTCTCTATCAAGTTTTGTATTCCACGCCCTTGGTGCTTGTTTAAGTCCATAAAGCGCCTTTTTCAACTTGTAGATCTTCCTTCTTCTCCTTTCTTCACGAACCCCTCCGGTTGTGTAACAAACACTTGCTCTTTAGTTCTCCATGTAAAAAGTCGACTTTACATCCAGATGATGTAGCTCCCATGCTTCTTTTCATGCCAATGAGATCAATAAACGCATCTGCTTCAATCCGTACACGGCGCAAATACCTCATCATAGTCAATTCCTTCCTTTTGAGCATAACCCTTTGCTACTACCCGAGCTTTAAACTTATTAATTGAACCATCCGGATTTCTCTTAATTTTGAACACCCACTTTAATCCAATGGGATTAACATTAACCGAGCTTCAACTAATTCCCATGAATCGTTCTTCTCGATAGACTCAATCTCTTGCTTCATAGCAACCATCCACTTGCTTGAGACTTTGCTTCTTGGAACGTTCTTGGTTCATCATCTTCAATCAAAAGTAGATTTTGATCTTCATTAGCAAATCGAGGTTCTTGAACTAGACCCCATAATAAAGTCATTAAATCTAGTTGGCTTAGTTGAAACCCTGAAGAACGCCTCATAATTGGTCGAGTTTCATCACGTGATTAGGTCATTACCCGCCTCGATTTGATCTTCTTGTTCGGTATTGACCGGTTGATTTTCATCAACATCATGATGATTTTCACCTCTTGATCTTCAAACCTCAACTTCATCGGTCATACATGGGTTAACAAATCCACAACTCGTATCAATAGAACCGTGCCATTCTATGATAAACATACCGGTTTAGCTCGTGTGTTTCGCTTCAAGAACATACTTCCACCAAGTTCCTCATTAAACTCGCATCACGACATACCACTATCTTCTTTAGTTTTGGATTGAACAATGAAAACCTTTTGTACCGGCTCATTTCGATGTAAATGAGTCGTGTTGACTCGTCGCCTAACTTATGTAAATATGGCCTTGTTCCCGCTGCATAAGCCACACATCCAAATACCCGCAAACCCTCCAAGTTAGGCTTTTTCCTTTGAAAGCCTCGTATGGAGTTTGATTAACTAGAGCTCGAGTTGAAACTCTATTAATCAAGAATGTAGCGTGTCTAACTCCTTCACCCACATGTAGTTTGGTACGCCTCGTGCTTTCAAGATGCTTCTAGTCATTCCCATAAGAGTACGGTTTCGCCTTTCCACGACTCCATTTTGTTGCGGTGTGTAGGGAGCGGTTAGATGTCTTGTTATACCTCGTTTTCACAAAAGTTGGTAAATTCTTTTGAAGTGAACTCACCTCCTCTATCGGTCCTTGGGTTATAATCTTCCTTCCCGACTTCTTCTCAACTAAAGCTTTGAACTTTTGAAGTATTCAAATGCCTCACCTTTTTCCTTCAAGGTAAAAGTCCACATAAACCGTGAAGTCATCAATAAGAACAAATATGTACTGTTTGTGCTATGGATGGTGGAGAAATTGGTCCACATAGGTCGGCATGTATAAGTTGAAGAGAATGTGTTGCCTTAAATTTTGCTGCTTTAGGAAACGACTTCTTGGTTTGTTTTCCTACCAAACAAGATTCACACAACTTGTTCTCTTGATGAATTATTGGCAACTTTTCAACCATGCCCTTCCTTGCCATTAATTCCATCGTCTCGAAATTAATGTGACCCATCCTAGCATGCCATAACCAAGCATCATCTTCCATCTTTGCTTTGAGACATACCGGACTTCCAACTTGGAGCTTAATCTTGTAAAGTCTATTACTAGTATTAATCAGAAAAGTACAAAGCTTACAAAAACTGATATTGAATGGTGTACCCAAACTATGCTCGTTGGGTTGCTTATATAGGACTTAGAATGTGCTTTCATAATCCTAATACAACTCCAAGTAATTAAATAAGTCCTTATCTAAATAGCTAAAATAAGAAACATAATTAAACTAGAGTTGTGGCTGTGGTTATCCATAAGCTTGGATCTTTGGACTGCACATTAAGCTCGTGACTTTTGAACTACTCATTAGCTCGAGTAGAACATTAGACCAACAAAGTTTTAGGTGTCTCACCCTGTTAGTCTATGATATTCTTACTAGTAAACGTATTTTGTTTGTGCTGACATATACTTATAAGGAACTATATGTAGTCAAGTGTCTACTAATAATATATTCTGAAAATATGCTCAAGTAATTACATTCGATGTAAATCACTGTCGATTTTTACTTCTAGGATTTGCATATGGTATCTCGTTAATAAAAAGTGAGATATATAGGTATGTTAACTCCTAGCTTTCATTTCAGCAAGCTTGTTTTATCAGTGGAACCTATGAGCAAATTGGTGATGAGACAATGGAAACAGCACTTGTTGGTTACATTAGGGGATTTCGGACCAAGGTAACTAAATTTATGTTATGAAATTAATGACAAAATGATAGTCCTAGATTACAGCTATCCACGAGATTCATTTTATATTTAATTACCTGTTCTTTTAATCAAATTCTTACATGATGATGCAGAAAATTTCTTCAACCGATGTTCAAATACTCGACCAAGATAAATCAATTGCAGAAGCTTGCTTGAACTTACCAGCTTATAGCTATTACCGGGTGTAGCCTGACCTCACTTACAAGAACTTCCATCGGTTAGCGGCAGCAAACTTTTGATATGACCCATGCACTCTAATAAGTTTCATATTGACCCAAAAGAATACTAAAAATATAACGGGTCCCACAATTGAAACAATATAAACGTGTTATACGTCATGATGTATTCAATCTTCAAAGTGTATAACTTCTGACATGAAGAATCACTAAGGTGTCATTTGAACTAGTTACGGGTTGTCCAAGGTGAGAAGTGATTTTGCATCATGATTTAAACTTATTACTCCGTAGTTAATTTACAGATAATACACAGGCAACATGTGACACATCACAGGCTACACGTAAAATTCTGAATAGACATCATCGATAAGTTACTAGCAATTCTTCTAATAAATGTTGTCGGCAGTTACGAACCATTTCATTAAGATGCGGTTTTAGATGATTGATGATGCTGTAGTATTCTATTCGATACCAAATATCTGTGATAGTGTCAAAGCTTTTTTAAGACAGTGGTTGATACCAATTCTTAGTATATGTACCAGAACCAATCCAAAACACAAAAATCTTCAAAAACATCTAGTCAAATCCAAATTTTTCTGTGTGATTCGGTTTGTCCAAAAACATCTACCCTAAAAGATAATAGCGGTTAATTGGACATGGAACATTAACCTAGTTTGTTATATAAACCATTTTAGAACTTGTCTCTGAAATTGAGGTATTCACAACCCAAAATCTAATAAAAAGTATCATCATTACATCATTAGCTATTTTAAATTTCTGTAACAAAGTAGCAATGGGAATATTAACAACTATAAAGATTAGATCTGATATGAAGCTTTACTCTTGGGCCTCACATACTCATTCATCCAGGTTGGCTTCTGAATGCCTCTTATCGGCCTGTTAATCTGATCAACTTGTTCTCCAAAGCAGGCTGATGATGTGTTTTCATCAACTGATATCAAATAACATTGCATTTACTATGAGTCATAAACTTTCCTAGAAAACAATAAGTCAAAAAGAGATGAACGCTTACTTTTTATCAACGGCTGGTATTGTGTTCTGTGGCCTTCAGAATCCTCCTTTGAGCGGAAAGGCATGTTGAAGTTTGGTTTTACAGGTTTAGCTAATCTGTTTTCTTTACTTGCTGCAACTTGAGATCAAATAACATTGCATTCAAAACGAGTCATCGGTTAATACCCAAAAGTACTACTAAATATTAAAGCAATACAAAGAAGAAAGCTTACTTAGGTCCAGGGCCTGGGATTGTGTTTTAAAGATTTCAGAATCCTCGTTTGAGCTGAAAACCATGTTGAAGTTTGGTTTTACAGGTTTAGCTGATGTTTTTCCACTTACTGCAACTGTAGATCAAAAACATTGAATTTGAAGCAAATCATCAGTTAATACTTGATGTACTAGAAAATATATTAAAGCCCTTTAGTTACAGAATCCTCTTGCGCTGAAAACCGTGTTGAAGTTCGGTTTTACATATTTAGCTGATATGTTTCCTGTAACCATCACTTGAAATCAGATAACATTGAAACTGAAACTAGTCATCAGTAAATACTTTAGAGAACTAGTAAACGTTGAAAGCCATTTGAGTGGTCAACTTTCCTAGAAATAGCTTACTTTCGTTCAAGGTCTGGGAATGTGTTTTGTGGCTTTCGGAATCCACCTTTGAGCTGAACACCGGGGTGTAAATCTTGTCGAAGTTCGGTTTATGAGGTTCAGCTGATCTCTTTCCTGTTACTGCAACTTCAAATAAGATGGATCAAAAAGATAACATTAAAGATACAACAAGCCGCCAGTTAATAACTGATGCAGTAGTAAAAGTTGCAAGCCATTTAGGTGGTCAAACTTTGCTAGGAAACAATAGCTCACTTGTGTTCGACGCATGAGATTGTGCTTTGTGTCCTTCAGAATCATCCTTTGAGCTGAAAACTGTGTTAAAGTTCGGTTTTACATGTTTAGCTGATGTGTGTCCTTTGACTGCAACACATTGTATTCACGATGAGTCATCAGCTAATACTTAGAAGAACTAGTAATGTTGAGAGCTATTTTTAGTGGTCAAAGTTTCTCGTAAAACAATAGCTTACTTTTGTCCAACGCCTGCAATTGTGTTGTGTAACCTTCAGAATTTCCCGTCCAGCTGGAAGCCAAGTTGAAGTTCTGTTTTGAACGTCTAGCTGATCTGATCCCTTTTACTGTAACTGGAAATCAAATAACATTGAATTCACAAAGAGTCGTCATTTAACACTTAGATTATAAAAGTAACAGAAATCGTAAAACGTCTCATGAATACCAAAACCGATCCTCTAATGGACGTTTGACAAGCCCTAGTTCTGAGTCAATTAATTTGCAGTATTAGTTTGTTTTATTGGTTGTAAATTTAGTCAGTGTTGCTAATAGTAACATATAGCTATCAGAGTGCACAAAACTTGGAAGGAAGCTGTAAAACAGAATCGTGATAGTACCATACCGGTATACTTTGTACCAATAATAGAAAAAAATAGGTTATCGGCACGTGCACAGTTCAATGTGGTCCAAACCAGATTTTTGTTTCGTATAAGCAAATGAAACGACATCAAAATTCTTTCAAAAGATTATGTTAACATCATGAGCCCAAAGTTTGAGTCCGCTTCACAGTACAGAACCAGATGGAAACTGGTCCATAACATACTGAACAGGCACTATATTGTCCGGGATTAAATATTGGTACCAGTGTGGTATGGTTTGGTTTTGTATCATTGCATAGCCCCATATTGGATAACCGTTTCATTCTGTTAACATGTGTAATCTAATGATGTATAAACGCCAAAAGAACATTATCTAGAATCTGAGTTTCATATGAAAACACTCTTTTGTAAGGGTCTAGTAGGATTGACCCGAAAACACTCTTTTGTCCAATTCTTTTTTTCTCAAATACATAACTAATGCATTAACTATAATTACAAAAACAATATTACTTCAATAAAATTTATAAATCTTTGAATACAACAAGTCATGCACTTTAAATTAATAGTTAGGTGACACTCGTACCCTTTGATCCATTCGACCCATTAGACACATTCCCTTTTTCATATAATCTTTTATATTCCCAGAATATAAGAATTCATAGTTTCTCAACATAAATAATGTATAAGATCATATAACCTTTGGAACTTTGACGCTCTTGAATCCATGCATCATAATTATCTGCAAGGTAAATTGAAAGGTGATAGTAATTGTGATAAATAATGAAGCAGGTATTGAGGTTATGCTTCAATAACTTCATCAATATGGATCTTAATGTAAGGTAAATTGAAATGTGTTCTGTATAATGATCGAGAACCTCACCTTTCGAAGAATGGAAGCGGAGATTACATCCTGCTTCTCCAAATGAAGGTAATTTTCGAGTGACAACTTTGGGACCCATGGTGTTCCTGATGCTCCTTGGAATTCCATTCCTGTATATTACACAATCTTGCTTAAATACCAGTAAAATCATTTAGAATGTGGGGTTCTGTTTGGTGCATCTATGTTTTGAATAAAGCATCAATAAAGTGTTCAGGAGGTCAAATGGCCAGGGTAAGTAGGATTGGGCATTTAGTTTAAAGTTTGTGTTGACTTTGGACAAAATGGGTCAGGATGACGGTTTTGTTGACTCGCGAGTAACTAACACTCAGTTTCGCAGAAGTTCCCTACAGTTCCCAGATGCAGAACAACATGCCAACATTGCTTACGAGTACTTGTATCCCAACGAAAATTGCACAAGATTATCCAAGGAAAAACCGTTTTATCAAAACTTATGTAGGATTGACCTTAAGCTGCAAACGCATTTCAAGTTACAAACTGAGAGTTGGAACCAACTCTCTGATCCAAATGACTAGATTGGGGGACGTTTGGATATACACCTAAAGTGGTCATTGTGATTCCAAATCGCAATAATCAGTTTTGAGGGAAATGAGAAAATATGAGAATCAATTATTTCTGACTAATCAGGATAAAATTATTCAGATTTGGAAAAGCAGGTAGAAGGAAGCTCTAAGAAAACTGATTGGTGAATACGCCTACAAATACCAAAATATCTTATATATGAACTAATTATGTAAATTTGGTTTTTCAGGTCATAATAATTTGAAATCGCACATGTATCCACCCCCTTTCGGTAGGTCTGGTTAACGTTGTATTAAGCAAAGTAGCTTTCAAGCTAAAACTCCCACACAAATACACAGATCAGACTCAGTCTCATGAATATGTAAGCAATTATAAACTAACGTCCAAGCTTCCTTTAAAGAAAAACTAAGTCAGACTGAAAGATGGAGCAATCTGTGACAATGTGATGGTAAGAAATCGTTTTTTCCCCCGCAGATTCATCATTTTGCATATCTAATGGTTTTCCAATCGGTCGTGGTTATCAGTCAAACGGCCATCATTATCAATTTGACTTATGATTTCTGAACAGTAAGGCACAGGATATCTAGATTTGGAATAAGGTAATAAAATGCTCAGAAACTAATCAGTGACATACGAAAAACAACTTAGTTATCCTAGCTGTCAATCAATAACTGATCACCTAAACACACGTAAAACAAGCTAATTATCCTACCTGTCAATCGGAAACTGATGCGTAAAATAAACTAATTATCCTCACTATTGATGAAAAACCTCTTAATAAGATTCTTCAAGTCACACTAAACGCACATCAAAAATAGTTTTCAACCAAAAAATCTCACACTAGTACACAAATCAGAGTGAATATAGCATCTTATATATCCATAACAAGCACTAATAAGTCCTTAGTCCTATCAATCACCTTGAAACACGAACTTACGTGAGCTCAAAATACCCGTAACATCAACCAAACAACCAACTTCAGCTAAAACGCAACTAAATCGATCAAATACTGATAGATTTAACTTAACAAGCTAAATGTATTATCGTAAAATGAACAGGAACCTTAAACAGACATACTAATTAATAAACCGCTAATCAACAACATATGAACGTAACTATAAAATTAAAAATGTAGAAATTACTGATAAATCTAGTCTGATTAGTTTAACACATGATCGTATAGTGATTGCGTTAACATACATGAAATAAACACGTGATACGCAGAACAACATAAGTTCGAAATCAACAACAACGAACGCAGTAATGAATCCTTACATCTATCAAACACCTTCAATTTATATACATTTACACACACACACACACACAAAAAAAAAAAAAAAGACACGAATAACTAGTACACTATAAATTAGCGAAATGTTTCATGATATAGTGAACAAACACTGAAGCTTAAAATGAACTGAGATGAGATGATACCTGAGATTTATTAATGAAAATGCTGTGATTTTCTACTTTTTGGCGGTTAGGTTTGAAGATACTTTTTTAATTGGACTTTTGAATTTTGGAACTCTTTTTTTTTTTTTTTTTGTATTTATATTTTGGGGGAGGATGTTATATACAAAGTGACGTGAATGGACACCATGTTTTTGTAAATGTCGTTACAATTTAAGAAAAGAAAAGAAAATTTGAAATTGTGCTTGTAGCTTTATTGCTACTTTTCATTTGAAAGCTATATGTTTGACAAAAAGTAGATGAAGAATAGATGACGTCATCGAGAAACAGAATAAGTATAAATTAGCGATATGTTTCATGATATCGATAGAAAATGAATAAATGAGGTGTAAGTCAAAATTTAGATATTTGTAAGATATCTCATACTTAGCTAAAAACAATGATATTGGTGTATATTTTGGTGGTATAGGTGTGGCATGATGAGAAAAATTGTGTAAGATCGGTGATTATCTATATAGTATTAGTATTTAAGGTGTATAGTTTGATCTCGGTAATTGCTAATGTTAAGTTTTTAAGACGCGAAACTTAAAATCAGGTAACGTAAAAATATAATATTTAAAAAAATGTTAAACTTATCAATATACTCTATATTAGTATATTAAATGAGTGATAAGTTTAACGGAGCGCGTAAACATTGTTAAAACCTAGAAACTTAGGTTTAAGAATGCGTAAAAAGGTTTTCCATAAAAATGGAAAAGTGAAAATGTAACTCATAAAGTATTTACGTAAGAAAATTAATTACATGAACCACATAGACTAATAATAGTCTAGGTTTAGTTACGAGTTGAGTGTGTGTTTATCTTCGTACGCGATTAAACTAATTTAGTTCTTCGGAAAAGTAAATTTACTTCAAGTAAAAATATTAAATGACCTAAATAATCAAATAACGACGTCATAAATTGAGAATTGTTAAACTCATTTTGAACCAGGTCAAAAGAAAAAATGTCGATGACCTGACAGAAGGTTTAAAGCTCTTTTGAAAAGTTATTAAAGCATACATCATAATGTATCGTCGGACGGTATAGAATGATTTGTGGTCCCAACAGCAAGAGTTTGGATATCAAAAGTGAGATATACATTGGAGGGTTTAAATAACCATTTTATTGTATAAAAACCATTTTATTGTATAAAACTACCTACTTTTTATAAATGTATTTTCACATCTCTGTTTGGAGATAAGAGTATGGATCTAATGAGAAGAAATATTTAAATGAGAAGAGTGAGAAAAAATTGGAGCCATATATTTTAAATAAGAAAAAATAAATAATAAGGAGATGCATATAATATTTGTGGTTGTGGTTTCTTCTCATTCTTCTCATTTTAATTTCATTTCTCATTTGATCCTACCGGATAAAAGCAAAAAGGAGATAACAGTAAGGGAATACAAGACAAAATAAGAGCTGTACTTCAAGTTATTAGCTTTTAATGAGCAACATGTCACACTGTTCAATTTTAGTCGCCTCATGTCGTTGGGAAACACCCAATACTAACATGTATGGATCAACCAATTGGGTTTTGGTGTGATTCGGGATCAACTTAATTTGTTTTGGAAGAGTGTATTAGCCGATATATAGTTGGCTCAAGCCTGTGTGTGCGTTAGGATCCATTATGGTTTTAATATTGCTTCTCATATGTACTTTAAAAATAGTTATTGTTAATACAAATAAACCATAAAAACATTTATTTATATTTTACGATCTTTTAATGTTTTGTCGATAACAAATGTAAAATCATTTTAACGAAATAAATAAAATACGTAAAAGCTTCGGCCAATAATTCTTAACACACATTTACTAAACATATTAAAACCATCAAAACATGTTTAGTAAATAAGTTATATAAAATCAACGACATTTTATAAAACACTAACAAGTAATATTGCTTACATCTTATAAAATGTATATGTATAACAAGTAATAGTGTTTACATTTTATAGAAATGTATATATGTACTTTGTATATGTCAGAATGTAAAACCAAAGTCACGACCCACGATCCATCGATTGCAGACAATGAATGTTGTTCCATACCCATGGTGCATGATCCATAACCCATGACCCATTGCATGACATCATGCATGAAGTCATGTTGGATATTATCCATGACCCAAAGTCCATGACCCATGACCCAAGATCCAGAATCCAATGACTAGGTACAGTGCATCTTGTTGGGTATTCATGATCCAATGCCCATAACCCATAACCCAGTTTACAACCCAAAATCCGGACTAAACTGACCCAAGTGGCGGATCCGGATTTGACTAGGCGGATCCCTCCGCTGGAGGATTCGCCGTAACAAATGGACAAGAGACATGTTTTTCTATAAATAGTGAGTATTTCTCTTACTCACTACCACTCTTAGATATACTTTCTCCCATTATTCTAACATCACTAACCATGATTCAAAGGATCATTCTATGTAGTTTTATGTTTGTGTGATTCTCAGGTTCCTCTTAAAGCGAGATCACCACTTTCAAGACGCAAGGTCAAGGTCATGAGTTGCTAAGTCATCATCAAGATCACCAAGTGCATCTTGGTGATAGTTCTTCCTCCTCCATAGAAGTGTCGTGTCAAGGCATTAGTGAAAGGTGCCGAAGTGTCGAGTTGAAGGAATTAGTGAATGGTGCCGAAGGTGTACATTCGATATGGTGCGTCGATGTACAAGATGTATATTTTAGGTTAGAGGATGTTGATATCCTCTCTAGTGTTGTAACAAGGAGTGTGTCTCCTTTGGGTAGTTGTGTTGTGGTGTAGTATTGGGTAGTAGTTCCTCCTTTGTGATCGAACTCGGTATCTAGCCTTGTACCGGATAAGTGTAGGCGACGTTGTGATAGGTTTGGTTTTACCTGGTGGAAGAACTCGGTGTTTAGCCTTGTACCGGATAAAGAGTAGGCGACGTTGTGAAGGCTTCTCCGTCACATTAAGGAGCTTGTGTTGTGTAGTGCTTGCAAACTCTCGAGTGGGGTACTTGGGGAGTGAAGTAAGGCAAGAAGGTGTCCTTGTAGCCGAACCACTATAAATACTTATGTCGTGATTTTGTGTTCCTTTACTCTTTATCTTTTGCATTACTACTTATATGCTTATCTATCAATATCCAACACACAAACTAAATAGATTGACATAAGTCGATCTAAATACTTTAAAACGAAGTTTTAATCGGTAAAACTATTCAACCCCTATTTCTAGTTTTCCATAGACTATTTAGGAATGGTTTGGATGCGTCTTTTTGGGTTTATTATGAAAACCGATTTCGTGCTTTGTAACATGTCAGAAGCCTGTTTTTGAAATAAACTATCTAGATACTTGACCCAATTTTGTTCATAATTTATTTTATGTTACATATAAAAGCATGAACTATATGTTAAAAAATTCCAGTCATAATATCCCAATTTAATTTATTTGGTCATTAAGAAAAAAAAAATATATATTGTGTTGCCCTCTATTATAAATTATGTGTTTCATTTTCAGATACAATCCATTTATCTTTTTAAATTAATCTATATATTGTAACAAAAAAGTTACAAAATCATGTACCAATAAATTAACACTTTCTTTTTGCATTAGTCTAAATGTTATCACGAAAAAACCTATAATAAAAACATTGAAACAAGAAGTAGGTATCGATGTAGTAACTTTGTGCAAGATGCATGCTATAATATATCTAATATTCTACTACTACAGATTGAACAAATAATTTTTCTTTTATCATCCATTTGGATTTGTTTATCATATGAAATATTATATAGAAATATAAAACTACAACCCGTATACAAAAATATATACACTTTCATAGGATCTTACAATCCCGATCCGATCCTACGATTACGATCTTGCAAAGCCGAAAACGATCATAGGTAGGATCCCGATCTTAACAACATTGATTTCAACTATTAATACCCATATGTTTCAAAAGGAAACTATTAATAGAAATCGAAAACCGGCTTGACCCGGAACGCTTCAAACCTGACGGGTTGACCCAGTTTAATTTGACTCGTTTTTCGATCCAATCTGTTGGGTTGACCCGGTTTAAATTGACACGTTTTTCGACCGAAACGGTCCAATCGATTGAATCATCCCAGGTTTCAAAATATTATGTTTAATCCTCAAATTCGTTTATAACTTATAAACTTTTTTTTACCACTAAAACTATCTGCTGCAATAAAATCTCGTTGTTATGAACGGTTACTCGTAATACTAACGCAGTACCCTAAAAACTTATAGAGAATCACAATTACCTTATAAGATAATGATTACTATGGTGTTTGCGATTTTGGGACCATTTATTAGGAAAGATTGAAAGCATAAAATGTGATAGTTAGATTGAGATTTTGAACTGGGATACTAAAAAAAAAAAAAAAAAAAAAAAAAAAGGTCAACGACCATCTCATGTAGGGTCCAGTAAAGTAAAGATAACACGATGGGCAGCTACAACATTTTGAAAGTTGCTAATTTAGATCTGAATGTAACTTTGACTTGGGGTGTCGGTTCAAAATCTTTAATACAGTAGCTCTTAATTTTGGGAGGTGCAATAAAAGGGTAATGTAGCTCTTAATTTTCGGAGGGGCAAAAAAAGGCTCTAATGTAGAAATTTATATATATGTATACCATACCAGTAAACAAACACACCCAGTATTCTTCTATTCTATCGTTCAAAAAGTATTCTTCTATTCTAGACAAATTCTGCCTAATCAGTAGTATTCTCTCAATGGGCAATATATTGGATTTTGATTCTGTTCCTGATACGCTGAGCAAGAATATCTCTCCCCCCGAACTTACTCGACTATGTGTCTTCGGAAATGAAGAGAAACTTTCTCAATCTGTATCAACTCAACCCATAATCACCAGTGGTATTGTCTTTTTTCTTTTCTTTTTTTAATTTAATTTCTATATATAGAAAGGACCTGTGCCCCCCCAAAATTTTGGGGCAATAGTGTAATATTTTGATATTTTAAGGGTAGTTTTATTTTCTAATTAGTTGGCTCTCCTAAAAATTTGTCATCTAAAACTCAGCTCATCAATATGACAATATGTAATCTCTCTAATCCAAGAGGATGTTTTGATAATTTCCTTTGGTGTTTTTTGAAATGCAGTTTCGTTGTATCATGTTTCTTTTGAAATAGCCATGTCTATGTCTTAATAAAGAAAAGCTAGTTAAAACTCTAATAATTTCGGCCCTCCCAAGAATAATTGTCAAGTTCCGTCTAAGCGGTGACTACTTTCTCCCTCCCAAGTCAGGGGGTGTTTATATAGCAGGCTTATAGCTTATGTGGTTTCCGGCATATTTCATAAGCTCACCTTTTTGTGGCTTATTTTAAAAGTTTTCGGCTTATATAAGCTTATTATGACATGATAAGCTTATATAAGCCGAAAACTTTTAAAATAAGCTATGATAAGCTTATATAAGCCGAAAACTTTTAAAATAAGCCACAAAAAAGGAGCTTATGAAACATAAGCCGAAAACAAAACAAGTCATAAGCCCGCTATATAAGCTTAAACAAACACCCCCTTAAATGTTTATATTTTCATTTTAATTGTTCAAAATAAATGTCTGATTACAGATTCAACAAATCAAAACATTCTTAAATAGCAACAATGATATATTATTAGTGTTTTATTAAAGACCGTGTATTTTGAAAGTAAACATTTAATTTCATTCAATGAAGTGAGATTTATTCTGATGTTGTTACTTGTTTGCCTAATCTATTTAGATTTTGAGCTGGGGGATGACAATACCAAAAAGATATTAGCTGCACTAAAGCAGCTGACTTTCCGTGAGCAACATGTTATTGTTCAATTTTGGTCACCAGCTCATCTTGGGAAGCACCAAGTACTTACAACTATGGATCAACCATTTGGTCTTGGTGAAATTGAGGAGCAACTTACCTCATATAGGAAGGAATCTCAGCGCTATCTGCATGTTGTGGATAATGATCCTGAAGAGGAAGAGCTCAGTCCTCTTGCTCGAGTGTTTAAACGACGACTGCCCGAATGGACTCCAGATGTGGCTAATTACTTGCCAAAACAATTTCCCCAAAAAGAGAGCGCAATTCGTTGCAACCTCCATGGATATCTGGCCTTACCAGTTGTTGACTTATTTACAAGTTCATGTGTTGGTGTGCTTGAAATCTTGACATCATCAAAGTATATAAGTTATGCATACGAAATTCAACAAGTTCAAAGAGCCTTGAAGGTTTCTTCTCTCCTCTAATGATCTATTTAGTTCTGTAGTTTTATTTTAGATGGAAAGGTAAGGGATGGGAAGGGAAATAACAAATATTGATGTTCTTTAATTTTTTTTAAGAGGAAAGATAGGGGACGGGAAGGGGTGAGGAAGGGAAGTTATGGGGTTTTATGTGTAGATTTGTTCCTTCCAAAATTGGGGGGTTTTGGAAGGGAAGTGGGTCACTAACATTATAGGCTTGTGTTAAATTACAATCATATCCTTTTTTTTTCATGCGCATTGCATAACTTCGAACTAGTTATCGCATTTCACATAACTTTCTGCAGCCACTTTTTTATTCATATTAGTATAAAATGATGCGACCTGATGTGTATGTAGATCGTATGAAGGAATTCTTGAGATGACCAAATGCCTATATGACCCGTCAACCTAAAAACCAATCAAGTACACCTCTTGATATCCCTAAAAATTTACCCTTTGTGTCATGATTTGCCAATCACAATCTTCTGTTAATAAACTTGTACACAATTAATTACTTACATTATTGAAATTTAACGAAAGTGAGTATCTTTTTAAAAGTTTGACCTTGCTAAATGGTTAGAACTTGCTCGCAAGTTTTCAATTTGCATAAAAATGCTGATATATATCCTTTTTTTTTTTTTTTTTTTTACTTTTTTGCTTTTATTACTACTATTGCCTGGCCAAATGGTGAAATAAAGGTACAATCACTACAAAGAAACAACTAGTGTATATAGTTTTGAGGGTATATTAGTAATTTTGTTAGTTTTGCTATCCTTTCCTTACTACTTAAAAATACAAACTCAAGAACACAAATTTTATGAATTGATATTACATCGCGATTTTTGATTCATTCATCGTTTACGCATTACGAGATTATACAAGACAATCGTAATGCGTAAACGCGCGAATGAATCAAAACGCAATGAAGATCACCTCCCAAATTTTAATAATCACTTTCTTCACAGTGTCTATTTTAAGACCATGTATTGGGTTAATTACAAACCATTCATTAACTTCAATGGTCATCTGGATATATCCAACTTAATTACAGCCATATCTATCTTGTATTATCAAACATTTATTATACGCCAGCCATCACAAACCGCTAAAAAACCAAAAAATCAAAAGAGACCACTTGTCGCCGCCACTTTACAAGAGTATTATGCTAGTCTTAACTCGTGTTTGTGTGTCGGTACATACTTCGGTACTTGGCACATACGTCATTTTAAATGGACCAAACCATTGTGGCTCAGGCGCTGCTTCTAGTCCATAAAATTATTTCTTTAAAACGTTGCTTTGTTTATCACATATATGATTATTATATAAAGAGTCTCCAAATGCAATGGAAAGCATAAAACGTTTAGTCTATTGACATTCTAAATATCATGTTTTTGGTTGTATTCTCATTCTCGTTTCCATGGTGTTATCTTGCAGACAACAAATCTAATAACCACACAAGCATTTGACGGCCCCACGATACATGTGAGTAGATACCTTTTCCAAGTTTTTTTCTTTTTTTTTTTGGTTAGATACTCGTATGCTTTCTTAAGCTTATTTTTGGACACGCCTTTGACACGCAGTTTCACGATGCACATGGGCAAAATGAGTTGGAAAAGATCTTCAATGTACTAAAACTTGTGTGCCACACTCACAGATTACCTCTTGCTCAGACATGGGCCACGTCCCCACTCACTACTTTTGCTTCCCATGATCAAATTCTAAAAAAGAGTTGTAGCAGTTTTCATACTAGATGCCTTGGAAAAGTTTGCGTGTCAACAGCTGCTTTACCATTTTATGTTCAAGACTTGCGCTTGTGGTCATTTAGGGAAGCATGTAAGGAGCAACACTGGGACAAGTCCTGTGGCTTTGTAGGCAGGGCACTATTATCCCATGGTTCATGTTTCTGTGAAGATTTAACCAAACTTAGTCAAGAAGAATACCCTTTGGTTCACGAAGCACGCATGAGTGAGTTGAGCAGCTGCTTTGCAATCTTCTTGCATAGTATAGAAAGCAATAATGACTATGTCTTAGAGTTTTTTCTGCCGTTACACAGAGAAGATGGTAGCGATGTACAGAACTTGCTGCACACATTGAAGCTCATCATCGAAATAGCCTCGGTATTTGAACTGGGTGATTCTATAGAACCACTTACGAATCTGTCCTCAAACATAGAACCTGATAATATCCAAACATCCTCGTACTTGATCGAAACAAACCCTCAAACTACCATCATATCCTCAATCACAACAACTAAGACCAAGATACTGGAGACAGTTTCATCAGATTCAGAGTTGATTGTGGCAGATGTAGCTAAAACCAACTCTACACATGTAGTAAACCAATTATCACCTACTTTTCTTAATAATAATGGTGGTTCCATACCTAGCGCAGAAATTGTGGTGCATGATCATGTTATAAGAGACAATGACAATACTACTTCCAATCGTGATATGGTCATGCAGATAACAACCGGAACCATTGCTGATGCTGGAGAAAAGAGCAACCGTAAAAGAGGTAGAAAGCGTAAAATAGACTCTCTTACAATGGAGGAAGTCAAGAAACATGTTGGTAAACCACTAGATGAAGCTGCGGCGATGTTTGCTGGTAAGTCATCTTATTTGTTTATAGGTAATATGTAGGCTTTCATTCGCATATTTCTTCACAATAATTTTTTGGCCATTTGTATCTTTTCCAGTCAGCCGGTCTACATTGAAGCGTTTCTGACGAAATAATAAGATGGCCAGTTGGCCATTACCAAATCACAACAAAAAAACTGCCCGTACTTACTCAAAGCTGTCACAAACATCACGGTCAAAGCAAAACTTACAACAGTCTTCGAATGTACGTTTTGGTTTATTTGGTGTCGTGATCCTATTGGTGAGGGTTAAGCGGTGGAGTTGTGCAAGTAAATGTCATGGGTTTTCAGGCAATTGGTGGAGTTGTGGGAAGCATAGCCATCTTTCTTTTAAGTCAGATTCAATATACCAAGTAGCACAACTCATGGTACTCCTGAAACGGTGGAAAAATAAGTCAACCAGGCATGCAATGCAGAAAAGAGATCACCTCGAGAGCACAGGAAAACCGCTAAATGAATTAAATGTTGATAGGAAGCTTCCAAATTCAAAATTTTTTTGTGCATCCCGAGAACAGTTTATGTCCAATGTAGTCTCAGATATAAGGAAGGTGACAGTGAAGGTGATGCTGGAACGGGACCTTTCTTGGCTGGAGGATCTGGATCTTTCATGGCTGGACTCCCTCGAGCCGGACTCCTCCGAGCAGGAGCTGGACCTTTCCAGGCTGCCCATCCCCGGGCAGGACTTCCCCTGGCATGACGTAGACTTAATTTAAGATGATATGATAAAGTTTCAAATCCCTATTACATCGAGCCTGTTTGAACTGCAAAATGAAGTGGCACATAGAACCAAGTTAAAGAGTGCAGGCTTTCGTCTAAAATACAAGGATGAAGACGATGACCTGAAATTCCTTGCTTGTGATGCTGACTTGCAGATCTAAAAAATGGTCCATCTTTAATTGATCTATTTTTAAAGAACACCTCCAACTTTTAACAAAGTTTGCATTTAAGACCTCCTAATTTAAATTACTCTTATATTTGGTGCAATAGGTTTGAACACACATATTTCCCTGTTCTATTATATAATTTATCTTTTAAACTATTTTTACATTGTAAAAGTTGCACTTTAAAATATATAATGTATTTACCTTTAACATGATAATAGTATAAAATGTTTGATATATTTTTTCAGTTTTATCACAAAGAAAAGCTATCTTGCTAAAAAAATATATACCTATTATAATTATAATTAACTATAGCGTGTTTTTTTCTAGTTTTAATCATATAAAATTTTCAAATCTGGCTCAGATTTATTCAACATTTTTTTATATATCTTTTTGTGTTATAAACTTATAATGCAGTTAAACCGGCCTACAAACTAATTTAATTTTAGAGAAATGATGCATAGTCCTAAAACTTGGCCTAAAAGTGGACCTAAAAATACTTGACAAGATCTTGACGGATTGTAAAATAAGCGGGTCCCTATCTGCAGCCGTCATGATTTTTACAAGTGTTTTTAGGTCCAAGTTTTAGGCCTATGTATCATTTCTTTTAATTTTAAACTAGATAGTTGTCCAAGAAACCTTTAAGTTAATACACGAGCTTTGTTTATAAATGTGAAAGATATTGTGTTGTTTGTTTACAACTTTTAGTAAGGGCATTATTATATCATCTCGCCCAGGGCATCTGAAAACTCAGGAGTGGCCATGTCTACAGGTTGTCATATGTATGTATAATATGTTAGTATCAGTGATGTTGGATCCACGATCATTGTATCGTGATTCAATACGCATGATACAAAATCGCCTTTCCCTTTATCTATATATGCCGGTGCAAACGGTAGACTAACATCTTGATCGCCACTCCGAGTGGTATGAATACCGCTCTGGTTTACCCTAGTCCACGTGCTTGGTGCTTGTTGTTTCTTAAATTCAAAGTCTTATTTATCCATCTATTTGGTCTTATTATTATTTCATCGTGACTTTTGTCTGTCTTATTATATCCATCGCTTTATTGCTTGAATTATGGCTATTGGTGATGATAATATTGGTGGCTCTTCCATCGAGAAAAGCTTATCCTTTGGTGATGCTTTATATTTACACCCTAACAATACCAATGGTACTCCCATTATTTCTATTAAACTCACTGAACCGAAAATTATAAAATATGGAATATGGCCATGACTTTTGCTTTAAGGAACCATAATAAGTTAGGGTTTATTGATGGTACTTGATAAGAGATGATTCAACCCTAGTCTTGCTAATCAATGGGATACTTGTAACTCGTTGTGGTTACTTGGATTCTTAATTCTCTCACCGAACTATTTGTCGGTGCTATATATGCTAAACCGCTTATGAAATGTGGAATGATCTTAAAGATACCTATGATAAGGTTGATGGTTCACTATCTTTAACTTGCATAAAAATATAAACTCTTAGTCAAAGTGGGTCATCTCTTGCCGATTATTATAACAACCTTAACTCTTTATGAAAACAATTTGATTGTATGATCACTTGCCTCCCCGCACTTGTGAGGTCGCAAAACATTTTGAAAACATAATCGCCTAATCAAGTTAATGCAATTTCTTATGGGTCTTGATGACTCCTATGTCCCCATCGAAGCAATATTTTAACCGAGATCCTTTACCTAATGTCAAAACTGCTCTCGTTGTCTCGAGAAGAATCTCACGAAATGTTTCATCCGGGAATAGCTCGCTAAACCCAATGCTACGACCTTTCCGCAAAAACGTCTCGATGGTGGAAATTTTTTTGATAAAAAGGTTTTAACAACAAAGGTTCCGGTTTTAATAATGGTAACACTCAAATAGCAGAGGACCAAACATGAATCTCAAATGTACTAATTGCAAAAACCCGTCACTTTGTTGATAGATGTTATGATCTTGTTGGTTATCCCGCCGGATATGTTAAAAGGAATTTTAATGGTAAACCTTTCAAGAAGTAATAATGTTTCATGAAACTAATCATGTCACCGATAATAGTGCTAGCAACTCCTGTTTCCTTGTCTAATGAATAGCTCTCCGGACTTATGAGTCTTCTCAATGACAAAATGTGTCATCTCGCTAATGCCAACTTAGGTGTAAAATTTTTCAGAACCTTCTTTAATGGTGTGACAACTCGTAATTTCGTGTCATTTTACAAACATTGAAAATTTCACTATTCATCTCGGAATTTACTATTCACCGTTACTATTCAAAATTTTACTATTCACCGCTTTGAGTCAAGTAATATTCGAGAACGTATTTCAAAATTACTATTCACGAGACACTATTCATTCCGGAGAAAATCACTATTCACGAGTCACTAACCATCATTTTTCGTAAACTAGGTTTACGAGTATCAATCACGCGTAACACGGAGGGTTGTCTGCGTATTCATGTAATATTATCAAGGACATTTCATATAGACTAGAATTAGTCTACATATCATTAGTAACATCATTACATATCAATATTATGCATGGGTTTGCATTTTTCATTAAACGTTTATTTTCCTATTAAATAAACGCTATCGCGTAAACATTTATTTTGAATATTGATCCGACACTTCCAAAAAAATAATCCTAATATATTTTTATACTCATTTTAAGACTATAAAAATTATATTATTTATTTACCCGATGATTTCAATTTATTTTGTATATAAATTGTTATGTATATACAATTCTGACGGTTTTTCAGAATTCAACACGATAAATATTTATTCACTCAATACTTGTAAGAAATGTATTTTATAATTTTTATGACTTCAATACATTTTATTTCGCATCGTTAAAATCTATTTTAGTTAAACGCTACAATTAATACCTAATTATAATTACTTATTACACAATATACTTAACAAATAATACTTTAACTCATTAAAAAAACATAACCCCCTAAATATCTTATGGTCACCACCTATGTCAAACAAGTGATCAAATTGATCTTTTATACTATTGTACACCTAGCCAAATTTTTTTGATATTATGTTGGCCTAAACACAGACAAGCACACATATTGAATGTGTAAAAGATATTTTTTTCTCTCTTCCTCTCCATGAAGGCCGGTCATCCTCAAAATCCAAGAAGAAACCATAAACTTTTCATGATCCATGTATTAATCAAGTCTTAGAAGTAATCTTGTTAAGGTTTTGAAATAAAAACCTCAAGAATTATTAAGCATACTTTTCTCAAAACTCTTCAATCATTCAAGTAAGCATTTTATGATTTTTATTACTCTTTCATATTCATATTTATGTTGTTTCATTATTTTCATAAGAAAAACATGCATGAATTCCATGATCCATACCACTTTTATTGGTTTTAGTACATGTAATGAATTTTGATTATCCAAATAATTATCCTTGAAACATATTATGTTTGGTGATATCTAGGAACCCATGACACCCTAAGAAGGTGTATGGTAGGATTATAATAGCTTCGGAGTTGTTTTGAATTGGTTAGAATAGGTTTTGCGAGAAAAACTCATTTCGACAAGTTTTATAAAGGGTCCGTCCATATTTGTGAAATCTGAAAATCCGGCGTTTGTAAAATACTTTGGGCTAGATATTCAGAAAATATACTTTAAAACGAAAACGTGGCGCTTGAATGGGTTAAAACGAGCTATAACGAAGAAGTTATGCTATTTTCAAATTTGACGACGAAAACTATAAAATCCAGAAAATTCAGCATGTTATATTAACTTTTACGAGTCAAAATGAGTCTTAAGCGCTATAAAATGTGTCGACTTATCAAAAATATATTAGTATATATTATCACGATTCCGAGGATATATAAAGCGAGAAAACGGACTTATAACGACTAAGTTATTCACATTTTAAACAAGTTGTCGTAACTATTTTATAAAAGTATAACTAATATATTTTCTAATAGACAAACTTATCGTCATGAATGACCATGTTGAGGGTCGCTTTTAACATTGATGTAGTACTTTTATAACATGATGTCTTCTAGTAAAAGTAAGTTCGCTAGCATAGTTTCCAAAATGCCCACCATTTGTCAAACGGAGTTGTAACGAATAAAATACGGTCACACAAACTTTGCCGAAAACCATCCTTAAACAATATTTTGGATACAAGTACCTACTTTACCTATGTTTTCTCCATGATCGAGACCTCTAGGATGAAAACTTAAATGCTAAAACTTTGAGATAATGATACAAGCTTCCCAAAACCGTTGAGTTCGTTTCCTAACGCCGACGTGCACCATTTTACGACTAGCTTTTCAAGGCCGTTTAGTCACTTTCATGAAATTGTCAAATGACATTATTTTACTGACTAAAAGTTATAATTTCATAATAAATCATTAAATGACTATCGAGGATATCATTTCAACGTAAATACTTGTAAAGTATTTTATAATATGACGAGATGTCATAAACATGTATTTCGACGATAAACAGATTTTCAAACGCATAAGTGGTATAGATTACATGGATTTGCATGCACGACATTGTTTCATGTTTTACATTAGAACATATCATTCATAATAGGTCACGGTCGAGGTTGCGCATCATTTCGAGATTGCCATTACATCATCATTATCATTGCAACATGTGAGTTTTCATAGCCTCGATTTATTCAAGTTTTATTTATTTCAAACCTACGGGGAGAATACATTCACATCATTTTATTACGATACCAAGTATATCAAATTCATTTACATTGCTTAAGTTACCTCATGCCAATTGAATGTCCCCATTGTATAACATGAACCGTTAATTCCGAAAGAAGCGAGGGTGAGTGGATAGATCTATCGAGGTGACTCTCCATCCGGGTTGGTGGATTCCAACCGGTTAAACGGATGCATTTCATTTAATAACATTATTTGAGTTGTTTGGCAAACACTGTTGGGCGAACATCATGATCAATCTAGTTTCGTGTCATGGACTTATAGCAATTGTATCATTTTGTGACATCATTGTCATACATAACTTATACTTGTGGTAGTCGTATTAAACATTTTACATGAACTCTATGAACTCACTCAACCTTTGTGTTGACACTTTTAGCAATGTATTTTCAGGTAACTAAGGCATATACTTCATGGCATGCATGTGGACATATCATAGAGTCGCGGTGACGACGCGTCTCACATGGGATTTATACACTTTAAAAACATCGTTTGACTTGTACCAAACTTATTTTCCGCACATAGTAACTTTCATTTGGGACCTATCTTTGTAACTCGAATGTTTTTAATATATCAAACGATGTTCTTTTCAAACGACACTTTAGGTCGCTCAATATAACTGTGATTGTGATGCTATGACACCAACCCTGTGAATTCCATTCCACCGCAAAACATGTAATTGGGGTGTGACAAATGGCGATGTCAAGTTTAATATAAACTTTAACAAATTTTTAACAACAACACAAAATCTTTATCCGAAACATCGGCCTTGGTTGGATTGTTGACTGTGCAAATCAAGACATGACCGTGTTCGAAAACTTTTAATCAATGTTGTTAACATTTCAAATCTTGGCTTAACTGTTGGACATCCCAACGGTACTCGTGCCTTAATTACAAAATTGGTGATTTAAAGGTCAATAATGACCTAACTCTTTTTGATGTACTTATTGTTCCCGAGTACAATGTTAGTCTCTTGTCTACATTCATAAAATTGCTAGAGACAATAAGATGTTTGTTGGGTTTAATGAATCCAATTGCTATATATGAGATTTACATCAAAAAGGATTGTGGGATTGGTAAACAATACAATGGGTTATATATGTTTGATATTGATTCTACATGTAAGATTATTTCTAATAACCGCATATCTGCTTTGTCATGTTTCTAGAAATCTTTGGCATCAAAGACTTGGTCATCCCTCCGACCAAGTCCTACACATACTTAAACCCACTCTTAAATTCGATAGTACATCCGAAATCGATCATCTCTGTGATACTTGTAATAAAGCTAAACAAACCAGTGGAACCATTCCTCTAAGTGAACATAAATCAACTAAATTGGCCAACTTGTCCATCTTGATGTATGGGGACCATATAAAGTCACTAGCAGAGATGGTTACGAATATTTTTAACAGCTTGTTGATGACTATTCGAGCGGTGTGGGTTTATATGCTAAGGGAAGGATGATGTTTATGTTTCCATTGTTAACTTTACTCATATGCTATCAAATCAATTTGAACACAATGTCAAGATTTTTAGAAGTGATAATGGGACGTAATTTGTCAATAATAAACTTCAACAATTTTTCCATGAAAAGGAATTTACATCAAACCTCTTGTGTTTATACACCACAACAAAATGGTATTGCAGAAAGGAAACATAGGCATCTCCTTAATGTAGCTAGATCCCTTATGTTTGTGGGGAATTACCTCTAAATCTTTGGTCCGAATGTGTTCTAACCACGCCTATGTCATAAACAAGTTACCTCTTCGCCTGTCTGCAAGTCCCCTTCTTCCTTGTGTATGGGCATGACCCTTCACTCTCTCTCCTTAGAGTCTTTGGCACTTATGCTATGCCACCATTCTCAACATCTCGATAAATTTGGTAGTAGGTCCGAAAAAGTGTCCTTATTGGTTACTCAAATGAGAAGAAAGGCTATAAACTCTTGAGCCTAGAAACAAAAATATCTTTACTCCGAGATGTCAAATTTATGAAACCTGTTTTCCTTCAAAATGAAAATACTTTGTCAAAACCTTTTGTTGAAACTTTTACCAAAAGATTTAAATCACAAAATTTCTTTGACTCACAAATAAGTCCCAATGATGAAGGAGAGTGACATCCTATGATGATGGCACGGTGGTAAGTCATCCTACTAGGATTGACGAACCGTTGCAACATCTATAGATGATAATACACACCCGAGGGCACCATATCACATGAATCACATCCTGCTAATGCATCTTCCGATTCTACCGATACAACACCGATTCTCACGAACAAGAAAGAGGCTTGCCAACCATCATCGCTAGAAGGTCAACCGAGTATCTAAGTTGCCCAGAATCTTAACGACTTTATTATAGAAGGAAAAGTCAAATATGGTGTTGAAAATGTTGTTAATTACTCTAATCTTAACAAAGATAATTATCGCTTTGCATCTAGTCTTAATAAAAGTATTGAACCCACCATTATGAAGAAGCTATCCTTGATAGTAATTGGGTTGATGCTATGAACTCGAAATTGAGGCCTTAAATGAAAACCATGCTTGGGATATAACCGATCTACCTCCTAATAGAACTCCTATTGGCTACAAATGGATCTTTAAAATCAAATATAAAGCCAATGGTGAAGTTGATAGATACAAGGTTAGATTAGTTGTTAAAGGTTATAACCAAAGGAAGGAATAGACTATGATGAAACTTTTCTCCTGCTAGAAAATGTCTCACGTTAGATGTCTTATTGCCTTAGTCAGTAAAAACAAATGGCCTCTTTTTCAACTTGATGTTAACAATGCTTTCTTGTATGGAGATCTTGATGAGGATATCTATATGACCATCCCCAAGGGTTCTGAATGAGAACAATAAAATAAAGTTTGTAAACTTGTCAAGTCTCTATATGGCCTAAAACAAGCTCCCGTGAAATGGAATGAAAAACTTGTCGTTGTTTTAAAAGAAAATAACTTTGTTCAACTGTTAATGATCACTCTTTGTTCACCAAAACAGAGAATAACAAGTTTATTGCTCGCTTGTTTATGTGGATGATATTGTTCTTATCGAAACCGCATTGATGAGATAAACCTATTCAAAGAGTTTCTAAAATCAAAATTTCATATTAAAGACTTGGGAAATCTAAAATACTTTCTTGGCATTGAGGTTCTAAAACTGGAATGACATTTGTCTCTCTCAAAGAAAATATTGTCTTGAACTCCTCAAAGAATTTGGCCTTCTTGGGTGCAAACCGTGTCCACTCCTATGGAACCCAACTCGTCCTTCCATACATTCCCACCGCCGATGATCCTTACTTGTCAACATCATCGGTTATCGGGTTACTTGGGAAACTTATCTATCTCACCCATACAAGACACGACATCTCATACTCGTTCATTGTCCGCACAATATATGCATTCTCCCTTGAAATCTCATCCGAATGTGCCTCAATGTCCCGAGATATCTAAAAGGAGCTCCAGAAACGGTCTAAGGTACAATTTCAAAGAACTCGAAAATCATCTTCAAGGATATAGTGATGCCGATTGGGCCAAATGCAAGAAAACCGTAAAATCATTGTGGTATTGTGTTTTCTTTAATGATTGTCTCGATCTCATGGAAAAGTAAAAACAAAACACTCTTTCAAAATCTTCCACGAAGCGAGTATAGATCTATGTCATCTGCTGTGAAATCATTTGGATTCAAAAATCTTAAAGGATCTAAAAGTTGATATTAATCTCCTCGTTAATCTTTTCTCGTGATAACAAACCGCTTTACAACTTTCATCAACCCTGCTTTTCCATGAAAGATCAAAACACTTTGAAATTGATGTTCACTTCATCGGGAAAAAATTGCTAGAGGTGTTATTAGTGCAAAAAGATTGGCTCCTCAAACCAAATCACGACATACTCACTAAAACCTCCCAATCTATCAAGATAAATTTTGTGTGAAAAATTGATATTGTTTGATATGTTTGCCCATCGATTAAGGGGAATGTTAAATTTTGGAGTATCAACTGTGGGAAACATATCATTCTATCAATTCCTAATGGCTTTCAAGTTATGTTCATTGCGTAGATTCTGAGGGGTTAATCATGGACAAAGAATAAAAGGTTTAAAGTTCCAAGAAGCTTGTTTCATCAAGCTTTCTCATTTCACGATGAGTCATTTGTAGCCGTTAGAGGGTCTTAGTGTAACTTAATCTCCTATTTAATAAGTCCCTTAATCTAGGGTTACACACACTTGAGTGTGCGCCTTTTGTATCACTCTCTACTCTTCCTTTCGATCATTTCATTGATCTTGTCTTGTCTTTACATTTACATGATTATTGTCTCATTGACATTAATCTAATCTTGTAACATTTGGATACTATTAGAACTTAATCTAAGTCGACTATTGCGCTTAGATCTGAATAAAGGTTCTATTGTTCATCTTGTGTTGCCTATACTTTCGTACACCCCCTCTGGTGACACATAAAGGACGCTACTACAAAATAGTAACATACTCACACTTATTAGAGCATCTTGTCACACTTTAAAGTGTGACAAATCAAAAAAATCACACTAGTATACGTGTGAACCAATTAGGTGTAGCAAATATTTTTACACTAATATATGTGGAGCTTTATGAATATTTTTCACACTTCTAAGTGTGAAAGTTTTAAAATAATTCTTCACATTTTTAAGTGTGATTATTTTGACTTTGAAATAATTCTTCACACTTTAAGTGTGAGATTGAAATTCTTCGCACTTTTTAAGTGTGATGATTTTGAAACAATTGTTCACACTCTTAAGTTCACACTCTTAAATGTGAATATCTATAAAGAAAAGAGTTTCTTGGTTCATAAAGTGTGAAAATAGAGCAATTACTATGAGACTTCTAAAAATCATGATTTTTAAAAGTCCATAATAAATTGTGAAAGGGATTGTAACGAAATCAAATCGAAATACACAAAACTGACACATAAAGGACGCTGCTACATACTCACACTTATTAGAGCATCTTGACACACTTTAAAATGTGACGAATCAAAAAGTTCACACTAAAATGTGTGTGAACCAATTGAGTGTAGCAAATATTTTCACATCTTTATGTGTGGAGCTTTATAAATACTTTTCACGCTTTTAAGTGTGAATGTTTTAAAATAATTCTTCACACTTTTACTTGTGATTATTTTGACTTTGAAATAATTCTTCACACTTATAAGTGTAAGATTGAAATTCTTCGCACTTTTTAAGTGTGATGATTTTGAAACAGTTATTCACTCTTAAGTGTGAATATCTATAAAAAGAAATTTCACGGTTCATAAAGTGTGAAAAAAAAAAAAAAAAAAACCGTTTAAAAATCACAAATTTGTTGTAGTGGGATTTCAATTTTGAGATTATTGCATGTGAAGCATTTAAGCTAGGTGGGTTAAGATCATGGCATAATATAAGTAACAATATGCACTATGTAGAATGAGAGACTATGACAAGCTTACATGAGTATAATTATGTTAAAAGATGTGAACACGCTAGTATGTAAATAACCTGCATAGACTAAGCTTTATTATAAGCTTTATTGTAGTCATCAAAATTGGCATATTGTGACAAACGGTAATTTTTCAAACATATTTTTAATAATAAATATACTTATTATTACACGTGAGTTCATTTTAAAATATTTTTGAGCATTTCCGAGCTCATTAGACTTGAAGTCGAGAGGTTATCTCGCATACTGTGAAAACTATGCACAATGCGTACCGGCACGAGCCTAAGCCTAATAAACCGTTTATTAATGATTTATATCATTTTACGCAAAACTAGTCGTGTGACTACTTGATTTTATTGGAAAAATCATTTTAAGAATAACCGCGCAAGTTTTAAACTCTCAGACGACATTTATCGAGCCTAAACTAATCCCGAATTTGTTATTTGACAAAAATTACACAGTCGGTCCCTGAGAAAATGTTTCACCGCCGCCCCTTGAAGATTTTTAAACTTGTCACTTTGATTTTTATATTTTGGGACTATAAAAAGGAAAGTGATAGGGTTTCTAGTCATTTCCCAAACCCTAATAGCACCCATCTCTCCCTCTCCTCTTCTCCGGCCACCGCACCACCGTAGCACCGCCGCCACCATAGTGAGTCGCCGCCATCTCCATCCTTATTTCGTGACGATCCTTGTGTTCTGAAGTCGATTTGGGTATAGATCATGAAGGTTTTGCTCGTGTTTTTCTCGTAGCCGAGGCCCAAAGGGTCTCAGAATTTGGACTCGGATTCATGTATTTAACCCGTTTGGTGTTTGAGCCGAGACAAATTTAGTCTCGGTAGTGTTTGGATTTGCTTATGTCTTGATACGAGCTTATGTCTTGGCTTATTTGATTGATTTAGTGGTCTACTTGATTTTATTAAGCTTACTTTAGCTTATTGGGACTATTGATATTTTTGGTTTTCTTGTGACTCGATTTGAATGGGTATAACGACCCCGAAAGAGTGTTTGGTTTGCCTTTGGTTTCAGTAAACACAAAAAGAAAACATAAAATGTATCTAATTTATGTTGGATTAATAAAACAAAAATGATAAATGATTTTTAGGATTACAAAGTAATAAAACAGAAGGATGGTTTTGGTTTTGCAACTTATAATAAACGACTCGTTTGTTTAGGCTTATACCGTGACTTATTTTGGATAAGTGTCCATTTGAATTGCATACTTGGTTGTGGTTTCGTGTTACGGATCGGTTTGGAGTTAATAAGCCCAGCCGATGTGGTTGTTGGATTTATTGGGTTGACGAGCCTAATAAGGGCCCAATAAGCATACCGGTAAAGTTTATTAGCCCGTGACTCATCCTATTGACTTACCGTTTACTTGTGATATTTTGTAGCTTTCGGATCTGGATTAATAAGCGAGACGAAAGGATTATTAGACTTATTGGGTTGACGAATCCAATAAGGATCCGATAATCCATCCGGTTACCTTGTTAAACTTTAACTTTACGATTTGGACTCGTTGACTCTTATACGTATACTTAACTTGACTTGTTATTGATTGGTAGTTCTGATTACTTTTGGATTATGACATTGGACTTGGATGATACGGATTGAATATTGATTTTGACTTGGACTATTGGACAAATATTGGACTGACATTGATAACATTTGGACATTGGACATTGGACATTTTTAGACTTATTGGACTCGTAACGGATATAGGACGTTAGACTTGTGACAATTTAATGTATTAGATTTGCAACGGACTTACAATATGGAAATAATGTCTAATGAACAATAATCAATAAATACTCGTTATTTGTTATATTCGTTTTCCATTCAATTGGTTTGGGAATTGATTTGCATCAAAGTCTTTGACTTGGGAATGTTCAATAAACGAATGAGTCATGGCAAAATTTCATAAAAGTTCTATACTTAAACTTATAAAACAATTGTTTTTTATACAAAATACTTGGGATTACGGGGTAAATACCGACACTTACCAATCGACCTACCTTTATTGAAATACTTTCTTTGTCGTTATTTCCTTGACTTCTTTATGTCATTCTTTCTTGACTCAAGTTCTCGTCAATACATTTCTCGAGTATGTCGTTATCTATTCCTTTTGACGTGTGTATTCTCGAGTCTATACCTTCTTATATTGCACGAATGATGATACCAAACTCTTTTATAATGATGACACATAACTTATTCGGAAACTGAAACACCTTTAACTTTTGAAAATTCTTGCCCATTGCGTTACTTTTCATCGGATTTTGAGACAAGTCTTTATGTATTAGGTCGTGCCGAGTTCGTATGTTGTGTTGTACTGTTTTCTGATACTATTGTGTAATTGCATTGTTGTACACTTGTACTTGAGGTGAGTTTAGCCCCACTTTTACTCTTATGAACTGCGTTGCAAAACTTTGGGGGTGAGAAACATGCAAAACTTTTACTTGGACTGAACTGTTTATTCTTTACTTAAATTGTTACGAAACTAGCCTAAGGAACTTGAATCCCACTATTGCGCACCTCATGGACCGTTAATTTTTGTTGAGAAGCGCGAGTACTGTAGATAGATCTATTGGGGTTGACATTCCCCCGTCCAGTGTTGGTAACGCCAACCAGAGGGACGTATATCATGTCGAGACATAAGTGTAAGGGATTTACACTTGTTTGGGCTTATTACTGTAACGTGCTCTATGGTCACACAAACTGTGTTGAAGCTTTAGTTGCATGACTTAGTGCTAGCGTAACATACTTGATTTTGGTGACATTATGTCGCTTTAATGTTCACATGCTTGATCACAGTTCACTTTACTGCTTTATACTTAACATATGAACTCACCAGCTTTTAGCTGCCCTTTTAGGATGTTTTCTCAAGTTATTGAACTGGATACTGTATGATGTATTTTTGGAAGGCGCTTGACAAGTGGCATAGTCATGGGAATAAGTTGAAGTGTTTTTACACAGACTCTAAAACTATTTGGACTACTTTATGTATTTATGGGCCTTATTTTCCGTACTTTTTTTGGAAATAATGTAAAACTTAATACTTTTGGTGATGTAATACCTTTGAACAGATATGGTAATTCCGTTTCCCTTATATCTTGTGTTGTGTACCAATTTAATAGCATCCCTCAAACTAGAAGGAGGGTTGAATAGTTTTATCGTTTTTGGCTTTGTCATAAAATTTAGAGTTAATTACATAAATGGTCATTGTGGTTTGGTCATTTTTTTACTTTCAGTCACTAAAGTTTTTTTTTGACTAGTTCAGTCACTGTGGTTTGCATATGTTATAGATCCACCCATATCCGATTAAAATGACCAAAAAGTCCTTGTCATCTTCTTTAAATCTTTTCACAATTAAGTAACGACCGTTAGTCCTTTATGCTAACGGTCGTTAGTCTTATCGTTTTCATCCGATTTACACGCCGCACGTATTTACGTTTTCGTCCGTTACACGTTTTCATCCGTATTTACGTTTTAATCGTGCTTTTACATGTTTTCATCCGTATTACACGTTTTCGTCGGTTACACGTTTTGTTTTGTTACACGTTTTCATCCGATTTACATCGTTATCCGTTACACGCTTTCATCTGCTTTTAACATGTTTTGCATGTTTTACATGTTGTCATCCGTATTACACATTTTCGTCCGTTTCACACGCTTAGTCTGCTTTACACGCCATCCGTATCTACACGCCAACCGTTTTGCACGTTTTCATCCATAATTACACGCCGTCCGTTTTACGTTTTCATCCATATTTACATGTTTTCGTCTCTTTTTACGTTATCATCGTATTTACACGTTTCATCGTTTTACGTTTTCATCCGTATTTACACGTTGCCGGTTTTACGTTTTCGTCCGATTACACGTTGCGTATGATAGCACACGCCGTCCGTATTTACACGCCGTCGGTTTTACATGTTTCGTCCAGTATTTACATGTTTCGTCCGTATTTACATGCTGCTCGCTTTACACGTTTTGTCCGTTTTACATCGTCAGATTTACACATTTTTGTCTGTATTTACACATGTATAAACGGATGAAAATGTGTAAAAATAGACGAAAACGTGTATATACGGATGAAAATGTGTCAAAAGAGACGAAAATGTGTAAAAATAGATGAAAATGTGTAAATACGGATGAAAACATGTAAATACATATGAAAACGTGTAAAAATTGACGAAAACGTGTTATTACGGATGAAAACGTGTAAAAACGGAAGAAAATGTGTAAATACGGATGAAAACGTAAAACCGACAAAACGTAAATACGATGAAAACGTAAAAATGTATTTAAAACGTAAAACGGATGAAAACGTAAATACGGATGAAAACATGTAAAATGTATTTAAAATGTGTGAAATGGACGAAAACGGTAATTACGGATGAAAAATGCAATGTTGCAAAATCGGTCAACTCGGCCGATTAATCGCCTATTAATCGTTAATCGGTCGAGTACCTTGTCGATTTTTGAAAATCGGTCAAAAATCGCCTAGGATAAAAATCGACACTAAGCGGTCAAAAATCGCCGAATCGGTCAAAAATCGGCGAATCGGGCAAATTGGTCTTTTAAAATAATAATAATTTAGGCATTATACTTAATTGGGATCGATATTTCACTTATAACGCATAAATGGGCATCATAATCGAATTGGAGCCTTTTATTGAGGTTTGGAAACATAGCGAGCTTGGAATCGGTTAAGATTTTTAGTTTGGTCTCCAGAAATGCCAATCCGATTAATCGCCGATTAATCTCGACTTGACCGATTACTCACTGCAAGGTGGTCGACCGCCCGACTACCGATTCACGATTTTTGCAACATTGAAAAAATGTAAATACGGATGAAAACTTGTAAAAACGGACGAAAACGTGTAAAAACGGATGAAAACGTGTAAATACGCATGAAAATGAGTAAAATAGACGAAAACATGTAAATACAAACGAAAACGTGTGAAAACCGACGAAAACGTGGAAATACGGACGAAAACGTGTAAAAACTGACGAAAACGTGTAAATGCGGACGAAAATGTGTAAAAAGAGACAAAACGTAAAACGGACGAAAACGTAAATACTGAGATGAAAATGTAAAACGAACGAAACGTAATTACGGATGAAAACGTAAAACGGACGAAAACGTAGATACGGATGAAACCGTAAAATGTATAAAACGATAAAACGGACGAAAACGTAAAACAGACTTAAAACGTAAATACGGATGAAAACGTAAAAGACGAAAACGTAAAACGGACGAAAACGTAAATGCGTATTTAAAACGTAAATGCGACGAAAACGTAAAACAGGCGAAAATGTAAAAACGGACGAAAACGTAAATACGGACGAAAACGTAAATACCGGCGAAAACGTAAAAATCGGACGAAACGATGTAACACGATGAAAACGATAAAGAACTAACGATCGTTAGTCCTTTATACTAACGGTCGTTAGTTAATTGTGAAAAGATTTTAAAAGAAGATGACAAGGACTTTTGGTCATTTTATTCGGATATGGACCGGATCTCATAACATATACAAACCATGTGACTTAACTAGTCAAAAAAAAAAAAAACTTTATCGATCGAAAGTGAAAAATGGCCAAACCACGTTGACCATTTATGTAATTAACTCTAAAATTTACTTTCGGAAAAACTTTGATTTGATTCTTTGTGAAATCAAACTAATGCAATATGATGTCTATGCTAAGATAAGTAAACTATGACTACTAAATAGTAAATTACAAGATAAAAATTAAGAGATGGAAAGATCAAACAAAGACACGGAGATTTATAGTGGTTCGGTAACGAAGCTCCTCTTCGCCCTACTCCACTCCTCGACTACCTAACTTGAGAGTTCTAAGCACTATGTCAACAAACTTCCTTCAGACGGAGAAAACTGTACAACGTCGCTTATCACTATTTTCGACACTAAGCTAAATGTCAAGTACTAATCTAGCTAGTACCAATCTCTCACAAGATATACTTGATCTTTACTAATCACATTCTCTGCAAGATCCACACGATCTACCCTCGATCCATTTGATCCACACACTATCAACACAATCTACACGAGATCTCCAAGATCTCTACTAGATCACAATGATCCACACACGCAAGCTAAACAATATGATAAACAACTTGATGTACGCCTAGATACAAAAAGTACGTAACAAAGGTTACGAGTGCACTACACTAACACTACAACACTTTGTATATTCTTGATACTTTTTGTTCTTCTCTTGCACAATTAGAGGAATGAAGGTGATCACTTGGTTGTATGATTGGATCACTCTTAAACAAAAGAAAACTATCTAAATGATCAAAGAATTGTAAATGTGATAGAGGGATTTAACTCATAAAGTTTTGTGTGAAAAAGGATGACCAAAATCTGTGAAATGGTCTAGTATTGATAGGAAAAAGAAATATAGCCGTTACAGACAGACGGTACCACTAAAGTCTGGACGGTACCACTAAATTTAATGGTACCCTAAGTATTTAGTGGTACTGTGGCTGACAAAAATAATCCATATTTTGTTTTTAGTGGTGAAGGTTTATATGAGGTAGTTTGGAGCTTTTTTTTGGGGGAGGGGGGAAATAGCTATTGGTGATTTCAAACTTATTTTTCAATTAAAACATTTCTTTTTAATTCAAAAATAATTTGTAAAATGTATTTTTGAAAAAATATTTTGTCACATTAAAAATGTTATGTTCAGAACACAAATTCAATTCTTTGATCATTTGTCAAGTTGTAAATTTGTTTGTTCTTACCTAGAGTGATTTACGTAGAAACAATATATTTCGACTAAAAACGTGTTTACGTTAATTTTGACGTAAAGTGTTTTTACATTTTGTTATCATCAAAACGTAAAGATGTCGAAAAATAGAAATAATGTTTTTAAACATTATTTGTATTAACAGCTATGACCGTAGGTTACTGCAGATAAATCGTATAGATTAGTTGATACCACTTTATGCGTGATTGAGATTGTTAGCCCCATAAGTTACTTGAGGGTTAGGGATTGATATCATAGGACTAAGTAACTGTGAGCATTTGGTTTAGTCTACGATAGATATGACACGATCCTTTAGTTTAGTATACATTTCCTGTTCACCAACATAAGTCATTAGATCATTGCACTTATAAACGGATCAATAAGACATTGTAGGATTAACTTGGCTAGCACTATCTTCTAACTTGATCATAACCGTAGTTTAATAGTTTAATTTACTCTATTTGTTTTACTGTAGTAGTTTAATTAATTAAAAATCGTATCAATCTCTCAGATTAAAAACCCCTCTAAAAGATGTAGAAATTCCATTAGGTTAGCTATAAAGTTCATCTACTCCTTGCGAACGACCCGTACTTACCAAAATAGCTAGGATTGACCGGGTACACTGTTCGTAAGTGTTAGTCTATTAGGTTAAGTCGACTATTATAAATTTAAGACGAGAATTAACACATTTGTGGCCCATTGAGTTGTGACACGAAATGGCGAGTCTAATTTCGTCACCTTTACGGATGATTTTTGTCACTATTGTTATGTTTATTTGATAAAACAAAAACATGAAGTTTTCAAAACTTTTATGACTTATCAACATGAAGTTGAGAATCAATTTAACAAGCATGTTAAAATCTTGTGATCAGATCGTGGAGGTGAATATCTAAGTCATGAATTTCTCGGTCATCTAGCGGATTTTAGAATTGTTTCACAATCCACGCCTCCTTATACGCCGCAGCATAATGGTGTGTTGGAAATGAGAAATTGAACTTTATTAGATATGGTTTGATCATGATGAACTTGAGTGACTTGCCTTTGTCCTTCTCGAGATATGCTCTCGAGACTGTTGCACGCATTCTCAACATGGTTTCGAAAAAGAAGGTTGACAAGACACCATATGAGATATGGCATGGGAAGGCTCCCAGATTGTCTTACTTGAAAGTGTGGAGATGTGATAGCAACTCCCAATAAACTAGAAACCCGTGTTATCAAGTGTAAGTTTGTTGGGTATCCAAAGGAAACTACTGGATACTACTTCTACTATCATGAGGAAAACAATGTGTTTGTTGACCGTAATGGAGAGTTCTTGGAGAAGGATTATCTATTTGACATTTAAAAATATCCTTAGATTAAATCTCCGTATGAAAGGATTTCTCTCCATTGCTTAACAAAGAGTTATGTAGATGCGACAAACTTAACTGATTGGCGGCTAAATCAACATAATATATGTGTGTTATAATAAACAAGTAGTAACGACGTAGCTTACCGAACAAGAAATCCTAACCTTAAATTTAATGGACCTTAAGCCCACAATTAAGTTTGGTCCTTAACCTGTAACATGAAGCTATGGCAGACTGGCAGAGTAGATAACAATTTAACTTCTTTGTTTTCCAAATTAGGAAAATACTTTGTTCTTCAATAGAAACTGCATTTTCTTGTTCATTTTAGCTACCATGTCAAATTTTATGATTATAAAAGGTGGGTAACTCAAAATTGACATGTCATGACAACTTAATATTCAAGCCACAAAAGAAAATTCATTTGCCTTCTTTCTATAGTCAAACTTAAAGATCGTATAAATTTGGTATATAACTAACTGATGAAGTGATATTATTTCTAAAAATGTATTGTGATATTAAAGATTGGGGAACCAAGTCCTTACGACAAAGGGAAGGTATGAATAAACAGATAGAAAATCTCTCATTTGTAGCACTCTAAAGTTGCATTCTAACAACAACAGTAGGTGGTCCATTAAAATAAGTCATGCACTTGACAAATCATCATAAAATTCAAACCTATTTATATCCTACTATCATTGTTTGGTTAGCATGCATTAACGAAAGCTTTCAGATTCTTGAACACTGGCTAAAGAGATGGATAGTTTTGTGAGAATAATGTTCCCTATAGTTGCAATAACTTTAGTACTTTCGGTGTCTGGTGTTGCTGGCACTACAAGGAACTATGAGTTCAATGTGCGTACTCTCATTTAATGTTATATAAGGTCGTTCTTTGCTGTAACTCATTTAATTAGATGTTAATGGAAATTTGCTTTATGCAGATCCAGTTGCAAAACGTGACACGACTATGCCACACGAAGAGCATGGTTACGGTGAATGGAAAATTTCCAGGTCCACGCATAGTCGCTAGGGAGGGTGACCGTTTGCTTATCAAAGTCACCAACCATGTTTCCAACAATATTACGATCCATTGGTAGTTTCATATTTTCTATTTCTGCGATGATGTTGTAGATGTTTTTATCTATCCTTGTTCATATAATTGTATATATGTTTCTGATTGTAAACAGGCATGGTATTCGACAACTTCGAAGTGGATGGGCAGATGGGCCGGCTTACATAACACAATGCCCCATACAAACTGGACAAAGCTATGTGTACAACTATACCGTTGTTGGACAAAGAGGAACCTTATGGTGGCATGCACATATATCATGGCTCCGAGCGAGTCTTTATGGACCTCTTATCATTCTTCCAAAGCTTCATGTCCCTTACCCATTTTCCGAACCCTACAAAGAAGTTCCCATCATCTTTGGTAAGAGTTTCTACTACAAAGTCGAACAACATTAATAGCTTCTTTCTACTTTTTGCTATATTTTATTTTAGCTGTTTGGCATGCAATAAAATTAACACGCTACTTTATGCCTACAGGAGAGTGGTTTAATACTGACCCGGACGCCATAATAGCTCAAGCAACACAAACTGGTGGAGGTCCAAATGTTTCTGATGCATATACCTTCAACGGGCTTCCTGGTCCATTGTATAACTGTTCTGCTAAAGGTATTTCACAATTTGTTATCTAGGAAATGAAAAGGAGAACTATGTATTCCAGTTATAACTATACGTACATATTAATTTATCCATATGTCTGAAATGACTGATGATATTAATTAGCAGATACATTCAAGCGGAAGGTTAAGCCAGGGAAGACATACCTCCTTCGACTAATCAATGCAGCACTTAATGATGAACTCTTTTTCAGCATAGCAAACCACACTTGATGACGTATAGTCTGGTGTCGGGTCATAAACCCGACCACACCCCAATACTAACAAGCCCGGTACGACCTGGGCCACTTTCAATAACGGTTTGGGCCCACGAAAGCCCAAGCCCAAATCTATTTACGGAATAGATATATGATATCTTCTAAAATAAGAAGATAATCATTCCTAACCAACTTAGGCGGGATACGCGAAGGTTGGGGAACACGGAACCTACAAGGATTCCGTATGCGTATATAAAGGAATCATATCCCTCGCTTAAGGTACGATCTCATAACCCTAAACTCCTTAAACCCTAAACCGATTACTTACTCTCACGCCGGAGGATAATCGTAGGAGACAATCCCACGGTAAGCCTAACGGTGTTTCTTGTCTCTTAGTGCGCGGGTCTCAAGCGGCAATTCTCAATTGGTACGAGAACCGAGCTCCAAATCGAACGCCCAACTTTTGTATCAACAAGTGGCGCCATCCCGGACCCTACACTAAGAATCGACACTAGAATGACAAAACACGGCAATCGCCGATCGCAATGATCTTATGGGAAGAAGTCGCAGTGGATCAACCCCAAGGCACTGGGACAACCGGTATTTGCTAAAATAAGGGGTCGTCAAGACTTGATCTTCCTCCGGTAGAACCGCACTGGAACAACCTGTGTCACTACAACCACCACGAGTGGAGTAGACCCATCGCAAGACCGCCTTTACTACTCCCTTCCAATCGGTGCTAGAAACCGACCGACAAAGGTACCGAGGCACGTGTCGGGATAAGGGTGCAAGAAGAGAAACAAACGACTCACTCGAGGCGGTCAGCGCGGAACTAGCACCGTAAGCTTTGATCCCAAAACTACGAAGCATTGGCTGCCCTCATGCAAGAGGAAGAGAAGAATAGATCGTATGAACACGAAGCCCGACTCAACTTCGATTCGGAGTACGATATTTCCCACCGCGCCACCGTAAGGAAAGCGCAGAGAAGCGGTCATAAACCCCGTGATTCAGCGTAATCGGGAGGAGAATCGAGGTGATGAGACATCTCACTCGCAACACTTGAGTGACAATGATAGAGAAGAACGGCGTGCCGTGTTCACGCCGGTGGTGGTAGTCAGAGTACATGATAGATCGGGGCGAAAGTATTCCCCAGTGAAAGCCCTTGGATCCGCACTATGAGTCGATTCGAGGATGGTTTAAGCAAGCTACCGTAAGAAGGTAAATTCATCTTCCGACAACCCTCGGACAACGAGGATAGTGATACCGGCATTGAAATCCGTAAGCGACGCGATAGCCAAGAGGAAGACATGTCTCTCCCATGGCGCCGCCGTAGCGGATGCGTTCACCGATTTATTAGTGATTTCTCCGAGAACAAGAAAAGGCGCATGCCCGCAAATGTTAAAACCTATGATGGGACAGTGATCCCGACGATCACCTAAAAATTTTTGAATCACCATGCGACCATCGGCCGCCACAACCGGTTTGGTGCCACATGTTTAATTCCACACCGGTGGGAAGCGCGCTGAATCGGTTCAACAAACTCCCACGAAGGAGCGTGAATGGTTTTGAAGAGTTGAGAAAGGCGTTCGCCTAAATTTTACTCAACGCAAAAGTGTAGCTAAAAATCTCGCCGAACTCGCCAGGTAAAATGTAACGTGGAGAATCCACGAGCGCATTCATGGAACGCTTCAAAGATGAATGCATGCAAAGTTAAAGCATGCCTCAAGTCTTAAAGATCTCGGGCTTCATGAATGGGATTAATAACCCGTAACTCATCAAGAGATTAAACGACAAGATCCCCGAGACCTTCGATGAACTCATGAAGCGCCTCGGTCTTTTGTCCAGGGAGAAGAAGCCATGGCGATAGCAAAAGAACCATTCCACTACCGGTCACGAGAACAACCCGGGAGACAATCCAACGACCGAGGTAATAACCGTAATAGGAGCTATCGCAGCAGAGGAGCGGCAGAGACAGAGATAATGATGTATACTCCCCGATCAAAACCCCAAAGGAAATACTCGCAGCAGAGGAGCGAATTTCCCAAGACCGCCGCATGATGCGCACACCGTAAGATCGGGCGACTGGAAATGGATACCGTGACTACCACGCCGCAAAGGTCACACCACTAATGAGTGTGTCCAACAAGGCCAACTCATCGACAAGATGGTCAAGGAGGCGATCGACCACCTAGTTAAAAACATTAAGGAGGAAGAGATAAGCAAAAGAATGGAAGTAAGAAGGAGACACCCAAAGATAAGGTCGACACAATCTACATGATACTGACGGGCAACGAACCACTAGACAAAAGGTCACCAGAGTTTTCCGAAGAAGTGAAATCTCTTTCCTACTTTAATCTGACAACGCAGCAGCAGAGCCCCGACTATTGAAATTAGTGCGGTGGTCACGACATACACCGCGATGTACATCGATGGCGAGCATCGGCAAATATCATGTATGAGCATTGCTTTAGAAGACTACGACCGAAATACGTAGTCGGCTAAATCCGTCAACACAAAGACTCACCGGTTTCACAGTGAAAAAATATGGCCCATGGGACGGTGCGATTATTAGTCGGTCATTATAACGCAGCACCATTCTACGACAACCGGATGAATTTCATGGTGATCAAATCCCCTCGTCATACAATGGCATTATCGGAGACCAGGATATCACCCATGCGCGGTGCCATCAACAACAAGACGGGATACTTAAATTCCCAAGAGAAGGGGGCATTGTCACCTCTACAATGCCACGGTACCAAACAGAGAATGTAACACGGTTACATGCGAAATGGAACCAATCCCAAAACGGTCGCGCCAAAATCCCCAACTCAAGGTCGCATTCACCCGTAATATCCGTAATGTGAAATAACCATTGGAGGGTCATTGTCGGACAACCAAGAAGCGGTGTGTGCGGCCCTACAAAAGAACGTGGATATTTTCGCGTGGGAGCCAAAGCACATGATCGAGTACCACGCCGATCACGAGCATAAACTTAGAACCGGCAAGGATACTCACCGACACGCCGAAGAAGCGCCAAGCTCCGTAGAGGGCGCCGCACCGCAGAGGTACGTAAATTGGTAAAAGCGGAATTATGCGTGAAGTCTACTACCACGATCGGCTCTCTAACCCAAGAATGGTGAAAAAGAGCGACGAGAGTGGCGAATGTGTGTAGACTTCACCGACCTTAACAAAGCATGCCCACAGGATCGCTATCCATTACCGAGATAGACCGAAAATAGAGTCCTTGTGTGGATACCCGTTGAAGTGTTTTCTCGACGCGTACAAGGGATATCACCGATCATGATGGCTAAGGAGGACGAAGAAAAACAGCTTTCCACACAAGCCAAGGCGCTATTGTTATACAAAAATGCCCTTCGTCAAGAACGGGTGCCACCTATCGCCGCTTAGTAGATGGTGCTTTTGAAAATGTGGACGCAACTCGAAGTCACGTGTTTGCCGCCAAGCGACACGCCGGTACTTCCGTGCGCACCCGACAGCGGTAATCACGCATCAAGCCATCAAGCGGATCATCTCCAAACTCGATGCATCGTGACGACCTGCATGAGTGTCTTACTCTTAACACAACATCTCTTACGCACCACGCACCGCTATAAAAGGACAAGTTCGCGCACTTCATCATCGAGAAACCAGACACCGACGAGGTACCCGCACCAAGAGAACAGAACTACCGATCCATGGATTTTGTTCACGACGGATCCTCATGCGTAGACGGGTCGAGCCGGACTTATTCTCACAAACCCGGAGGAATGTAATTCACTTACGCACCGCTTTGAATTTACAACACGAACAACGAGGCGTAATACGAGGCCCTAATCGCCGACCACGATCGCAATCGAATGGGTGTGCGTAACTTGAAGCAAATGTAGATTCCCGGCTAGTAGCCAACCACGTGTTGGGCGAATCGCCGCCAAAGAAGAAAACATGATTCAAGATCTTCGAGAAGACTAAAGCATCGATCAAAGGCTTTGACAGATTTACTATCAAGCAAGTCCTCGAGGAGAAAATCGCAAAGCGTATGCATCGAGCAAAATCGCCGACAAGCTTCGACACTTATCAAAGCAAGTGCCGGTGGAAACACCAAAAGCAAGTCAATATCGGAGATGGAGGTCTCCGCACTCATAGAGGAGGATGGTCCTACATAGATGACACCAATTATGGAATTCTTAAGCAAAGGTACATTACCTCAAGAATGTATGTAGTCATGAGAATACGGTAGTCAGTAGATTTGAGTCGAGACAACATATTGTACCGACGTTCTTTCCTCCAACCATGGTCCGCGCGTTGGCCTCTACAAGCAAATTATGTGCTGCGAGAAATTCATGAAGGTTCATGCAGCATGCACGCAGGACCACGATCTGTTGTGGCACGTGCCATGCGATCAGGATACTACTGGCCAACCATGCATCGAGATGCGCGGGACTTAATACGGAAGTGCAATGATTGCCAAGTTCATAGACCCGTTCCGCGCCAACCACAGCACGAGCTAACACCAATCACGGCGCCATGGCCATTCTATAAATGGGGCATTGATATTGCCGGTCCTTTCCCAACCGCAATGGTGGTCTTAAGTTTCATAGTAGCTATAGACTACTTCACCAAGTGGATCGAGGCAAAAGCAGAGCGACAATCACCGCAATCGTAAAACGCTTTGTCTGGGACAACATTGTATGCCGCTTCGGATTACCTGGTGAAATCATCTCGGACAACGAGAAACAATTCTGCGACAACCCTTTCAAGGATTGGTGCGAAAAGTTAAACATCACCCAACACTTTGCGTCGGTTACACATCCGCAAACCAATGGTTTAGTCGAGCGCGCAAATCGAAGCCTGGGTGAAGGAATCAAAGCACGCTTGGACAAGCACAAAGGAAGGTGGGTCAAGAACTTTCACATGTACTATGGGCGCACCGCACCTCGCTTAAAACCAAAGACAGGGATACCCCTTCTCTCTAGTATACGGGATGAAGCCGCTATACCAACCGAGATCAAGATGCTAACTATCCGCACCGCGGAGATCAATGTGACTACAAACGACGACGAAAGACGGTCGACTTGGACCCATCGAAGAAAGACGCGAACGCGCGCCATACGGGAGGCAAGGTCAAGTAAAAATGAAAGGATATTATGATGCTAAGGTACGCAGTGTTTCATTCGCATCAGCGACTTTGTCACCGCGCCAATGAGGCAAGCCATCAAGATACTGTAAGCTCGACCAAAGTGGGAAGGACCTTACGAGGTTATCAAGCAACGGCACAGCGCTGCACTGCCACGAGGTTTGGATGGTCGTGACTCATCACAAGACATGGAATATCAAAGAACCTCAAGAGGTGCTATCTATAGGAATAGCTACGACAACACAGACGCTTCGCACTTTCAAAGGCTCAATAAACATTCATGTACTCCGCTTTTATTTTTCATATTCTTCGTTTTCTTTGTTATTTCTTGATAAACTTGCAAGTATTAATAAAAACGTCGCGGTTTCTAGGTAACTCCGCGACACATTTTAAGTTGTTATCTCCATATACCGTATGCCTTAATAATTTTTATTTTGCCCACGATGGCGTGCATGCACTACTTAATAAACCCACGATGGTAAAAGGATAAGTTGACCTACTAACTAACTTGTTGAGTAAGAGGGTTGCAAACCCATCAATCACCGGATCACGATCCTTGTTAAACACCTTGTTCTCAAGACGTTGAATAGCTATGCGCAACCCACGACAGTTCGCAACTATGCACACGCCAGACGTTTAACAACTTAGGAACCAAGATACTTGCTTCCTTAATGAGACATTTACAGCACGCTGAATATCATACCATACACGATTATGATCAAATACTTTGAAATATTTCTCTAGTATATTCTGATTTTCATACATGATTATGGATTTCTTATATTTACACTGGTGTACACTGCAATGAATACATCTTTTACGCATAGTCAGTTAAATATGTCTACATTACAAATATCCACAGCAAACAAAATGTTTATTCATAACTACGAGTTATTACAAATCTACTACCAGCTACTACAACGCTTAAGGGAAGAGGTCCCAACGTCACTCGTTGCATCTTTGACCTCACTAACCATATCTCGCACTCGACGCGACAAAGTGGCCACACCGACAGCACTCCATCGGACTCGGCAAGTGAGCCGCACCAACCCCACACAAAATGGCCTTCCCGCAATGCCTTCTTTCTTAGCACGACGGTCGTGACAAGGCTTCCAAGACCTCTTTAGAGGTACTTCTTTCTCCAAAGCAAAGGGATTCGACTATCACAGGGGACGCCAAGAAAGACAGTACGTGGAGTCGAGACTCATGAGGTTTCAAAAATAGTCCGGTGTGTGGCGCCCGACGATGACGCCGCCAAAGTCAAACCCGCCATAATAACACTTATCGGGTAATCTTGATCGCGCCAAGTTCGAGATCACGGGAGCTCTAGGTCTTTCATCCTCTCGCATGGCAACACCAAATGATCATATGATTCAAGATTATAACCGGTACCTTATCCATGTGTGCCTTCAACAGATCTCGCATCATGAAGTTTTTCAACCGCTCGATTTACCACGCTGCAGCACACCGCACAACCTCTCCAAAGGCATTCACCACCTCCGGTGATTCTAGGGTGCTCAGGCGGCTAGGCGGGCACCGTGGCCTATGAGCCACCAAGGCCCGCAATTGTAGACGGGAGTCGAGGATATAACTCTCATACTCAATGCTCATCTTGCAGCCTGGCCTCCCGTGACTTCCAAAGACCACCACAAGAGCCCCAAGCTCCCCAATCGCGAAAAACTTTCCTTACCACCGCCCAATGTTTAAGTGCCCAGTGCACGCAGACTTGTACAGCAGCCTCGGACGATCTTGATTAATTTGACACATTAGCGCCATCTTGTCCTCGGCTTTGTTTTGAGCGATGCGCTCGGATCCCTAGCCTCTGCACGGCACTATCCGGTTGTGTTCGGGTGCTTGCCAACAAGGCCCAACAAGGTTATTGTTTGGTCTTCTCGCGACCTTGGTCCTCCCCACCGATACTCGATCTTTCACCACAATTAACGGCTCGACGAGCGGAGACTTGAACCAACTCTTCAACTAATTGATCCAGGCACATCCGCATCGGCTTGGTCTTCATTATCCCGGCTCGGCGGCTCGTAATGCGCCGACCGTATTGGACTCGCCTTGGGAGGCGACTCTATGACTGTTCCATCCGCGATGATCACCACAATGTTAGAATCACAACCAGCACATTCACCGACCAATGTAAGGTTATACATGTATGGTTTTACTTACTTTGGCTCCGTGATCATCCGCAGATGGGTGCGACGACGCTTCATCGATGGAGGACAACTCCACAGTTTGAATCACAGGACGCTTCTTCCTTGAAGGGCCCGCACTATGATCTCTTGGTCCTTTTGCGACTAAGCGCAGCCTTCTCTTCTTCTTCCTCTTCAGCCGAGCTACACTACGGGCGACGATCGCGCCACCAAATAAGTCACCTCGAGATGGGGACGGCTCGCAGAGGCGTGGCCTCCACCGCAATCGAGGCGGTTCCGCTTCCGCATTCGCTCCATAGTGCGCCCGTCAGAGCGGCCAAGATAGGCTCCTCATCATCTCTCAATGGTCTTACCCTGCCTTTATCGCATCGAGGCTTTGCTAGGCAGACGACGGTGAATGATCCATCTCTCGCAAGACAAAACACATATACAAACAGTTATATAGTGCGCGACATGTACGAGATTTTTTTACAATATTACGGAAGAATGAGTACCCCACCGCCATTGGCGCCTAAAAGATAGGATCTCATCTTCTGGGCCATAATAATTACTACCGATTCCCATGTGCACCAAAATCCCTCAGATATGTGACCGATGGGGATGCGGTTTGCATTATCGGCCCGCATCCTCGATATTATAAGACCCAGCAACGGTACTCATCCCTCAGAACGCTCCTTGGTATAAAATTCATAGTTCCGGAAACATGTATCATCTACCGGAAGAAGTATTCCTCCAATTCCTAAGAGCATCTAACTTATCTGTATAGCAGTGTAATCTACCGGCGCGTTTTGAAAAAGTAACCCACCCATGCGCCCATGTAGTGTGATAAAAGGCGCGGAATACTTTATCCCTAAATAATTCTTATCGTGAAGCCCTCCCACGTTTTTCTCTCTGGTGACTAAGGCGATTTTTTATCCCTAAATAATTCTTATCGTTCTCATTAAATCTGTCAAACCCTCGTGCTTCTTACATCTAACTGATTAAGTTAATGATTAGCATTCAGTGTTAATTGATTCTTGATTGGTTTTATGTTTGTTTCACAAGCTTTGAAGGTTTTTTGAAGAATCGTTTTTCTTAGGGTATCGCTAAGTTAGGGTTTAAACCGATTTATTCATTCCTATTCTGTGTAATCGGTTTCTCTATTACTATTGTTAATCGACTGGTCATAACTTATTATATCTTCTATTGATCGACATTCATTATGGTTGGTGGGTAGTTTCCTGGTGATGCTTGTCTAAACCCTAACTTTTTAGTTAGGGTTTCCTATACTCTGGGGTTGTTTATTTGTGCTACTGTGTGAGGATTTTAGAGAGACGAATGGAAGAGGAGAATACTAGTACGCCACGTTCTGTGGTTAATGCTGATGAATTGGCTGCACGCATGAATAGTTTTAAGGATCAAGAGGCAGGTAACGTTCCCCAGCCACCTAAGCTAGGGTTGCTGTGAATGAGCCTCCTGTTAGTCTTGGTGAGTCGATTCTTCAATCGACAATGAACCCTAATAGTAGGAATGATGTCTTCTGGTCCTGCTTCTGGTTCTCGTTCTGATGGACAAGTGGAGCCGGTTTCACTTGGTTCAAGCCCTAGTCAGGGTGCACCTAGTCATGACACTCCTGAGGGTCATGATACTTTATTGAAAATTCGTGCTATTGAAAAACAAATCTTTGAGGGTAAACTTGTTCTTATGGGTGACGATGGGCAACCATTAAAACCAGCCATGACAGTGGATGCTACTACAACTGGGGCTAATCCACTTGAGCATCTTAAGGTGCCGCAGTCACAGAAGGAGCTTGAGGAGATGCTTTCTGCTATTGGTTATTATTCGAAACCTCCTCATGATACAAGTGGTCCTATGGCTTCTATGGTTGATACGAATGCACATGGGGCTGTTGGCATTGAGAAGCTTGGTGTGAAACAACCTTCTTCATCGTATGCTGGTGTTACTTCTACTGAACCAAAGAAACACACATCTAACTTTCGTAGGTTGGAGTGTAGTAAGAAAGCTAATGGTGTGGATCTTTCTGTCCCGATGAAAGTGGTTGAAGAGGTAAACACTAGGTTTGAGAATACTTTGTATGGGTATTTCCTTGGTAAACGCCTTGCTTTTCCTGTTGTTGATTACTTTGTACGCAATGTGTGGGCTAAGTTTGGTATACACAAGGTAATGATGAATGCAAAAGGTTCTTCTTTTTAAGTTTAATTCAAAAAGGTGTTGATGACGTTATTGAAAACGGTCCTTGGTTGATTAATAATGTACCTATTATTCTTAAACCATGGACAATGAACACCAATTTACTTAAAGAGGATTTGACCAATATCCCGTGTGGGTTAAATTCCATGACGTTCCTCTTGCTATGTTTTCTCGATGATGGCCTTAGTCTCCTTGCCACATTAATAGGCACGCCTAAAGGTTAGATGTCGTCACTAGCCAAATGTGCAAGGACTCGTAACGTAGTAGTTTTGCTAGATGCATGATTGATGAAGTCGGATGAGCTTCTTAGGGACACCTTACTGTTGAGATTCCATTACTGATGGGTGGGGTCGACTATCGAGACGACACGGGTTGAATATGAGTGGAAACCACCGCATTGTGATAAATGTAAGATTTTGGTCATACTCCTATTGATTGTCCTAAAGTTGTTGTACCTCTACTCGACCTTCTAAGCGTGCAAATGATGGTGCAAATGATGGTTTCAAGATGGTTTATAATAGGAAGAAGGAAAGCAAGGTGGGTCTTCTATTCCGGTCAAGGAGGGTTTTCAAACTTTGTGGGTAAACAGCTTCAATACCAACCCAAGAAGAATCCTCCTGAACCTAAGAAAGTCGTAGTCACTAAGAAGAATGCTTCGATGTGGCTAGTGGAACCAAGATCGCTACATCTAACCGGCTTGATGCTCTTAATATGGAACATACGGATGCGTCTCGTATTCCTTTTAATGACACTCTCAAGGATGGATTCGTTGTACAATGGAAGTTAATGAAGATAAGTCTACTAAGATGTCATCGCATCAAAAGAGCCTCTTGTGAGTGATTTGAAAGAGATGGAGTCGGTTGTGGCTCCTCAAACTAGTGATTCTTGTATACCTTTGCCTCTTCTACTAAGAGAAGCAACCCTTTTCTAAAGTGGGAGAGATTGTAGTGTCCGATTCTCAAGATGAGGTTGTTGCTAACCCATTTGATGAGTCTCGCTAATATATTTGGTGGTGGCCAAGAGTTTGAAGACGAATATGATGACTATGATATCGATGACTATGCGAAACAGTTCGTGATCTTCCGGAATTTGATGCCTTTAATGCCATGTATGGCACAACGCTTCAAGGTCCTAGGAAGTAATTTTATTTCTTTGTGTCATATGTTTTCATTTGAGTAGTGGTTTGTTTTCTTGGTTAGAAAACAGGAAGTATCTTGTTATGTAAGCTCTATGCCTATGTAACGGGCTGAGATATGGGATTTCACTCATATCCATTGTACTTAAACGTTTATTTGGTTAATATATTTACCAGGGTGCAGGATTACTCCCCTTTACCCAAAAATAAAAGGCGCGGAATAGGTGGATGGTGGGGTTAATCCCCAACAGCCGGCAATTTACCTCAAAATTGGTAATTTTAGCCGCGCCGATACAATGCAGCTGCGATATGTGTAGCGATAATAGTTTAACACATCGCACGTAAAGCGTGATGTGGGCACACGCTGATTCGCAAATTAATAACCGTGTATACACCCACTTTCCCTTCGGGGAAATCCGCAATCGTGGCTCGCGCATCCGGAACCATTGGATGCACGTTCCGGGGTATAAAGTAATCTGAGGTAAATTCCATCAGATCGATCACATTAAGGTCGGAGGTGAAGTCAGACAACTGTTTCACCATGGTGATATAATTGTTTGCTCTATCGCACGCGCGGTTACCTTTGTGGTTGGTTACTTTTGAGATAACAACTCTTAAACTGCTTTGGAAATGGCGGATGGTGTTTTTACTGTGAGGAATCCGGTGAAAATGAATCGCCAAGTTATATACTTCTCCTCTTCCACACGATTGGCGACACGTGGATTCCACTAGTCTTCATTGTGTGGTCGAGATGGCTTGATGTGACAACGGGGCAATAACTTTCCCCCGATTAACGAGGCCTTGACTATTCACATGGATGTCTTGATACATTGCACCTACGGGTCGGTGTATGGTTTCTTTTGTACGTTTTTACTACGGTCATTAGTTTAGCACCGCAGCTACGATCGCGATGCTAGACTGGGGACATGATGACGATAGTCCGGTGTCGGGTCATAAACCCGACCACACCCCAATACTAACAAGCCCCACGACTGGGCCACTTTCAATAACGGTTTGGCCCACGAAAGCCCAAGCCCAAATCTATTTACTTAATAGATATATGATATCTTCTAAAATAAGAAGATAATCATTCCTAACCAACTTAGGCGGATACGCTGAAGGTCGGGGAACACTAACCTACAAGGATTCCGCATGCGTATAAAGTGGAATCATATCCCTCGCTTAAGGTACGATCTCATAACCCTAAACTCCTTAAACCCTAAACCGATTACTTACTCTCACGGAGGATAATCGTGGAGACAATCCCACTGAAGCCTAACGGTGTTTCTTGTCTCTTAGTGCGCAGTCTCAAGCAAGAATTCTCAATTGGTACGAGAACCGGAGCTCCAAATCAGAACGTCTAACTTTTGTATCAACAACACTCAAAGTTGTTGAAGGCGATGCCATTTACGTAAAACCTTTCGACATCGAAACTCTTATACTAGCTCCCGTCAAACCACCAACGTTCTCCTTAAGACAAAACCAATGTTTCGTGCCAACTTTCTCATGTTAGCTAGACCATATGTAACGGACGGTGGAACTTTTGACAATTCCACGCTTGTCGGTATTCTTGAATATGAATCGCCTGCACATGAAAATTCTTCCACTCTTTAAACCAACATTACCATCTTTGAATGACACTTCATTTGTGACAAAATTTTCAAATAGACTTCAGAGCTTGGCAAGTGCCCGTTTCCGTTTTAATGTACCACTAAAGATTGATGACATTTATTTTTCACCGTTGGACTTGGTACGAGCCCTTGTGAAAAGAACCAAACTTGCCAAGGACCGAATGGAACTAGATTTGCCGCTTCTATCAACAATGTCTCATTCAGACAACCAAATGTTGCCCTTCTCCAAATTCCCACTATTTTGATCAATCAAAGGGTGTTTATAGTCCTTATTTTCCAATCACCCATTGCATTGGTTTAACTATACAGAACTCCTCCTAACAATACTTTTGTGAGCAATGGTACAAAACTCATGGTTCTTCCGCTTAATACGAGTGTGGAGTTGGTTATGCAAGATACGAGCATTCTTGGTGCCGAAGCCACCCACTTCATCTCCATGGTTTCAACTTCTTTGTTGTTGGTCAAGGGTTTGGAAACTACAATCCTAACAAGGACCCAAAGAACTTTAATCTCATCGACCCTATTGAAAGAAACATCTGGTGTCCCTTCCGTGGGTGGGTTGCTATACGATTTCTCGCAGACAACCTGTATGTTTCTATGTTTAACACAGCTTTTTCATATGATACAAAGAATACTGCTGACACGTGTTTCTTTATATGCATTGAGGTGGGTATGGTTCATGCATTGCCATTTGAAGTTCACACAAGTTGGGGTTCAAGATGGCTTGGCTCGTATTGGATGGAAAACTCCCAAATCAAAAGCTTTTACCTCCACCAGCTGATCTTCCAAAGTGCTAGAGTTTCCTTTCGTGTCCTTCGATTCATATTTTTTTCAGATTCAACATTGTTGGATCTGTATATTTCTACGTACTCAAATTACTTCTATGAGCTATAATCGTATGTTTGTAGCATAGCGCTAGTTTACTAGCAAAGAGATCAAGGCTTATCATTATTAACATCCAAACTTTTAGTTGTTGAATTGTATTTGAGGAAACAAAATTGAATAAAATCGTGCTTCTTTTTCCTTACAGTACCTTTATATAATCATTTCAGTAGGGAAAAAACTTGTGTGGTAAACTTCTAGCTCTACCTCTCAAGCCGACCTGTTGAATATTTTAGTGAGTAGAGCAGCACACAAAACACATCAGAAGTTAACATCCAACGGGTTAACATTTGGGTAATATAAGTACTAATTCCAGGTAGATAATACCAAAATATTTTTAAAAAGTAACGTATGAAATAACCTGTTAGTAATGGTCATATTAGCGATTTTGTTTAAAATTTGAAAGTATTTTAGCGATTATGGTAATAGATAAAGGTAGTTACGTATTTTGGTAGTTTTCAACAAATATATTACGTATCTTTAGCTTTCACTCTATTCGGTAAAGATGGTTATCTATTTATTCTGCAAGGGATAAGATTGTTTGGAAAGTTTCTAAAATGTTAAAAAGTCATGACATGAGACATTGACAAACCTAATCTTTTATTAATAGAAAATGCCGAAAGGGCAATAAAAAGTTAAAAGAACACTAATTATCATGCAACAATTGATCAAGATACAATTTTTTCGTGTTTTAGGTAACATATTACATTATATAATGGCTCGTGGTGCCACTGTTGGAATATATAAACTATTAACATATAATATAAACACAATTAGATCACAAGTACGCTGCGGATTAAGGTCGTATGGTGTATATAATTAACCTAATTAAAATGTACCTTGTTAGCTTCCTTATGCAAATAGGGTTTGATCAAGAACACAATAAAATCCCCAAATCGATCAAGAACCCTAATTAGGGTTTATAGTGATCGATTACGATAGAACCACAAGAATCAAAAGGGTTGATTCCTCTACGTTCTCACACACATGTTTTGATAGCTATTCAATTAGAATGCTAGTTCTCGATCACGAAACAAACCAATTACTAGTATTCAAGAAAATCAAATCCGAACCTACCACACAAGGGGTGCTCGATTGGCTTCCAAGAAGGGAGGAAAAGAAGAGAGAAAATTAGTTTGCTAGGTTTTCAAGTTATGAGAATAACGAAGCCTAAAGGGTTCATTTTATAGGTTTCTTATAGCAAACAAAATCGAAAATCTATCCCACCACCTATGTGGGATTGTTCGGCCAAATATAGGGGAGGGGGTCTAGAACCTTGCTTCCTCTATTTTACACTTAACTCTTTGTATTTATCATATAACGACCATTAGTAAATACCGTTAAGTATTTAATGACTGTTAAGTGGTTTTTTTCGTGAAATAATTAATATAACACATTATATATATTAATGGGACATCTACATCTATCCTTGCAAAGCTTAATAATTGCATCAATATTTTTATAAATTTTATAATTACTTTAATATCCTCCCAAAACTTTAAAATACACATGTATATCCAAAGATAAATTTTCATCATATTTAATTAGATTTAATATTTAAAATATTTTTATAAACACATTTTAACATGTAAGATTACCTTCTTACCCTTCTCTTTTAATTAAAAGAACACATAGTATACACCAATGTTTGAACGGTTGGGTGTGTTCGGTAAAAATAGTTGTAGCAAAGGAGTCGTAGTAGTGTCAAGAGTCATGAGCAATGGTGTGAGTAGTAGTTGTATTTTCTTATAAAACGCTTTGTAACGAGTCAGTAGTTATAATTATAATATGTAAATAGCTCCTAAATGCTCAAAGCTCCTCAATGCTACTTTGTAGAGCATTAGAAAATGAGCATTCCGAAAAAATAAGTAAAGCTAATTGCTACTTACCAAACAAACATTAAAAATTACAATGCTCAATGCTCACTGCTCCTAAATGCTTCAAAAAGTTCTGTGCCAAACACACTCGAAACCTAAAAAAGCGTAAATCTATATGAGCCTTATAAATCAAGTATAGAAAAAGATACAATAACATAAAAGAAGAAAGTGAAAGCCAGAATGTGCATGTGACGCTAAATGCATTGTGTTTTATGAGATAATCCAAATGGTAAAGAAAAGAGAAAAATAAAAAATTAATATCAAATCAAAATCTGAAGTTAGATATTTTCTCTTATAGCAGTAGAGAGTTTCAATATTTGAATAACACATTTGTGAAGAAGTTGACCAGTTACTAAAGTTAGAGAGAGAAGGATAAAGAGGTAACTTAAGATGTTAAGTAATTTTTGATAGAAGATTATTTAATATTAAAATCATTAAATGTGAAGAAAGTGTGTTTTTGCATATATTTGTGTGTTTTAAAGTTTTCAAAGGATATTAAAATAAATATGAAATTTGGAAGGATATTGATGTAATTGTAAAATTTTACAAGGATATACATGTAAATCTTCCATTATTTTGATCTTCACTCATACTTTTTTGACTAAAATACACGGTTGGTCCCTAAACTTGTTACTGCGCATCACGATGGGACAAAGTTGGGCATTATCATCGCAGGAGGTCCAAAACATGGTGTTTATATGCCAAACTCGTCCCTTGACCATTAACGCCGATGTCAACGTTCCGTTATATTCCAGAAAACCCCGTTATCCTGTTACAGTTGAGGGTAGAATAGTCTTATTACGTTGATGTACTATAGCATATGTCTTGTCCAATTTCCAGCCATTATGTAGAATATAACAAAGCTTTGTACTCATTGCTCATCCCCAAACTTGTTTTGGAAGCCTACCCAAAAAACCCTAATGCAATGTCAATCATCAAATCAAATAATCTAAGTAAGAAAATAACAAACACCAACCTTGGATTTACTCTATGGCGAATAAGAGAATATCATTTCTTTGATGACCATGTAATTGAGGAAAAAGCTGCAATCAGGAGATATTGTAAGTGTTTTTTGGTTATAGTCTATTACAATCATATGTTACTACGATTGTTTAAGTTATTACCCTTTTAGGTAACTTTATCTTAACATTGTTTTTGTACATTTTTTATACAGCGGGTCAACCAGGATCCTTTAGCATGAGGTTCCATTATGAAGATACATTCAAATACTTTCCAGGTAGAATATATCAAGGAGGCAAGAAATGCCTTGTTGATCATGTGGAAATAAAAGAGGTATCCGTTGATGAAATGGATGCTCTCATGACCCAAATCGGTTATGAGATTGGACAAACCAATTATTTCTACTTTCTTAAGCCCGCTGTACATTGAATTACTTGATTGTTTACTTTAGTGAAGTCGCTAATGTTGAGTTGTTGAAAGATGTTGTCATAGACCATAAGTTGATAGATGTGTATGTGAAATAGGTAAGACAAGATTAGAGATGTCTCAAATGTCCCCACAATCTATTAAGACCGCTCTTTCGGGAGATGGATGAAGATAGGAGAAAAGTTACTATCGCCGCTATTCAATCTTGTTGTAGACGATTGGTGTTAGATGATCTTGATAATGAACTCGCACTAGATCCTTTTATGCAATTTATACAAGTGCCTATGGACGCCAATGATATTGGTGAATCTAGCAATTTGCCAAACATTGAGCCTCAGATTTTCCACCCTAGACACATCATTTTCTAGCCAACCTGCTCATAAAAGTGAGCGTGCTTTAGTACTTATTGATGAGGACAATGCTATTAAGGAGCCCGGTAATCTTGAGGTTAACTGCCCGAGTGACTCGTGGAAGCACTTAGACAAAGTAGGAAGAGCACTAGTTGATGTCAATAACAGAGGTTTGAGGAGCCCGATAATTTGAGGTTAACTGTTTCAATTGACTGGGAAGAACTTAGAAAAGCAGGAAGAGCACTAGTTGATGTTAATAACAGTTTGAGGAGCCCGATGTGGATGTAACTCTTTTCAATTTACTCGTGATAATCATTTTGTAGGATGCTCTTCGCTTATGACAATAACATGGAACAGATCTTGTTGTTGATGTTACTATGTTACAAGTGAGTGACACTAGTGACTTAGGCAATGCAAGCTTGATGATTCAATTCAAGCAAATGAAGAGAATACTTGTCAGGAGAATGATGCACAACTTGATATGGTCCAAGTAGGTCGAGTAATGAGTTAGGTCAAGCAGGAACAACCAGTAATATAAGTGATGACATGAATTTGGAAAATGATTTACCTGTGATGGTTGATGATGTCTTTGCGTTGAGTATGTTTCTTTCCGACATGCAGACTTTGCAAATGGAGTCTATACCACATTCTTCTATTCTGGTCAGGAATTCCTACCGCAGTGGATGTCAAAACTAAGGTAAGAGAGCATTCAATAGAAACTAGGAGGAGTGTTTTTGTGAAGAATGACAAAACAAGAATAAGGGTCGATGTAAGGGTTGTGTTCCACTTTCGTGCCCAAGTGAAAGTCCCGGACTAGATATAGGCCCATCTAGAAGTCCATTAAGCGTAAGGGTATAAATGCATTGCTTTCGCAAAAGGACCCTTCAGAATACTCGCCCATGGCTATTGTTTGTCGGTTGGAATGGTGAGACAGTACGTGGTTAGTCGTAATATATAATGAGCAACACACTTGTTTGCAATCAAGGGCAATGAGCTGACCTTCACTATATCTCAAAGAAAATACAAAGACAAATTGAAACCAATCCATTTGGTTCTGCCAAGTCTGTGCATAATCAACTTACCAACCAATACGAGCTTCAAGTGTCCCGCAGAAGGTTTTAAGGGCCAAAACCTAGCAATAACAACCATCATGGGTCAATTCAAGCTACAATTTACCATGTTGAGAGATTATGTTCAAGAGTTGCAAAAGACAAACCTTAATACAAAGCTTGTGATGAATGTGGAACGACTGCAGATGAGGCTCTTCTAACGAGAGAATTCAAGAGAGTGTATGTTTGTTTAGTGCCAATCAAGGAAGGATTTAAAGCGTGTGGGAGATTGTTGTTGAAATGGGTCTGCTTTTCCAATTTGTGTTCCTTTGAATGGTCAATCGATGACGTTGTGGAATTGATAGCAACAATGGTATATACCCTTTAGCTTATGCTTTTGTTGAATCGAAAACATAGGATCATGGACTTGGTTTCTTCATTATTTATCCGATGATATAGCATTTGAGCCAATCTCAAGCATCACTTTATTATCGACATGTAAAAGGTATTCCCTTAACTGCTCATGAATTTAAGTCTCTGCTTTGAAGCAGACGGTAAACATATTTGATTTTGTGCGAGGATATAAGTATAGCTTTAGGAGATGTTTTTCCGATGCGAACACGATTCGTATTAGAAGCATTTATAAAAAATGAAACCGCAATGGAAATGTGCAATGACCTCAATCATTGTCACGTGTAAAGCTATGGTCGACTTCAAGAAATTTAATCAACCAGCCCATGATTGGTTAAGTAAGATACCACCATCCATTGGTCAATGTCACATTTTTCATGTAAGTCATCTATCCGTTTCGATTAATTTGTATTTGTTAATGTAATATAAGCAGTTATAATTAATACATATTTATTAACGCTTATCTTTGGGAGAGCTACTTCGATGTGTTACTTAATAACATGTGTCAAGTGTTTCATGACAAAATAATTGAGGGTTTAAACAAACCAATTATTACAAACTTTAGAATACATGGAGGAATATTGTATAAGAGGATAATGTATGTTCTTTTGGTGATCGAGAAGAGTGATGGGCCACTAACACCAACCCACAACACATGCTAGAGGTATTAAGAAAGAGGTTGTTAAGTATAATGTTTTATGGAATGGGGGAACTAAGTTTTAGGTTAGTGGACCATGGGGTGACTAATGTGTAGTTAATGTTGTACACAAGTCTTGTACTTGCAGAAGATGGGAGATAACAGGTTTACCATGTAAACATGCTATTGCTACCAATTGGAATATGGCTTTAAATGGGCAACAAGTAGGAGCTTTAGAAACATCGGCTCATCCTTGTTACTATCTTCTTACTTGGGAGGCAGCCTACCATCACCATGTCGAGCCTATAACTAGCAGCGAACATTGGAAAAAATCAATTGTGCCAACAACAATTGTTCCACCAAAATCCGAAACAAAGCCGCCTAGCTCAAGAGGTAGAAAAGAGTTAAGATATCTCCGAAGTGAAGAGATTGTGAAGAATGGTAAGATGTCAAGGGCTTGGAAGAGTGTTAAGTGTAGTATTTGTGGCATTGTTGGACACAACCGAAAACATGTCTAGGTATGGTGGAGCCGAAAGTAGTCGAAGCGCCAATAAGGGAAATGTCAAACAAGTGCCTACAAAAGTCTGCAGAAAAAGACACATCCTAAAGGTAACAAAGTAGCGGCAGATAAAGAAGTCAAGGTACGGTGTTGTTGAAAGTCAAGTTAGTGCAATTCAAGGAAGTGGTGTTCAATCGAAAATCAAGATCAAGCAATCAAGATCCCATCATACATGATGCATCCCATCATACATGATGCATCCTCGCACAATCCCGTAAACATCAAGATGAAGCAATGAAGATCCCATGATACAAGATGAATCCTCTCTCAATCCCAAAGAACATCAAGATGAAGCAATTGCCAATCCTGTAATGCATGAGCAATCCCAAAGGTCAATCCCAAAGAATATGATCAATCACACCGATTCTCACCGCATCAAGTGATGTGCAAGCATATTCGCTCAACCCAAATTGCTATATGAAGAATGACTAGGCAAGCAGTCGCACCGAAAGAATGATGGCCTCACCATAGGTCAATTTCTATGCTAATTAGCTAGACAATGTTTCATCTAGTTTATTTCCTATGCACAAGTTATGGACTCTAAAAACATATGTGTGTCTCGTGTTCAATTGTAGTTCTCATGCTTTGAAAAGTATGCAATTTTATGCATTTGGAATTATATCCATTTGCATTAACTATGGAACCATGTCATTATTATGTATTTTTATAGATCGACTAAGCTTGATGTGTGAATAATTTGCATCAAAAGTAACCAAAGCTAAACAAAACCTCATAAGAATGTTGACAATTAAAAGTCAAACCTAAACAAATTACTAACCATCTGCATACCCATAAGGCATTGAAAGTCAAAACAAACCAAATCGAATACTTATAACAACGTTACTACAATTCAAGATATCAACATTAACCATCTCGCCTTATTACATAAAAGCTAAAAATTATCCCAATGCATAAACAATCAAGAACAATATCCAACCGAGCACCTGTAAATCTTTCACTTCCACACATCACTCGAGCAATTTACTAATCTTGCCTCAAGCTCATTTCTCCTCAAAAGGCCTCGGTATGATCATTCTTGAACGAGCAGATTTCGGATCATACCATCGTATCCACCGACAAGAAGACCCCTATTCATGATTATGACAAGTCATTAAACAACCACCATTGTTACAATGTACTTTGTCGCGAAAACAAACTAATACAATAAATATTAAGACGCACTTACTTCAACAGACAACCAAAGAATCGACGCCCAGGTCGGCGTAGGTCCACAATGCGAATAATAGCTTGCTTACCACACCAAAGAACTTACCATGTTGAAACGATTATCGCTTTGTAGAAGACCTTTTGTAGGATAGTTAGGGATGGATGATAAATGACGACCAAACCGTTACATGCAGACATATACTAGCTACAAACATCGACAATGTTTTGTATTCGAGTACGCCATGATGAAAGACGGTTTTCCTCAACAATGTAACGCTGACATCGGCGTTAATGGTCGAGGATGAGTTTGGCATATAAACCCCATGTTTTGGACCTCCTGCGATGATAATGCCCAACTTTGTCCCATCGCGATACGCAGGAACAAGTTTAGGGACCAACCGTGTATTTTAGTCTACTTTTTTTTTTTATCTTCTTCTTTCATTATCATTCTTTTTCTACATATATATTACCAAAAATTTTCAATCAAATTTAAAATTTAATATACAATTTTTCTCATAAAAAACTATTAAAATTTAACTTTTAATTTAGAGGTAAAAAAATAAAAATAAAAAATAGGAATATTGTTCAAAAATACTCTTTTGGTATAAAAAATGTTTTGCTTATATGGTATTTAACTTTATCTCGATTTTTGAGAGTTTTATGACATTTTGCCCTTCAAATTGTTAAAAATCCAGGGCAAAATGTCACAAAGATACCTCAAAAGTCCAAAATTGAAATTTTAGTACTTCAAAAGTACAAATTGAAAGTTCAATAATTGTGATAAGCAAAAAATATTGTTCGATACCTAAAAGAGTATTTTTGAACAAGTAGGAAGATTTTTAAAGTTATTATCCCTTTTATTTAACTAGTTATAATACTTTACAACACGCATTGTATGTATAAAAAAAAAAAATTTATATCAATGCTGAATAAGGTGTCTTTAAAGGTAATTACATATAATTATATATTTATGCACGAGTTTTTCATTATCCATTAATATCCATTAGAATTTTGTATAATCAAATTTTGTAAAAAATTTTGTTAGATAACTCAAGATTCAACTATATTTAGCTGATATACATGTTGATGTTCCTATTTTAATTTCACACACAAGATGAGAGTTTAGTTGCACATAATAAACGTTGATAAAGTTAAAATATACTCCTTAAATTTTTTAAAAATGTTTTTCTACATATCCTTATATAAATAAATAAAAATTACATGAGTTGTTGTTATAAGACAATCATGTTTTTTCCTTATTACAAGAAAGTTCGCTCTACAATTGATAATTATATTCCTGCTTTCAATAATTTAGCCATATTTAATATATAAATTGTTATCCACATTTTTCATACTTTTAATACGAAATAAATGAGTTCCTTAGTAATATATATAATAAAAAATGATATTTATAATCTTATGTATATTTATATGTTGGAGTTTTAAAACAACATATATATTGTATTTTTAAGTTATAAAGTATAAGGTATAAAGATAAGGGAGTATTTGTTTAATTTCCAAAGTTATTAAAAAATATGAAAACTTATAATTACTTAACTCTATACAATTAATAAAATTTAACCACCAAAGTTTTATTAATTACCCCTTTTTTAAGTTTTGTTTTCACAAATTGACACCCATGCTTTTATGCTGCTTTTCTTCTCAACCAAATTTATCCACCAAATTAATTAAAGGCCGACCAAAATCAATTTAATTTTGACTTTTATTAACCAATCACATCACACGATTTCGCACGTGGCAAAATCAAGCTTCCCATTTGGTTTAATTTTTTTCAATAAGAAGGTTTTACAAAACCAATTCGAACGACGTAATTTTATTATATAAAGATGTTTGAAATTGATGATGAACACAACTTATATCCGATAAAAAAAAGTGTACGATGAACAAATCTTTTTACTGATGAACGACAACTTTTTATTGTTGATGATCTAGGCCCATAATGAACAATTTTTTTTATTGATAAAAGTCTCATTTATTGATGACTAACGCTTATGAACAACTATTTTTATTGATAAACAACTTTTTTATTAATGAAGAACTATTTCACACAGAAATTCAAGTAGATTGTTGCACAAGTGATCCATGATGAATGATGGTTGGCCCTTGAAATCCCTTACAAACTAAAAATGTATCACATGTTAACAGCTACAACAGTTTTTAAATCACAAATTTTAATGGCTTTATCTCACATTCATTTCTAGACATTGTCAAATACTAGCAGAGTATCCGAATTGTATCGCCGTTTGAAGTTCAGATTAACCTGAGGAAAACAAGAAAAAAATGATCCCGGTCCCGCCTGGCTTCACCCGCTTTTTTCCGGTTCCGACGGTCCTCCTGTGCTCGTTTTCGGACGGCTTTTATTCACAAATTGAACCCAATGACTACTCGGTTCCGGTTAAACCAATTGAACCCATCGTCCGGTCCGCTTTTAAAGTCCATACGTATTCATCAACTCGTTTTGCATATAAATTATATAAAGTTTTGTGTGTTTTATTAGTTTGTACAATATATATAATAACATATATTTTTCATTTTAGAAGTGTTTAAAAATAACATTTATTAGTTAGGTATGACATTTTTCTCTTATATTAATTACATTGTATTTTTTGATTAATTTTTTATAAAACAAGTCTACAAAAAGTGGTTTAAAGTGATATAACTAATGTTATTATATCTCTATGTACTTATTAAAGTTTGTTATAAAAAAAAATGTGTTTGGTTTAATATTTTAATACTTTCATTTTAAGAAAGCTCATAACGGGGCATCTTTACAAAAAAAAGTACATTTGTTAGTTTTTGATCCGAACTGAAGAACTAAATCCAAAAGTTTGCTTCACGTTTATTGTTACACACTACACTGATCCATGAGTTAACAAATCAAAGTATTCAAATTGACACAAACCCTTAAAAAAATGCCTGCATTTTCCATATCTCATGCCCATAAGGTGAGACAAAACAACGTGTTAACTGACTGGTTAATAAGTTACAGGTACATTTTGATAGTCTTGCGTACGAGGTTCTGGTTTACTAAAAAATGTCATAAGATTATTCAGTACAAAATGGGGGTCCAAACAGCCATTTCTTGGTGTGTTCCAACCTTCTATTTCTAGAATTACTTCTTCTTGGGTCTCCCCTTGGATTTACGTTTATTCACCGCAGGCTTAGCCTCTTGTCTGAAATGAGAATCCACAAAACCATCAGTTAGTAAAAATTTCATCCATGTGAAACTAACGCTATAATCATTTTCAGTACGGATATTCTTATTTTTTAGGTTTTGAGCATGCAAATCCAGAAAACATGAAGCAAGTTGTTTTGACCAATTTATTCCAGTATATTCCTTCATATTTACTATCCCATTTTCATGATAATAGAAAGAAGCCGTAAATAAATGATCTGTGGACTTTGTAGATGGTGCAGTAAAATTTTGAGTACAATTACAGCCGATAGCAAGTCAAGGAGTGATCATGTAGAAAGCAGCATGTCATAAAGAGAAAAAATGAGTAAAGGACCAACTACCTAAGCCAGTTCGATCCAAACAGAAACTAGACATAGTTAAAGTTTACAGTTTAATAACTTGAAAAGTTCAAATTTAGCCGTCCCTTCACATTTAAAATATTTATTCTAAAAAAACAGGACTTGGTTCCGTTCTAGACCGAATCGAGAAGATAACATCAAAAGATATGGAGCCAAGAACCAAACCAAATACTCTAGAACCGACAAACAAGAGAAATATGTTTAACATATTTGCACGCTCCTACATGATAAATATGGAAATAATTTGAACTTACTTGGTTCTATTTGGATTTATCAAGTCGTTAACAGCTTCATTCACTGCATGAATTGCCATTTTCTTCACCTGCCATTTAGCAGCAAAAAGTAAATGCACCATATTAATTTACAACAAAACACAACACTTGAAACCTATATTACTACGAGCCTGATAGGCTTTTACATTGCTCGTAAACTATGTTACAACTTCATCATAACTCATGCGCATAGGATTTACAAACCGGACTTCAGCAAATAAAGTTGACACACTCAGGAGCTTCACATATAAATCTAAATTCTCAAAACAAAGGGAAAGTGTAATCATAATACTCTAATTGAGGGAACAAGCGAGTGTGGAATCCTAACAGAAGGGAAGAAGCAACTGATTGAATATCTAATTAGTCAGGAACTTTACCTCCAACTTATCTTCTTTTGCCCGGTGATTCTGTGGAAGAACACGGAAATCTTCTGTCAAGCGAATACATTCGCCAACATTTTCAGGTGAAACAAAATCCAGTGCAACCTTTATACATGACTGCAGTAACACAATATAAACATAAAACATATTTAATTTATCCCGGAATATAAATAGAACAGGTCAATAAAAAAACATAGCAGTGAAAACTATTTTTCATGTATCTTATCACTTTCCAATTTCCCATTCACTAACAAATATGAGTAACCTTGCAAGTTTGTCTTACCAGGTGTTAACCCATGAGCTTTATGACAAACTATTAAACTGTCAAGTGTCAACAAAGTACTAATACAACTAAATAAAGCTTGCAGGACTTGCAAACTACTCAAGATTCTAACAAGAGAACATCAGCAGTCTCAATAGAAACCATGAGATGCATCCCTACCCCAAGAGGGATCTACCCCAGAAGACACGGAGAAATTCAGGAGGTGGGGGTCTATTACGTCTAGTTGAGTAGGATTGAGTATCACGGGATCTTGATTGGGATGAGCCGAGGTAAAAATCTGAGAGGAGTGAATGAAAATTGGGGTGGAGTTCAAAATTATGAGAGGTTGAGTGAGGAGTGTGTGAAAAAGTTAAATGATTTATAAAAAATAATAATAATAATTAAAATAAATAATAATAATAATAATAATAATAAAAATAAAAATAAACCTTCTTAAAGTGAATAATTTGCCAAGTCAATACATAATCTATCATCCTTCATTTGTTGAGTTCTAGTATTGAAGAAGGCACCGAGGACCAGTGATGCAAGCACAAAACCATCCTAGCCACTCAATTAATTCTTAAAAAGTTCTTGTTTCAATTCACTTAACACATAATATATCGACTTCTCATTTGGAGATTGTTGATATTGAAACAAGGAGGACATTCTCCTCCGGTCCTGAATTCATATTTACACTTATATTGAGTCTAGCGCGAATTAAAAGAAACTAGTTTAGGGCACAATAGTACAAAGAAAATACAAAGTGTACAAATGAAATATATGTCTGTGATATTGCCCAAACATTCACAGTGATACGAAAAATCAATATTCCATGATGATTGAATGAAATCCTACTAGTGTTAACAACAAGCCAACGTTGGACGTAGGTCATTAAGTTGCTTCTTTATTAACTTTTTGTGCAAACTGGTAAGAATTATTAGTGTTTTTTCCGGAATTTTATTCTAGAAAACACATACTAATTTTCCTTGTATTACTCAACTGAATGGTTGCATTGCCCATTATTCACAGGATTGACACTACTTGAAACTTACACGATCATATTCTGGATCAGTATCCAAGATAACAAGTATCCGAGACAACAATAGAAGATACTGATTAGATTGTATTATGCTACAACTGAACACTTTCCTGATGATTCATCAACCCGAAGACTTACACATATTCATGATGAACACAATAAATCATATTCATCATGAGGGTGCCGAAGACTTAGGCATGCTTGGTGGAGGGTATTAGGGGGTGAGGAATAGAAAAGGCAATCATTAATTATGCTTGGTGGAGGGTATTAGGGGGTGAGGAATAGAAAAGGCAATCATTAATTATGCTTGGTGGAGGGTATTAGGGGGTGGGGAATAGAAAAAGCAATCATTAATTATGCTTGGTGGAGGGTAAAGGAATGGAGCATTACCCTAAACTAGGTAATAACCCATTGCACTACAAATTGGGGGTTAAGGTATTCATTACCCTTTGCATTCCTTAGTATACCCTTTGCATTTCTTTTTCCCATTCCCTTAATTGAACCAAGCGGACCCTTACTACTAGCTTAATGCCGGTAACAAGTTAATACAATTAGTGACCACTGTTAGGTTCCATAATCCATATTATTCAATAATCACACACACAAATACTATAAACCCTAGAGAGAGAGTTAGGGAGAGGGAGAGCTACTAGAAGAAGTTTCCTTTAGATAGAATGAGTTTCACACCTCTCCATGTGTAGGAGAGGTTTATATAATCCTTACACTAGGCCACGGGGCGGGCTTGGACCTTATCTTGGGCCGAGTCTATTACACGTTAATGGACTAGCTTTGGACCAACTATTACACGTTAACCTATTACAATACTTGTTGACTTGATAATGATCGTCACTTCTATTCCTAACAATCTCCCCTTAGGGACGATCATTGAGATCTCTCTTTTGATTACATTAATGATCAACACTTCTATTCCTAACAATCTCCCCCTAAGGGTGATCATTGAGATCTCTTTCTTTGACCTTGATCTTTGATCTTTGAAGCTTGTTGTCTTGAACTTTGAGTCTTGTTATGTAATAGTTGTCCTAGTTCCTTTGTTCCAATCATACTTTGTGATCATAAGTAAAAATCTCTTGTCTTTGCTTGCCTTCGTTCAACATCTTGAAGTGTTTGTTAATCATTTTCACTTAAACGATGAATAAATCATTTTGAGAATCGTTAATGATTTTATCTTTCTTTAAGCTCTTTTACTCCCTAAAATATTGCATCATTTTGAGAAATTTTAAACTTTGGAGTGTTTTTGGGAGTAAAATTTTGAAAACTTTAGAAACGAGTCACAATGAAATGATTGTAGTCAAAATCTTGAGCAAAAGTATGAAAAGTTCTCAAAATAACCTTTGAAAAATATTAAATAAATTTCACTCAAGATTAAGAAGATTTCTTTTCTTTAATTAGGGTAAGTCTTGACCGACACGCACACCTTCCTTTCTTTAAAAGCGCGGGTTTCACTTACAAGCCATTATGATATCGCTAGAATACGAAGCCTTCAATTGAAGACCGGGTTGCAAGCGTAAATACTTACAAGCCATTATGATATCGCTTAGACAACAACCTTTAGAACCCATTTAGGGGTGCCAACAGCTTACCAAATTTTGTAAACCATTTGTAAGTTGTGTCAATTTGATATAGAAGTGAATTCCAAAGAGGACTAAAACCGGTGTTTCATTTTGAAATAATGCTCGTGGAATCAACTTAGATTTAAAACTCTTTTCTTTTGCAATTTGTTTAAGTAACTCGATGTCTCTTTTGGAGTATTAAAACTATAGAAAAAGTTTTCCATCCATTGTTGAAACTCGGTCTTTCATTTCGAAAATTCGTTTTTGAGATGAATGGAAACCTTCCACGATTTGGGATTTGCAAAGCAAAGTCATTCTTGTATTGCATCGAAAGCATTTCTGAATATTTCAAAGGGTTTGAATGACTTTGCTTTGGTCTCCACACTTGCTTTACCGGTGTAAAACTAGAGTGTGGAGTTTGCAAAACCTGATTCTTCTTACTTAAGGTGTTTGAGTTGGAAACTTTTTGAGGAGTAAATATTTCGAAAAAATTAGGTCTCTTTGAAAACTTCTTTTTTGCAAAGAATAGGTTGTAAACTGAGAAACCTTTTTTGAAAATGGTTTTGAAGATTCAACTGTAAACCTTCTCCAAACACTTATTTTTGGTTGGACTTGTTTGAAACTCGAGATTTGCCTTTCGACCGATTAAGAGCATCAAACTATGCTTTTAAGGCATCAGATGACGCTCTCAAATCATTATATTCTTTTGAATCGAAAGATGATCTTGTGATGCTAGTTTTTCGTGTAATGACACATTTTGATCTTCAAGGTATGCAAAATATTTTTCAAATTTGTCCGCTTCGATTGAAAAATCATTTTGGCATCACCAAATTCTTTGGTTTGTTGTGCTAGAATCTTTTCCAATTCAACAATTGTCTTCAGCACACATTTTCTTTTCAAAAGATGATTTGTCATGATTCGAGAATAAGACTTGTTTGAAATTGAGTCCGAACTCTTGATCGCTTCATTGAATCAAACAAGTTTTGTAAGTCCTGTTTCAAATGCTCATTTTCTTTTGTAATGATGTCACACCATGTTCGAGTTCAATATTTTTGTATCAAGTTCATCAAAATCAAACTTGATTTTGGCATCATCACAATTTTCCTCAAAATCTTTTCTTTCCTTTAAGCACCGATCTTATCTTGCAGTTTGATTTGAAAAGAAATACTTTGCGCTTCTAGTTTTACAAACTTCATGTTTTAAATTATTGATAAGGAAGCAAATAAGGACGATCTTGTTCATAAGTAGATCCATCCACCTCGACAGATCCATATACGGGTCACGGACTATCACCGCCTCACCACATATGTGTCGCTAATGAACTCACGATGCGCAAGACGTGTATGATCACGAGCAAACACACTATCGAACACAACAACATTAGCACAATCGTTATTGTTTGAATGTTGTACCTTAGCCAATATCTTTGTGTCCGTGTCAAATGAAGGTCAAATATTATCATCCTCGGCCTCATTACCGTGTATACCGTCAGCATCCGAATCATATGATGTATCATTTTCCGTACCCTCATTGACTCTTCCCATTTATGTCTACATCTTGCTTAGTCTTTCATTAACTTCTGTTGCATTTAACTACATATCCCGCTCTTTCAACTCTCTTTCTTCGTTTAGCATTTCTCTTTCAATCAACTCTCTTTCGTGCTTCTGCTTCGCTATTTCATTCAACTCTCTTTCCTTTAATAGCGCATCTCTTAATAAACTCTTTTTCTTTGAAGTAATCTTTCAAGAGTATCCAGGTTCCATATCAAAGTATGCTTAAAAGCTTGAACCTCCACTTGGATTTTCTAAATGTCTCTCTTTGTAGTTTATAATCATATCCCGTGGAAGGATTGAAATTTGTTCCTAAGAACCTTTTGAGTCGAGTCTTTAGACACTAAGATCTCGCTTGAGTCACTTTCTAAATGATCCAAGTCAGTAAGACATTATTTATGAAGTTCTTTCACAATTTCAAATAATCCAAGAGTTTTAAATACCCTTTCAAATCCTTGAACCGCGAATGTTCTAGAATGTCTTATCTTAACAACTCAAATCGAGACCTAATCGCTTTCAATTTGAATTCGATGTGAAACTTGAATTGGATCATTCCAACGATGATGGAGAAGTGTTTTGGTGATTCGGTTCTCGTTATGCTAATTAGCAATTTCCTCCAAAATTTAATTTGAAAATTTTCGCTTGTCAAAATTTAAAATCACTTTAAAATTCAAATCTAAGTTACTCATAAAATTTTGACACCAAATCGATCAGAAAATTTGAATTTCGACCTAAAAATTTGAATTTTGAGCCAAAATTTTCACCCTTATACCAAAATTAATTTGACGATTGAAAGTTTAGTCCCCTAAAACTAAATTTTACTCGCTTTCCCGCCAAACCTTAAGAATCTTCGCTTAAACCGAAAATAAAAGTTCTTGTTTCGAAATCGAGGAAAGTTCTCGAATGTATAACTTTCTCGAAAGTTTATAAGGTTCTCGAAACATTTTAGGTTTCTCGAAAGGTTATAAGTTTCTCGAAATTGGTCAAGGTTCTCGAAATTGACTTTTACAGGTAAAAAAATCCTTGCCTAAAAATTGTGAAAATTACTCGAAATTCCCAAATTACTCAAAACTCGAATTACTCAAAATGTCACGTCACTATGGTAGTGGAATCTCAACTACTATAAAGTTCTCGAAACTGCCACCTAAGATTACTCGAAAGTTTTTCTCGAAATTCAAAAAGTTCTCGAAATGCTACGTCACCTAGTTAGTGGAATCTCAACTATCAAGTACCACTACGTAGATTTCTAGAAATTTTGAAAATTTCGAGAAAATTAATTTAACAATTTTCGAGAAAATTGAATTTAACAATTTTCGAGAAAAATCTGAGTAAACTTCGAAAATAACTAAAACGATACTTTGTGTTTGAAAACCTATTTTCTTTGATAGATCTCATAAAACACCTAAACTTACATAAAAATCAAAATTTGTCAAATTTAACCACGAAATCTAAGGTTTTGACTATGAAAGTTCTCAAATATCCAGATAGTACTTTTCGACTAAAAACTTATCCAAACACGAACAAACCTAACACATAAAAATCACACGGTTTTACGCTTTAAGCACGAAATCTAAGGTTTTATCAAGAAAGTTCTTGATGTAACAAATAACTTACGAAAAAATATTTAAACCTTAAAAAACACGCTTAGTCAAAAAGAAATCACTCCAAAATCATTGTTTACTCGATAATGATAGTCACTTTGGACTAACTATTACACGTTAACCTATTACAATACTTGTTGACTCAATAATGATCGTCGCTTCTATTCCTAACACCACTAACTAAAGTCTACAAAGACCGCGAAATAAACATTGTCTAAATAATGTGAATAAACCATGATCGTAGCCAAAATCATTATTTCCTAGTCGGCCAGTGTTGTAAATATCGGTCTTGGCGGCCGATATAACGGTGATATATCGCTTATCGGCGGTCGACCGATACGATATTTCACTTATCGGTCAAATCTATCGGTTTGGTCAAAATTGTTCAAACTAGGTCAAAAATCGGTCAAACTCGGATTTTTTTTTAATATAAATTGATAAATAATTATGGACTTGCGGCTTTTATTTTTCAAGAATGTTTCACTTTTTAGTTTTTGTGGTTATTGACTTATTTTGTTTTGGTATTGCTAATATTTATTTTTTTTTAAATAAATTCCTTTATAATTTATGGTCTCCGATATATCAATGATATATCACCGCCAAGACCACTAACAATGCTTCGGCATGTAGAAGTTCCAAAACAGTGTGACAGAACATTTAGCTCACTAACCGTATACGAACTAAGTTAAAGTGTTAAACGGAAAAAAAAAAAAAAAAAAAAAAAAAAAAAGGGGGGCAGGATCAGGCAACCATTATCATATCAAATTAAGCTCCAACAAATGCATTGGTATGGAAGCAACTAAATTATAGCCAGTATCCTAAAAGAGGATTGGCACTCAACCAAACACCGACCACTTGCTTGGTTAAGCTAGACTTTAAGCTGATTATCAGACCAATTCAGCAGGCAATCCAGTTTAAATGTATGATATAGTGATATACATCATCGTACATTCATTGATAAGTCACCTATTTATCTATTGTTCGTGTTCAAAAAAGTTATAAAGAGGCCAGGTGAACATTCACACATGATAGCATGAGTAGATTAAAAGAGCACGCATGAAAAGATAATTTAGACAATTAGTTTTTTTTTTTTTTTAGATCATGTAAATACACAAGGATAAGGTTTGTATTTACAATGCAGAAATGTGTGCACGTTTTTTAATTACTAGTTTCCCATTATGCAATTACTAAAGATACATAAAGATTCCTTTCGCCACATGGGTTGCTAATAAATCAAAGCACAAACTTCCCAGGTTACCAATAAGGCAGCTTTGTTAGTCAAAGCAGTGGCTTTACCAGTACTCGTAACCATGTAAAAATTTAGTTCAAGATGAGCATACGCGTTTTAGGTAAATATGTCGACAAGTGAACAACGTAATGAGAAGTAATGTTTTATGTGTGGAAGGGTATCATTTATCATCAAACAACATATACAGCTATTTAAAAAGTGCAGCCTGATGACTACAGATGACAAGGCCAAATAAACACAAGCAGTGTAAACGACCAAGGCGTAACAAAATCTCTTAGAAATGGATCTCGTGAGATTCTGCAAGTTAAACCTTAGTCCCTATTTATTTCAAATGAAGCAATTTAATTTGATTAAGAAAATTTAAGACGTGGTAGTGAGTGAGAGATACCTTCAGATTTCTAACTTGATGGGCACAACCAGCTGGTATAAAGACAGCATCTCCAAGCCTTTGGAGGAAAGTCCATGGTTCGATTCCTATGAGAACCATAATGAGCACAATCAGAATCACTACATCAGTAAAAGCTGATACACATCTTGCAAAAGTATACTAACCAAACTCTTCTTTGAGCCTCCTTTTATGCTCCACAGTTAAGTAGAATGTTTGGTCATGGATTGGATGGATAACCTGGAGCACGATTTAAGTTATCATTTCAATGATGTGACATAACAACAACTGTAACCAATAATTGTTATATCTAGAACAGAAACGACATTTTTGCATTTTGTGTCAAGCCCAAGTTAGTTTCCTTATGTTGGTAAACTAATATTCTGAAAAATGTTAGCTACTACTGACTTAAGCATTGAAGGGCCAACATGACAAAAACAGTAATGTGCAAAGACGAAAAGAACAGGTGAAGAACATGTGGATAGCATATGAAAAACAAAAGGCAAGTGCAGTCTACACAAACCGACCATGAAAGCTTGAAGCTATACTACACTCTGGTGTGATGATGCAAGTAATTCTGATTTTACATAGCCAAACAATTGAGGTGTAATTAAAGTAAGGATTGGATTACCTGCTGCACTGGAAGGCAGTAGGTATGTCTGAACTCTCTGAAGTGTTTTTTGAGATATTCCTCCAACTTAGGAGTATCTTCCCTCCGAAAGATGTCCCACAAAGCACCTCCATCTCTCAGATCAAATCCATCCACACAAGTTCCATCGTCACTATCAACTTCTTCATTGGCTTCTATTTCCTCATTATTGCTATCAGAATTGCCAAGGCTTTTGTCAGAACATGTCTCTACTTTCTGTTTCTTTTCTGTATTCCCGTTTTGTCTTTCTCTCGGGGAATACTGTTTCTTCCCATCATCTTCGTGAACTTCATCAATTTTACACTCAGCTTCATCAAATACTTCCTCCTTCGATGCATGTCCATTTGACTGATAACTAGTGCTTGGATCTTCTCCAATTCTATTTTTTCGTTTCTTCGAGCCAGCAAGTTGTTCAGCAGTAGCATCTTCAGTAGCAAGTTGTGGCTTACCAACCACTCCCTGTAGTTCCTTCTCATCTTGAACTTTGTGCTCCAGTTTCAACTTATTTATAAGTTTAAGTTTTTCAGGCTTGAGTGTCACAGTTGCAGTATGAGTCAACACATTCACCTTCATGTCACCAGAGATTTTATTAATGAACAAAACTTATAGAAAGTATAACATAAGCATGTGCAAAATTTTGAAATACATCCCTTCAAAAATCTCTTCACACAAAAATATGTGACATGAAAAAGCTAAATTTCAGCAAAAACGAGTTTAGTTCAAGATTCCATAAAGATGATAACAAAATTTCATTGCATCAATTCCAATTACTGTGTGTGCCCCATATCCAAAATCCTCGCATAATAAATGAGAATCATCAAAATGTAAGTGTGCATCGAAATTATAAGATATTTTCATCAGTTGACTAAAGAGATCATATCAGTTGCAAATATTATTTTCTTCTCAAATATGGTGAAATAAGCAAAACTATCACTTCTTGTAAAGTGAATGGTCTAGAATCAGAACAGGAAATTCCAAGCCGAAAATTAAAAATTAAAAACATACCGCATCAGACATGTCACAGTGAAGTTTAGTTACAGAGTCTCCACGCCTAATTCTTGAGGAACACCATATGCTATATATGTTTTAGGACCCATGTCAGGCTTCACAGAATCTTTAGACAACTTAACAGCAAGATTAAGGTACCCATCACGAGGATGTGTATACTCTTTAAAGGGTAAGCAAGTGATAAATTCAACACCATGACGTGGTAAGCGTTCTTCAAATAAACTTGATGGAGGCCAGTCTTTCAGCTTAAGGATCCTAGGCCAACCGTTGTCTTCATATTTACCATCCGTATACCAACTAAAAAACTGATGAACGTTAACATCACCCTGCATGTCACAAGAGAATATAAGTAGCCTCCCAAAATTAAGGGGTTATTTGGATTAGCTTACCTGGGGAGCTTATTAGCTAATTTCAGTTTCAAAAGACAAGATGCCCAAAAATATAGCTTATCTGAGAGCTTATTGCCTTATTTACTCTGGATAATTAAAATTTGGGCAAACTGAAACAGACTGAGCTTTTTTAAATAAGCTAATCCAAACACCTCCTAACTCATAAGCAAACAATATAGCAGATACAGGTAACAAATTTAGTGTCACATAAGTTTGAGAAAATATACATTATCGATAAAGAGAAGTACAGTATCAATAGAAATAGACGATAAAATGTAAAACGAACCTCACACCAGTTTAAACAATTAAGAGCACCAACTTCCAAGAGCCGCCATGATTGACATGTGAAATCTGGCGAAAAGCACGCCACATAACCATGGGCTCCCAGCTCAGCCCAAGGGTGGTTTCAAGAACATTACTGACTATGACAGGCTGTCCTTTTGACCAATGCCACCGAAAATGATTTAGATCTCCAGACTGAAGGTCTATAGCACGTGGACAATACAAGTAATTATCGTTGGAATTTTCACGAGATGCAGCTTTACGCAACTGCTTATCATCACTTTCACTGACAAAATCTAAGCATGTGCACCATTCATTAGGCAAATCTCGCATGTCCTCGCCTGATTTGTGCTTCTCCAACAGCTCTTGTGCAGAATTCAACAAATTTGAAACATTGTTAGGTTCCATTGCATGAATCAACTCTAAGATTCCATTCCCACAACCACCCATACTTTGTGGAGGACATGGAATTCTGCCATCATCCAAAGACTTCCAGTCATGACTTTCCTGCTCTTTTGGTGGAGAATCTGCAGCAGACGGCCCGTCGTGAGTTTGCAATTCTTTTGGTGCAGGATCTGCAGTAGACGGCCCGTCATTAGTTTCCTGTTCTTTTGGTGCAGGATCTGCAGCAGACGGACCGTCATGAGTTTGCAAGTCTTTTGGTGCAAGATCTGCAAAAGACGGCCCCTCATGAATTTCTGCTTCTTTTGGTGCAGGATCTGCATCTGACATCGAGTCATGAGTTTCCTGTTCGTTTGGTGACGGATCTGTGGCAGACAACCCGTCGTGAGTTTGCAGTTCTTTTGGTGCAAGATCTGCAGCAGACATCGTGTCAAGAAATTGCTGGTCTTTTGGTGCAGCCCTTGCAGGACGCCTCCCACGCCTCTTAACATCTTCCCTATTAACATCTCTCAGCGGCCCCCCATACAAGTAACCAAAACCTGGATCTTCAAGCTGAATGACAACTTCTTCCTTGTTTCCCTGAAGGTTGCCATCACGCAACTCCCGCAACATTGAAGGCACAGGTCAAAATGACAGGAAGGGCAACTTCTATGCAGGTTTAAAATTGACGCTTTACAGCAGTCACTGGATACATGATGTGACAAAATTAGAAAATTCCTGCCCAAAAAAAACACTTATAAAATGGTTGAAATGACATTTACCAGTATATGCGTTCACCGGGGCTACATTCTGTTTTCACTTGCACTTCTGATAAACTACATCCTGTTCAAAAATATAAAATCAGAAAAACCTGCATACAGTAAGGATGATTGCTACGCACACTGTTATTAACTTTTTAAATAATTACTTATGTCCTAAATTTGGCAGAAAACAAAACACCATCCACGTACACATACTCTATGCACCCAATCCAAACAAAAAAATTACGAAAATTCCTTTAAATTTCCCCATGTATCAATAAAGAAGTCATGATAGTAGCCCTTGTCAAAAAAAAAAAAAAAAAAAAAAAAAAAAAAAACAAACAAACAAACAAAAACAAAAAAAACAAAAAAAAAAAACAAAAAAAAAAAAAAAAAAACAAAAACTGAAGTATAGATGATTCCTATAATAACATACTATCAAGCCAGGGAAAATAATCGAGCCGCAGTAATCAATAAATGGTCACTTTTGAACTAATGTCCTAAAGAATAATAGAAAAAACGATGGAAAATACCTTGAATTTTGGCCTCTATCTCTTTCTCTTTAATATGCTCTTCATTGAGACGCTTCAAGAAAGGAAGAAGGGCGTGCAAGATATAAATAGAATATTGAATTTTCTGATCAGCATTAGGTGCAAAATCCACCTTGTTTTTCACCTACAAAGCCACGAACAGATTGTTAAAAAAGGGTAACGTAGAATTAGAAATAACGTGAAAGATGAGTAACCAACATTAGGGTGCACGTCGCGCAAGCAAGCTTTGCAGTTGCAATTGTCTTGGCAAACTGGGCATAAGTTAGCAAACATCTCCTCGGTCATGTGAGGATACCTAGCCAAAAACAACAATGAAGGCATAGTTTTGAGATACTTAAATGCATAATAAAAGCGTGTATAGCATAAACGCGTAGAGGCATAAAAAGCATACCAACAAATATGGGTCTACCATCATATAGAGTTGTAACTGGAAAACACAAAACACCATTTAAACACATTTTCTCTATTTTCAGCTCTTTTTTTGAGATTAAAAAAAAAAAAAAAAAAAAAACAGCTTTTTACAAATATACAGATGGAAAACTAAGAAACGTTTTCTTAAACTAAACGGCCCCTGAATGTAACTTTTTATTTGAATACTTTTAAATATTACATCCGTTGCCTACTTTATCTGTTTATGGAACTCTTCTCTACAACCTTGTTACATCATCTTACTCGCCTACTCTGTATATCTAGGAGTTAGGCCTGCCTATATCATATATGTGTGGTAGTAAAAATATAAAGCCTAGCTGATTAAGGGCTAAAAGGTCTTAAGAAATATGATTTAAGCTCTAGTACTATCACTATGACAAGAATACGATACCCATGTACATCAAAGGGTAGCAAATCATGAGATTCAACAGCAGTTCTTGAATAAAAAAACCGTTCTATGACGGAATACTCTCTTTTAATTTAACATCATGTTCTTTTGTGGACATGGACCTATAAGAAGTAAATCGCACACGAATACCTCACCATACAATAATCATCAAACATAAAAGAATTACATGGTTCAATCAAGATACATTCTTTACCTACGTCCCACATTGATACTAGATTACTAGCGAGCCAATCTTATCATCTCGAATAAAGCTGGGGTTAACAATTACATTAGGCACACATACAAAAATCAATACTTGAACTAACCATAACCTAAAAGTTAATAAAATTCTCAAACTTTACTCTATTACCAACGTTAAACTACCGTAACATAATTCCATGAAGTTTTAAAATGAAAATGCAGCTCTTGATTACACAACTGAGGATTAGGTCGTAGAATAGCAATGTATTTTTCCAAATGTACCGATTTGGTACGTGAACTTTAAAAAAGTTGTAGAAATGTAACGAACTCTCATAAGTGTTCTAATTTGGTACATGATGATGACGTGTCACGTTATAAATGGTGCCATGTCATGTCATCATCACGTACCAACTACAACTTTTTTAAAGTTCACGTACCAAATCGGTACATTTGGAAAAGTACATTCCTATTTTTCTACCTAATCCCACACACTTAACCCTAGACAACATTCTTCTTAATTCACTATAATCAAACCTCAATTAAACGAGGGATCAAAAGCTAATTCACAACAATTATTGTAGATACAAAGAGAGTAGTAAAAATTTATATACCTAGCAAAAATAAACATAAATTACAAAACTCGGTGTTATCAGTATTAGGCAACGTACTGAAAAAAAGTCAATTAATAGAGTACCACGTAGTCATACAAGGCCTGCAAAGACGCCTAGAGCCGCAATTATAACATCAAACGACCTTCAAGTATTTACTCATATTGGACTCTTATGATAAATTGAACATGTTTAAAAGGCATAAATGTAATCACTTTTTCTAACTTCTAACTTGTGCCCTTAGGGCACAAGTTAAACACACTAAAAGTACACAAGTGTACTTTTATGTGGATGCATGTGTACTTTTTCGTGGGCCCCTGTGTACTTATTGTGTACTTAACTTGTGCCCAAACGTAATTATGTCTTTTCCTACTCGAGAACATGAAATATAAAAGCAAGTAAGCAACTTTCTATCCCCGCCTAAAAAAACTCGAGAACGCACCGAAAAAGCATAAACCAACATATAAGGGTATTGCCGTATTGTAATTACCATGCTTTCATACACATTTTGCAAAAACGCCTAGTGCCGCAGTTATGACATCGAACGACTTCGCCCTTGTCGTTTCTTTTACACTGATGGCAACAGTTGTTCAACGACATCTTAACTTCCTTGCCATTATATTCCACAAGTTTTACATCTTTAATAGCTTTCTTTCTTGTTCTCTTTATAGTAATACCACCACCATCATCATCATTGTCATTAATAGGTTTCTTCTTCTGGGTGGACTTTCTTTTTTTCTTATTTGTGAAATCATCATCATTGTCATCTTCAATGTAAGATGATTCGAAATCTGGGTTGGGTGTCTTTTTCTTGTTCTTTCTGTCAGATCTTCTGCTAACCCCTTCTTCTTCTTGTTCTGCATAGCTTTCATTTTCCTCTTTAGCAGTCGCCATTCCCGCTTCTCTTGAATCTTTCTTCCTGGGTTTGTGTTTTCACAAAGGAGGAGGTTTTTGTGTTTCTTTCTATGGGCTTATTTGGTATGGTTTCCGGTTTATTAGATTTTAAAACTTACATTAATTAATGATGGGTTTGGTTTATAAGTGGGCTTAAATCCCGGATTCATTTTAGGCTCCCCGGGTTGATCATTCTCATTTTTTCTGTCACGTCAGCTTTATCTCTCTAACGACATTCAGATGATTGGATACCCTACTAAAAGCGACCATGATCAAATTTTTTTTCTTTTTTTTAAACATTTAACACAAACTAAAATTTAATTAATAATTAAAACGTTACATAATAATTCAAATAAAATTAAAACATTATGATAATAAAACACTAAACTATTTTTATTACGACGCCGATGTCTTCCACCAACCCGCTTTGAGGTTAAGATGAGTTGTTTTATGCGATATCTCCTGTAATTTAACGATTCCACACGCTCTCTTTTGGGATCATAAGAACGACGTTGCTCATTGGAAAGAATACTTGGAGATATCGCCGCTTCTTCGTCATGAATTATCATATTATGTAATATGATGCATGTGTACATTATATGTGATGACGCCTTTGTCAAATCCTTTACCAGATGTTTAATCATTAGCCACTTCTCTTTAGTACACCAAAACCACGTTCCACATCTTTTCTTGCTGCTTCATGCATCGTCTTATACAATATTCATTTGTGATCATTCGTCTCTGGATTTTTAATGGACTTCATAATAACCGAGTATTCCGGATGTATCCCATCATCAAGATAATATCCCCGTTTATAAGGCACGCCGTTAGCAACGAATTCCACATCCGGTGCTCTCGCCGTTTTGAGATCATTGCAAAGAGGCGATTTACGTAAAACATTTACGTTGTTATTCATCCCGGTGACACCAAAGAACGCATGCCAAATACATAAATCTTGGGAGTTTGCCCGTGATCACCCCTATAAAATTGAGCTTTTAAAGCATGTGGGCAATTCTCCCACGGCTAATCTGTACAATCAATGCTTCCTATCATCCCAGGAAACCCATGACGTGCGTAGTGATGAGCATAGAGTTTGTCAATGTCAGTAACCGTCGGCTTTCGCAAATACTCTGCGCCATTTAACTCCATTATGGCATCACAAAATTTTTGGAGACACTCACGAATTGTTGACGCACCCATTTGCACATATTCGTATAGAGCATCAGCATTTACTCCGTATGCCAATTGACGAATTGACGAAGTACACTTCATCAATGGAGAAATACCAAGTACGCCGCACAACTAGGAGTTTGTTGGAAATAAGGTGATCGATCGGTTACCTCTCAAACAATTCGTGTGAATAGTTTTCGGCCATTCAAAACGATCATGGAATGCTTGATCGCCAGATCTGGGGTCTCGATAAGTAAGCGTACCACTAAACGGTTATGAGCACCCAAACGATCCCTACTAACTTGGTTTCGAGAGTTTAGTTTGTGACGCTTGAAAAGCCTCCCAACACTCTTCCGCAAACATCATAAACTCGCTACTAACTTCATTTTCATCATCCGATGACGAATCGGAATGAATAGCTCGAAGAATTCATAGTATGAAAAATATAGAATGTGTGAAATGAGATTTGTGGATTGAAATGTGTTAATATGTTGTGTATTTATAAGGTAGTTTAATAGTTTTTTTTCAAACGGTAAAAAAGTTCAATTTTTTTCAAACCGTTACACAACGGTCTCAGATATTAAATGCATGTTTTCACCGATCGCTTGAACGACCAACAAGGCTCAAAATCACCCACGATCGATTCCCCATACAAAGCGGATCGAGTTGGAATCGATCCTCTAAGTCGATCGTTGTGCTCTCTTGGGGCGCCTTAGGGTTTGGATTTGGTGAAAGTGTAGAGAAATAAATTATAGACTAAAATATAATGTTGGTTCTTAAACTTGGCAAAAGCGCTTGTGCATCGTAATTCGATTTTCATCACAAGTAGTTCAAACTATGGGATTTTGAGGCCAAATTGGTCCCTTGACCCATAATGTTAAGGCCAACGTCCATTTTGTGTTCTTTTGTCGAGGGTATAATAGACCATACATATTTATACCATACCTTAGTTAAATGTAACCCAACCCAATACCCTATTAGTACTAGCAACACACATTCGCTTTAATTAACAGAACATACATTGAACCCTAAATACAAGCAACACACATTCAACCCAAATCAATAAACAAGAATGGCACAAAACGATAAGGGAATGCTTTGTTCATTCGTTGAGGAAAGAAGATTGTTCAAATGAAAATGGCTTGGTGTTAAGAAGGAGAAGGAAGAGGTCGACATCGGGTTATCAAAGGTTAATGATGTGGGAAAATGATTAAAACTGAAGCTTTGTTTAAATATCTTAAGGAAAGGAAGGAAATGAAGGAAAAGGATGATATTGGAAAGTTGTGGTCTAGCTAAGTGTATGTTTAGATGATAGAAAAGTTTGTAATGGTCGTCAACAAGAAACCGAGCAATAAAAATCTAAGTTATTATTTTAACTCATAGTGTTTAGTCATGCGTTAGAAATATGTTTGACTTAGAGAAGTCAAACATAGGAAGTCAAAATATATTGATGACGATAGTATGTATTACATGCCCACGAGGCCCAATACACACTATACACATACCGGCTCAGCCCAATAATTACAAATCTTAGGCCTACAAGAAGCCCAATGGCTAATCCGCTATGGTTCAAAGCTTTGAGATGCGCGCAAGGCACATAACGGGCCGAACCTTCAACCGTTAGACCCTTACGTCCGCATCCGCATTAACACGGAACTCTTGTCCGCCAAGGGTTCTGGCCCCAAGAACTAACCACTATATGCGAGAATCTAGGAAGCCCCACCGCAAACCTCGCCTATAAAAGGGGCTCTAATCCCCATACAAGGTACGACTTTCTCTCATAATTACACACACATGCTCTTACTCTCTCTCAAGAATGTGTACTTACTCACGCCGAGTCTAATCGTGGGGTCGTCCTCACGATAAGACTAACGGTTTACCTTCTCGCAGGATCTCATCCAAACTACTTGAATTAGTACAAGACCAACTCGCTGGAAACTTGTCGACCCGGTCCGATAAGTTATATTCACATCTGTTACCACCCATCGCATAAATTGTACTAACATATATTAAGTGAAATCGATCAAAATAGCTCTTGCTTTTAACAATGGCATATTCGAATATAAAATTGTGTTGTGCATTGTAACTAATAGATTTCGTTGTGCATTTCTAATTAGGTTTGACTTAGGGAAGTCAAAAATTAAGAACTAACAATTTGTGGCATTTGCTAAATTGGTTTAACTTAGGAAGTCAAAAATCAAGATGTTACAATTTGTGGCATTTGGGTTATCTAGTCCCATCATCAACACTAACACCATACCATTTTTTTATAAACAATACACCATTGTCAATACAATAAGATATCTTAATGCTAAAGTATTTGCATTTTGAACACATATAACATTGTAACCATTGTGTTTGGTTTTCATTGATAGAAATGGGTGTTTGGTTTTGCTTATAGAAAGGGTGTTTGGTTTTGCTTGATACAAACAATAGCACAATACAAGAAGAGATTAAATGCTAAAACTTATATATATATTTCATCGTAATTTAATATATTACAAGAAGAGCAAGAACTAGATCAAATCATCAACAACAACCAAACAAAATATCCATTTTCATACCCTTGTCAACAACCTCGATAATCCAAAAGAAGCAAACAAAATACCCTATTTAGCTACCCCTAACAAATACCCAAAAGTCAATAATTATTTTCAACATCTTCGCAACGTAACCTTCCCGCTACTTAATAGCATCATTAGTTTCACCCAGAAATTCTATCAAATGAGCAAGTTGGTTGGTTTACTGGCTTGGTATCTCTCAACAGATCCAAACAAATAAGCGCCACAACATACGGTCCCAAAGCTTCGCTTTCCACAATAAACTCTCTACCCTTGATGATCATCCTCTTGAGATGATCAATGCACGAATTAGCTTTGCAAGTAACCCTTCATCGGCACCTCTTGCCCAAACGACAATCCCATACAATCATGTAAGCTGGAAGAACCAATGACATTCATTAGATTATTCAATATAGGAAATCTTGCATTGGAAAATGTGTGAGGAAAAGGTTATGGATGGCTTTATTGGCTCACAAGAACTTTAAATAGCGTCGACTGAAGCCACAATCAATGGGTCTAGTCATGAATTTTTTTCCACACTAGGTCCCTCGAATTTGTCTAGTTACCGCTGGCATACTTAAACTCCCGCCCATTAATATCTTGACTGCTCACAATTGGTCCCCGAATTTGACAACCTTACGTTTACTATTTAGTTGATGATTAAACAACACAAAACCATTTGCGCTTGACTTTCTAAAGTCAAACATGGAAATCATATCCAAAAACTCCTTAATAGATATTGTCTAATTCCTTTGTATGTGTATTTTAAGTCATTTATATGTAGATTTTTTAGGTACATTTGACTAATGGCTTTTCAATTTTGACTTTAGAAAGTCAAAATGCAAATAGAAAATGGCATTTACCATTTGAAGGCTCACTATTAAAGTAAAATGGAAATGCTAAAACATTTTGACTCATGGATTGCAGCTTTACTTTCTAACGTCAAATTGAATAGCTAAATGGAAGTTTGACTTTCTAATGTCAAACTTCCATCACCAACATATGCACAACCAACAACATATGTAGAAGCTAAATTTAAGCAATCGTTAATACAAATAAGTCAGAAAAACGCTTATTTATATTTTACGATCTTCTAATGTTTTGTCGATAACAAAAGTAAAATCATTTTAACGAAACAAATAAAATACGTAAATAGTTTGGGTCAATATTTTACTAACACAATTACATTTTCATATAAAACACTAAACACGTAATAGTGTTTACATTTTATAGAAATACATATGTATAAGAACTAGTGTTTACATAATATGGATATGTACTTATATATACTTAGTATATATTGTAATGGGTAATGTAATGGGTAAAAATCTAAGTACTTGACCCATTTACTAGATACATTGAATGTAGTTAGTAAAACCCAAAGTCCATGACACATACCCATGGAGCTTGATCCATAACCCATGACTCATTGCATGACATCTTGCATGAAGTCATGTTGGGTATTATCCATGACCCATGGACCTAAACCTTGACCCATGATCCAATGTCTAGATACATTGTATCTATTTGGGTACCCATGACCCAAAGTCCATGACCCATGATCCATGACCTATAACCCAAATATGGAGGAGTGTCCATGGATCCCCATGATTACACCGGACGGATCCTCAAGTAAGGGATCCGTGGGATCCGGGAACAAGAGAGGTTTTTTCCTATAAATAGTAAGTCATTTCTTCATTGTAACTCACCCTTTACACATACTTTCTCTTAGTATTGTAAACTTTAACCTCGATCCAAAGGATCTTTCTATGTAGCTTTGTGCTTGTGTGATTCTCTAGGTTCCTCTTAAAGGCGAGATCACCACCGATAATGGTCTAAAACGACGCTTTAGGGGTCATTTAAGCCCTATTTCGACACATTTTATATCCGCATCGCTAATTTCGTTCCTTTTCACTTTTAAGTCTTTTGGAAGCAAAATGCCGGAATGAAGCGATTTGGATGAAAAGGAGCAACTACATGAAGAAAATGGCAAAGTCAAGATCGAAGACACTTAAGCGTCGATCAACGGAACTCGACATGTCCCATCCAAAGGCGACGCCGTCCTCTATGAAGACTTGATCAAAAGTGCACGCGACGGCCGGTGGAATTTCGGTCCTAAAGATCGACGGCCACGCCTTAATTCGAAGGCGCCACTCACAAAATCTACACCGACGCCCAAGATCAAAGACTCGACGACGTCGCTACTAAAGACCCGCGCCATCACGTATCTCAACCGACGCGGTCACAAGCTTATCAAGACTATCACAACATGCGCCAAGTAGTCGATCATTGTTTGGCCATAACTTTTGCATACGAACTCTGGATTTAGGTGATTCAAAAGCCCACGCGACTAGAACGAGAAAATATAGTTTGGTGAAAAATGTCTTTATGACGCCATCACCCTATCAAGCCGACGTGCGTCACCCTTTGCCGACAAAAACCCGCCTATAAATATAACATTATAACTTCACTTTTTGTAAGCCCTAAACCCTAAGTCCAATTCTAGGGTTTAGGTAGGTGTTTTTCCAACAACTTAAAGGGTTTCAATCACTCCATAAACATCTTGTAATGGTTTGTTCATTCTATCTTAATTTATGTCTTCAATTATTATTATGCTTCGCTAATTCATCTAGTGTTTTCTTATGATTGTGTGAAACTTGTATATAATTGATTAGATCTTATTGTTTTCTTATTGATGCTTGTATCTATCTTCATCATTAAGGTGTGACAAGTTCAATGAGTCTAATTGATTTAGTTTATAATTCTTGAATCCTATTGTCTCTTATTTAATTTGTTGTCGCACTAGATTGAGGAAAACTTGCTTCAATCGTCGAGTTGTGAGCTTGAACATCCTAAATAGTGATCTATAGCCCTAGAGTGCACTAGTTGGCTTTTGTTGTATTTATTGCATGAGTTTATGCTCATAGAATTAGGGACCACCGAACCTCTCTATGAATAAAACATGGAATACACGCACCAATTAGATGAAGATGTGACAATTCAAGATGTAGAATTGGATAGCTAGCAAGGAGTAATTGATAAGGATTTAAAACGCATAATTTTAAGGGGTCATTTAAGCCCTTAGTCGCCTACTTTTATATATGTTATCGCTTAATTTTGTTCCTTTTACTTTTTAGGTCTCTTGGAAGCAAAATGCTAGAATGATGCATTTTGGACTAAAAGGAGTGAACATATGAAGAAAATGGCTAAGTCAAGATCAAAGACTCTCAAGCTATCGAATTGAAGTCGACGCATCACAATCCATAGGCGCCATCCTCTCACGTAATTAAATTTGTGACTAATCAAGAGCCTTTGCTAATTTACACCAGACGGCGCCAAGCTTTGAAGAGTAAGGGCGCCACAAAGACTTTTCTTCTCGCATGGCCTAGATCCGCATTCAGACGACGCCATCGCTGAAGACCGATGGCGCCACAACCACAACGTGACGCCATCCCAATGATGACTGCCAAGACGAAACCCTAATGACATGATCCGACGAGTCCCAACTATAAGGTAACGCGTCGTCGCGAATGTAAAACTATATATATAAATCAAATTTTCTAATTTTAAGAGGTAGACTTGTGGAGTAAAACCTAAATGACTTAAGTCCGTTTGACAAAGATCTTAGGGTTCCCATACCCTATTTTACATCAAGATAAGTAATTTACTTCATTGATTTCATTATGTCTTCGATTGTATGTGTGTATGCTTGTGTGTTTAATATGTCCGCTAAATTTCTTGTGTGTTTGCTTAGATCCATGAAACATACTTATTAATTATTGATTGGTTGTCTCTTGTCTTAATTGTAATTGGCTTATGAGTGCATTAGGCCATCGTTGTGTTTTTAATGCTTGAGTAATCTTTGTGAACCTTAGTTTATAAATCTTTAGTGGAATTGTAGGCTACACATCCAAAGATAACCTTAGTGTTAGTTTATGAATCCTAGAGATTTCGTGAGGCAATAACCTTAAGGTAGTCTCAAAGAGTTAGGGATAAAGCATACCCTACGACCTTAGAAAACACAATGCGTTAAGAATAAGGACGACAATTCAACCACCAATAAAAGATAACTAGGGAGAATAGTATCTAGGTAGACACATTTTAATCATCATACGAGCACACATCAATATACATAAGACTACCCTTAGTTTAGATAATTAGATAGTAGAGTAATCGGTAGAAGGACCAAACCCCAAAATCCAAACCCCGAGATTTTACCCTAGCTTTCTAAAAATATAAAAAGATAAAAATAATCTTCCTCAACCTCAACCTTAGCGTAGTACACTTTTACTAGCATTCCTATTCCCCAGAGAACGATATCAATACCCGAGGCTTACCCAATACTACACTACAACGATTAGGTTCATTGCTCAGGTGTTGAAAACTTGCTCGACTTAAAAGGAAGTTCCTTTGACCCGGACGCCGTATATACGTGTTTCAAGTTTTGGCCACCGCCGGGAATAGAATAGCTAGTTAGATTGCCCTGCTTAGGTTCCTTGCTTGATTCCTATCAAGTAAGATTTTCTCATTTTTAGCTTGCTCGCCGCTCATCCTCTTCTTCGCTCCTTTGTTAGTAATCCCATCACTTTTCATCATGGAAGGTGATAACCCGCCACCACTCATCAATCCACCAATCATTGACCCACCAAGAGGCAAGACTCTTGGTGAATACTCTGACCAAGCCACCAAGGCTATAGGAACACTATTGAGCTCCCCGATCAAGCTTAAACCACGCCCCGCGATCCGACACCATCCGGTTGGTGCAAAATGGATGTGCATTCCATGGACTTCATTCAAGATCCTAATCAAAGATATCAAGGATTTCCTTAAAATCGTTGATTCCATCGACCTTGATGCTACTACACAGAGACCACGATTTGCGCCTCTTCCAATTCTCTCATCGACCAAGCTAGTAATTGGCTTGAGCGACTTCCACCGAATCCATCTCAAGTTCGATGATCTCACTACTCGCTTCCTTGCCTAATTTTTCCCACGGGAGAACTACTAAACTTAGGAAGGACATCTTGACATTCCGACAACATCAAGGCAAATCTCTATGACGATAGACTCGATTCAAGGACTTGCTCCATAAAGTCCCTCATCACGGCATTGATCTTTGGCTTCAAGTCTAAATCTTTACGATCATACGATTTCCTCACCAAGCGATCCATTGATCGAGCGCGGTAAAAGGTTCAACGATTTCAACGCAGTAAGAATCATGGGATATAATAGAAGAGCTTTCCAATCAAGGCTACGGAAATTGGAGTGAATCCCATGAAACCCCGTGAGAACGGTTAATGCCATATCAATTCCTCACGAGCCTTCCAACATTGTCAAGAGCAAATGAGTGCTCTTGAAAGAAGGATCACTATCTAATTGAGAGGTAAAGAGAGTACCGGACCAATCCTCGATAATCGGTTAACTCCATTAAGTCCGCCAACCACCTAACACCTCTCTCGAATCACCAAGTCGAGAGCAAAATCCCACCACGCACGACGCCACGCTCTACATCTCAAACACTCTCACCAAGCTTCAAGGCACAAATGAGAGAGTACATGGTGGCCCATTCGGAAAGATTAGCCAAATTTGAAGAAGAGGTTTACAGTGAAAAGGGAAAAATTCGTGCAAAATGACGGAGATGATGAACTTGGTGAAAGAGTATACTAAGACGAAGGCTCCCAGAAGGTGCTAGTAAGAAACGACGATCACCCTCCGATGCAAGTTTTATCGACTGTGTTTTAATATTTACAATGTCTCGTTATACCTATGGGTCACTCCTAGTGCACTAACAGGCAAAGTGTACCCGTGTGTAGTGTAGTAATCGGTAAAGCCGAGGTCGTCCCAAGAGCTATGTGTGATGGATTATTACTAAGTCTAGGTGTCACGAAAAATAATGGTTTCGATAGGATTTAATTAATTAAACTACTAAAAGCAAATAAAAGCGAGATAAATGGTAAGGAAATGAATAAAGGAGAGTGGTGCTAACCTAGTTAATCCTCCTAGCTAGTTATGTCACGCTCTACTTACTTCCAATTACTTTAGGTGGGGTCAAAGTCGAGAACAAAGATTTGATCAATTCGCCTAACCTATCAAGAAAGATGCCACCACAGAGAAGTCGTGTCCCTCATAAGTCCCTGTTGTTCCCGGTCCCCTGCCAAGTCATTAAGCACCGCTACATGCTAGATTTATAATAGTGAATGCCCTACCGTTAGGAACTTAGACACGCACCCCTAATTCTTAAGTTCATCCAAATGATAGGTGATCGGTTGGTCAAATCGCACAAGTATAAAGGGTCGCTGGCTGGTCATATCTTACCCTTTTCGTCTCAATCCGCCACCTAGGGTGAGTTGGTCATATCTCCTAGGCAATTGGCCTCACCGCCATTCAAAACCATCAACCAAGGGTGGCTACCAATAAACTATGCATGCATACACTTAGAAATAATTGTACGGAAGTAAAGTAAATGCAAACAAAACAATTAAGGAATCATAACTAGGCTAACACCAAGAGGTGCTTAGCTCATATTAATCATGCAAACCAATTCAATATTCAAAGGTACGAAATACAAGAATTGAAACTAAAAGAAATATAAACGCTAATGCTTATCGTAGGGGAGTGATTTCTCCTCGAGACAGCCCGTATGCTCCTCTAGACCCGCCTTGAGCTTTTTCCCACGCTCGAGTGTTATGTGGAATGGGATGATTAGAAATGCCGGAATTTGGGTATTTATAGGTCAGATCTAGGTTACTACAGAACCAATATAGGAGTTACCAGAACCTTCTATTTCTTCGATTTTGCACTAGATATGCCGGTTACGGTGTAACCTTATGAGTGGTTATACCGTAGTCTTCAATAAACTCGGTTACGCTATAGTTGATGCGATGAGTTACGCATAAGTATCGCCGCGTGGAACCTCATTTGACCTAATATAGTTACGTCAGAACCTTTGGGAAGAGTTACCGTAACCTTCTCGATAAGTTGGTTTTCGAGTCATGCAACAGATACGGCCTAATCGTGAGAGACGAGTTACGCCAGAACTCTTCAAAGTAGCATACCGTGATAAATCTTCGATATTTCTCCGCCTGCCTCTTTAGCTCCAATGCTCGTAATTTTCCGAAAGTGGAAAAAATGGAAAACAAGCATAAATCCATATAAATGATATAAATTACAAGCATTATCTGGGAAATTGACACTTAATATTCGTGGATTATTGGATGTTATCAAATATCCCCCACTGAACCCTACTTGCCCTCAAGTAGACCTTATTAGAAAGATTTCTAAAAGATATCTCCCATAACCTCGAAAATATAAGTTTAGAAATCCCTTATGCTAGAATAAAACAAAGCCGAACACCTCACGAAAGGGAACAAAACACTCAAATCTCTCAACTATTCTAAGTGTCAATTTGGGTGATCACTCAATCGCATAATCATAGCATGTATTCTATCATAAGCTTGCGGTTACACAAATCTTCACCACTAAAGTTAAGGGCTAAACAATTTCTAAGGCAATATGGGTAGACACGACAAGGTTAGGGTGACTTGTCATTACTAACAAGTCACGACAAAGTGGACAAAATCAATGATACATGACCAAATCCATGGCCAAGACACCAAAGATTGCTCGCTGCATCACCTAGACACGCTTCATAACTAAAGGGTAGGATAAGACATGGGATATATAAATGGTGTAAAACAAAAAACAATCGGGTAGTCTAAATCTATAATCAAGTCATCACCACTTACCGTCCGCCCAAAGTTCAAGCTTTGAAGTCAAGAAACCGGATCATGAAATATAAGGTTGATGTGTCATTAGAGGACGTCGTGATGGGCACACTACCTTTTCTTCAACTGCTGGCATAACTACCAACTCCAATCTTCAAATGTGACCGAGGTGGCCTCCTCGATACTAAATCTATAAAGCTCATACTACAGTGCTTATAACATCGCACTTTACAATAACATAACAACAATTTTTTTTTCATAACAATAAATGCTAAACATAATATCCCCACTTGAGATGAACAATGGAATTGGGGTCTTCAATGATCTTCGTAAATGTTGTCGATGAAAGCGTGATTTCAACCTTTCCACTGAACCTTGAACTTAGGCAAATGATGACTTCCCAATCACAAATAAAGACTACAAGGTAGCCTAAGGTGTATAGATGTATCGAAACAATATATCGGGTAAACAAAATGAAAGGAATGGCTCAGAAGGGTGAATCTAGGGGTATCTTGCACTAAAGGTGAGTGCAACAAAAGGGTTTCACATGGGGTCGAGAAGTCGAGGTGACTAATCGATATACACACAATGGTAGGTTGTTTGGGTGATAATCCCATAATATTGCCTTCTAAAACCGAAAAGTCCAAATACATCGAGCTAACTCAACATACCTCGCCTATGGTCTCAAATGATGCAAAGGCCAAGTTCTAAAGTTTACAAGCTACCGCCACACTCATAATTTGGTGGATTTGGGGTAAAATATTGAAAAGGATAAGGCTAATCTCACCATATAATATCAAGGGTTGTATGTGCTCGGCTAAGGTCTAATCTAGTTAGGTTAAGAAAACATGTCAAAATTTAAAATGGCATAATTTTTCAAAATAAACTAGAAAAACGAGGGAAAAATAATGTTCAAGAGATAATTCTACTCCCGTCCCCCCCACTTGAATTGTACAAAGTCCTTTTTGTACTAGGCATTAAATAAAGGTGAAGAGAAAAGTAGAATTAGAGCGAGAACTTTCCTGAAATTTGCTCCATAAGGAAAGAAGGCCCACGAAAAGAGACGTGCTAAGCATCATGAACAAACTTCAATCCCTGAAATCACACTACCGACAAGCATAATTCTAAAAATAAAAATGAAAATGAAAAAACAAACCTAACTCACTTCAGTAGGAATCACGGTTGCATTTAGCTTAATGCAATAAGTTTTAAACCACTTGGTGTCCCAAGTGGACGAAAGTGAAGTCTCGTGAGGGTTTACAGGAACACACCCACAAAGTTCATTTAAAATACTAATACAAGGTTATTTGTGTTTTAAAATTAAAGAATTAGCAGAGGAAAGTTACGTCAGAATCTTTGAGGGAGTTACCAGAATCGGCAAAACCCGCATAAGTCGCAGAAGTGAGTGGTTACGGCGAACCATCGAGATGGTATTACCGTAATTGGTAATGCGTCAAGAATTCAAATTGCTAAAAGGTTGGTTACGCATAATCACATAGATGAGTTACGCCGAACTCTGCTCGTATCAAGAACCGCAGAAGAATTACTTCCTCGCTTCCCGCAAAATGGTTAGAAAACACAAAACCCTGCTGTAAATAGAAATAAAACAAAAGAAAGGGATAATTCAAAGTTGTCTCCTAAAGAGCACTTTTCTTTATTTACGAGTCTTTAAGTTAGACTCGTAGTCGGGCTACCAAAGCTTGTTGGTCATTTCGTGGATATGGCAATCTCTACTCCAATTTACCAAATTCTCATCCCGCTTTGTAGTCTCCCCAATTCTAAACAAATAGAGTAGAAACTCTTGATTTTCCGTAAGGGTGTTCAATGCCTTTTCTTTGTCCTCCTCATCGATATCGAGTTGTGGTTGGGCTTGGCTTAACCGCCTCTTGGTCCAATTTTTAAAGTTCTCGATCGTTTTCTGATTTTGAAAATAGTCTTATCATCGTTAATCTTTAACCATACTAACCCTTCTTTTTCATTTTTATCTAAACCCGACATTTCCTGAAAAGGCTTTCCTAAAATTACTCCGGTAAGTCCATCTTCCACAAATTCACTTACGTTGTCTAAAACCATAAAGTCCATCAAAAATGAATGAGTTCCAACAAAGACATTGATGTTAGTTGCAAACCCAAGAAAGTTATTCCCCTTATATTCTAACTCTTTCTTCATAACTCGGTTGTAGCATTCTTTTGACATGATATTGACTGGGGAAGTAGTGTCAATAAATGGGTGGAAGTCGATGAACCCGATTTTGCATGAGATCTTGAGATCATAGGGGTTTCTATGATGTATGCGGGTTCCTACCTCATGAAATCTAGGTTGATTGGGTTGCGAAAAAGCCTTAACAGAGTTATCATGCCAATGAGCCATCTCGACATCACTTGAGAGGTCTTCAGCACTTAATCCTAAGTTATCCTCTTCCTCAAAATTGACGAAAACATCAAAATCTCTCCCCGAATCAACCTCTTCAGGATCCGGGGGGTCACTAAGAAATTCTTCTAAAGCTTCACCAAAACTACCTACATGGTCAATTGCACATACCTTTTCCGGGGTAGATAAATGTTCATTAGGTCTGAAAGTAGCAATTTCTCCATTAGCTTCAAGAGTCAACTTTCCAAAGAAAAACATCCACCTCAAGATGGCAAGTGGCAATCATAGGCCTACCTAAAATGACCGGTATTCTGTTGTCTTCCGAATGTTAAGAATCACAAAATCTATCGAAAAGGAACTTTAATCTTCACCAACACATTTTCAACGATGCCCAACGGCGATCATGTAGATCGATCCGCCATTTCAATTTTCATCTTGGCCGCCTTAAGTTACCAATCCCCATAAGCAAAAACATCGAACGAGGCATTATGCTATTACTTGCTCCAAGATCGCCTAGGCATTACACATGTTTAGACTCCCGATAAAGCAAGGGAGAGTGAAACATCCCGGATCTTTTTCCTTTATGGTAGCTCGCTCCTCAAAACCGAACATCTTTCGTTGAGGTGAATTGTCTCATCAATGCTTAATTCTGCGCAATATCATCATGATTAGTATTAATAGAATTATTGATAGGTAAGTTTACCTAAAGTTTGGTCCGTAGGACTGCCTTTCCATGCTAATTGCCGCTTAACTTTTTCCGAAAAGGTCATAGGTTCTTCAAGGATAGTTTCTGTTGTGGACAACTTCCTTCTCCCGAGCCGCAAGATAATCGAGATGGCTTCGAACATGAGCTAACACTCATCTCCAATCTCTTAATCCTATCATCGTGAATTTTGAGAGAAGAGACCAGATATCCATGAATGTTCTCATCAATTTTTCAATCCTATCATCTCGCTCTCTTGATTCCTTGATGTGGCCAAGAATTTTCTCTCAAGATCACTCCCGGCTTTGGTCCCAAACACGCCTAACCCACTCGACCTTGCATGCTTCGCCTTTCTTTCCAACCTCCGCTTTTCAAAATTTACCCATAATTGTATTCTTGCTTTGTTATTTTCTTCATTACCTTATGATCGAAATTGTCTATCGGTCCGCACTCGTATCCATGTGCCACTTGTAGCAATGTTCGTAATCCACCGAATACATTCCAAGGCCTAGTCGAGTCATGCTAGGAATAGGTCTCGTGAATCGAGAAGTTCTCGTGTTAGTGCATTAATCCCACGATAGAAGATGTAGACGATCTGATGTTTCTTTAAATCATGGGTAGGGCACCGATAGAGTAGCTCATTAAACCTTTCCCACGCTTGGTAAAGCGTTTTTTCTCCAACCTGAACGAATTGATAGATTTTCCCAAGAAGCTTGGCTATTTTTGAAGGAGGGCAAAATTGCAGGACGAATTCTTTTATAACTTTATCCCATGCTCCTTTACAATCGTTAGGGAGTTTTTTATACCATATTTTTCCGTCCCAAAGAAGAGTCATAGGAAAATCCTTGCAAAGGATCGAATAGCTCGGAGTACCTCTAACGTTGAAAAGAGAGGATAAGTGGAGAACTTCTTCACGTGATCCCGAACGCCCTCATCTTCGCCTCTAGAAAACTTAAGTTCGTGTAACTCGAATAATATGATCCGGAATAGAGTATTTTTAGTGTGAGAACTCGTGAAGCTTCGTTGGCGCTTCTCATTTGGTTGCTCCAACATCGCCCATAGCTAGGTCATCGATATTATTTTCATTGATGACTTCCGGCCCGCCGATCGGGTCGATTCAGAAATGAGAAGATGTTGTGAATAGGAATCGAGAGTAAACTTTCCTTCTCCGATATTGCTTCTCCGGTCGTCGAATGGGGTGGCTGTAAAAGGCCTCAAGCTACGAGTCTTGTATCCCGACATTTTAAGAAATAAATTAAAAATGACTTAATATGAAATCCTAAAATAGCTCCCCAAGAACGGCGCCAAAAACTTGATGCGTGTTTTATCGACTGTGTTTTAATATTTATAATGTCTCGTTATACCTATGGTCTACCCTAGTGCACTAATGGGCAAAATTACCGGTCGTGTGTAGTGTAGTAATTGGTAAAGCCGAGGTCGTCCCAAGAGCTATGTGTGATGGATTATTACTAAGTCTAGGTGTCACGTAATAATAATGGTTTCGATAGGATTTAATTAATTAAACTACTAAAAGCAAATAAAAGCGTATAAATGGTAAAGGGAAATCAATAAAGGAGAGTGGTGCTAACCTAGTTAATCCTCCTAGCTAGTTATGTCTACGCTCACTTACTTCCAATTACTCGTGTGGGTCAAATTCGAGAGGACATCATTTGGTCAATTCGCCTAACCTATCGCCAAAGATGCCACCACAGAGAAGTCGTGTCCTCTCATAAGTCCTATTTTTCCCGGTCCCCAAGCCAAGTCATTAAGTACCGCTACATGCTAGATTTATAATAGTGAATGCCCGACCGCTAGGAACTTAGACACACACCCCTAATTCTTAACTTCATCCAAACGATAGGTGATCGTTGGTCAAATAGCACAAGTAGAAAGTGGTCGTCGCTGGTCATATCTTACCCTTTCCGTCTCGGCCTTCACCTAGGGTCATTTGGTCATATCTCCTAGGCAATTGGCCTCTACCGCCATTCAAAACTACCAAACCAAGGGTGGCTACTAATAAACTATGCATGCATACACTTAGAAATAATTGTACGAAAGTAAAGTAAACGCAAACAAAACAATTAAAGAACCATAACTAGGCCAGCACCAAGAGGTGCTTAGCCGCTCATATTAATCCTGCAAACCAATTCAATATTTAAAGGTACGAAATACATGAATTGAAAGTAAAGAAATATAAACGCTAATGCTTATCGTAGGGGAGTGATTTCCCTGAGACACTCAGATGCTCCTCTAGACCCGCCTTGAGCTTTTTCCCACGCTCGAAAGTGTGTGTGTGGAATGGGATGAATAGAAATGTTGGAATTCGCGGGTATTTATAGGCCGATCCGGGTTACGGCTAACTAATATAGGAGTTACGCCAGAACCTTCTATTTCTTCGTATTTTGCACTAGATCGCGGGTTACAACAGAACCTTATGAGTGGTTACGCCGTAGTCTTCAATAAAATCATACGCCATAGTTGATGAAGTAATTACGGCGTAAGTATCGGGCGTGGAACCTCATTTGACCTAATATAGTTACGTCAGAACCTTTGGGAAGAGTTACGCCAGAACCTTCGATAAGTTAGTTTTCCGAGTCACGCAATAGTTACGGCGTAATGTGAGAGACGAGTTACGTGTGAACTTCTTCAAAGTAGCATACCGTGATAAATCTTTAGATATTTCTCCGCCGCCTCTTTAGATCCAATGCTAGTAATTTACCCGAAAGTGGAAAAATGGAAAACAAGCGAATCCATATAAATGATATAAATTACAAGCATTATCGAGGGAAATTGACACTTAATATTTAGGACTATTTGATGTTATCACCCTCCCCCCCCCACTTCGTTTGTTAACGCCATTTTCGTTGTTTCCGATGAGGGTGGAGTAGTTGAGAAGAAGGAGACTGAGAGCAGCAAGGATATTAAGGAAAAGGATGAGGATGAGATTAATAATGAACCCGAGATCATTGAATACTACCTTAAACATGAGATCAATAAGAAAACAATTGTTAACCAAGTGAACAACTTTAGGTACAATGAGGTTCTTAGGAAAGCCCTTGTAGGAGAAATAAAAGAAGAAGAATATGACACCATGCCTATGGGACCTATTACGAGTTAGTTCTGAGAAAACCAGTAACTAAAAAATGAGAAATCTCAGGGAACTTCGTAATACCATGTAGTATAGGCGACTTCGAGAATATAAATGCCTTAGCCGATCAGGGATCTGATGTAAACATAATGCCGCTATCAGTCTATAGTAAGTTGACTAAGGAAGAGCCAACCAAGACCAATCTTAGACTTTCCTTAGCAAACCACACATATGTTTATCCCGTAGGAATAGCGGAGGATGTCTTAATTGAGGTGGCCAATATTGTCTATCCGGTGGACTTCGTGATCATAGACATTGAGGAAGATAGAAACATGCCACTCATTCTTGGAACACCTTTTCTGGCCACCGCCAAGGCAACCATCAAATGCGGTGAGGGTATCATGATACTCAAAAGTGGCAAAGGATATATTAGGATACCTATTGTTCCGAGATACCCGTTGAAAATTATGGAGAAGATCAATGATGAGAATTTGCAGGTCTCTAATAATACTGTTAAGAAGAAAATTAATGAATGGGAAAAAGGGCTTAGAGAATTCATGGGTCAAGGGTTAAATGTGACATTGTGGAAACGTGATAAAATTTTAGGAAACATAAACATGACAAAGCTACAACCTCAAAAGAACCCTAGAGAATTTTTGAATGGAGAAAAGGTGCTTTTGTAAAAATCAAGAATAAAAGCATTAAGAGGAAGGAATAAGCCAATATGGTTTGGACCTTATACGGGAAAGAAACTAATCTAAAAAATAAAACCATTATCATAATAGACGACGTTGGAAGAGAATTCACGGTGAGCATACAACGTCTACAACCTTATGATGAAGGCTTAGTGGAAGAAAAAAAGACGGAAATGAAGTCACGTAGGAGCACGACTTCGAGTCTAGCTACAAGACTCATAAATAAAGAAAAGCGCTTCGTGGGAGGCAACCCATGCTTAATTGTTTGCTTGTTTGTGTGTGTTGGAATCGCTCCTAACTCATAAATGGAATGACATTGACGGGATTACATTTTCTATCTTTGTTAGCTTAAACACATGGGCTTGTTATGTCAATTTGCCATAGTTGTATGTGTTTAGGTATAAATACCCTCCTAGACTTTCCTAGGAGGGTGAGACTCTTAGTGTAATCCTTTCATTTTCCTTTAATAAAACATACACTAGTTCCCTTCTCTCTAGTTTCTCTCTCTAACTTGAAGATGGTGTTCTTCCATCCTTCAAGACCTCCCGATTCACCAAATCTTCCATAAATACGATCCTAACAGTGTGTCATATATCTTTTCATTATTGTATGTTCTCATGTTTGAATTTGTGAAAATGATTTATTTTTTCTTTAACCTCGTCTTAACTACATATAAAGGTATTTTACAAAAAGGATAAGTTTAGGGAGGATTACACATGTTTTCAAAAGAACGTGAACATGAGAACTATGATTAGTGAAAATGATATATGTGTGTTTGTTAGAGTCAAATGCTTGTATCGAGTCATCGATGTTTTGCAGATTTTTCTAGATTTTAAAGGTGTAATTTTTCCATAATTTTTCCGAAAACACAAGATACCGCTTCGTCAGATAACTCGACGCGTCAGATCATAACCCGACGACGCCAAGAGGAGTAAACAATTTTATTACTTTCTCTCGTTTCTCGCTCTAATTAAAAATTTTCGAAATTCTCGTGTCTTAATTTTTAGGAAATCAAACATCCATTCCACAAGCATTATATCCTAGTGTAGTAGAGTCATATATGGTTTTACCACGATTTTACGCGAAGGTTTCGCCTATTTTCTTAAAGTGTGCGTGTTTTATTTATCAAGAAGAAGAAACATAGCATCGATGGAGCTTATCACGCATACATTCTTCTTGGAAAGAATTTAACCACTACTTCACACGTATCCTACCGAGCTAATCGGGAGTACTAGTTTCTTTCTCTTTAATTACCGTCCGCTATCATAACTTTGATATTTTCGGGAACATTGGGGACAATGTTCGCTTTAAGTGTAGGGAGGAGAATAAAACGAGAACTTTGAAACTATGCTTATCCTTGATCATTTGTCTTGTCCAATTTCATTTGTGTAATAAACCATGAGAAATATTTGTTAGGTCAATTGTAGCGCAAAATTTAAAACTTTTCATGACATGTATGGGTGGGACTTTAGTCTTAATAAAGCGTCTCATGGATAGGAGTTATATGACTAGCACAAAAACCCTTTACCACTCAAATTCCACCCCAAAAATGTGAGGTTCGCCCCTAGATCTATAAGAATTAAAGAAATCACTTTTAATGCTTCGAGAGTGTACTGGTAGTATAATAGATTCTAGAACTTGTTTTGTGATGCATTCCGAGATCGCTAGTGAGACTACACTTGTGTAGTTAGGAATAACTAAATGATAAGAGGCATTAGGATAACCCTTGTTGGATACCCGTATTATAATTACTTCTTCCACATCGGTTGAGTAATTCCCCCACACCCTTGCGATGTACTTATCTTTAGTACACGATACCCCTAGTTAACCCCTCAGAGCCTATCCTTTTCGCGGTTCTCGTGATGTTTCGGTTTTTCGGAATATCAATAAAGAGCATTGTTTACAATTCACCCCAAATGTACACCCAAATCGCCTTAGCCTACCTTGTATGCACTCACCTTTAGTGCATTATTGTTATCATACTAAACCCTTAGTTCAATTATCTAGTTACTTGCATGGTTTCTAAGTCGAGTCATATCTTTTGTACACAGTTTTGGGACGATTGGGACTCATGGGTAAAGTAAAATTTTATGGAGTGACGGGAAAGAAGGTTAAATTTAAATTCCCTTTATTTACGTAATAAGGTACTCCAAGTGTTTTGATCTTTTCAATTCGGGTCAAATTAGTGTTAGAGTAATAAAATCTCAAGTGTAGGGATGCTCCTATAAATCCTTTATATTTTGATGTTATCGTAGAGGATGGCATAGTAAAATGTATGCCAAAAAAAAAAAAAAAAAAAAATCGAAAAAAGAATGTTGAAAAAAAAATACGGGCTACCATCCTACATCTATCTTTATATTTATGTTTGTTTGTTTCAAATTATCTAGAGTTTCGTGAGTCGAGTCTTGGCTTAGCAACGCCATTCTTTTCATGCTTGTAACATAAGATTTTTGACTTGCCACCACTAAATCACCTATCCAACCAAACCCTTTGTTTCCCTACCGTAAGCCTAACGTTACAACCCTTTAAAAGACCTCTTAGATAGTTGTTCCTAGGTGCTTACGCCAAAGCGGTGAAGGTTTGATCTAGTCTCAAGCCTATGGTAATCTATGTACTATGACCGGTTAATGAGTGTTTATCTTCCATTTCCATTTACTATTATTCATATACACCCGAGAGATGAGAGAATCCAAACACCACTTGTGAGGTGCTAGTATATAATTTCCGTGCTTGTTATGACTATTGCGGTGCTTTTACTTGTTATGAATTATGTTAAACCGATGCTTTATGCCCCCTAACTTATAAATTAATTGGCCAAAAGCACATTTACTTGAGGACAAGCAAATACGAAGTGTAGGTTTATTTAATAAGGATTTAAAATGTACACTTTTAAGGGGTCATTTAAGCCCTTAATTGCCCACTTTATATCCGCTATCGCTAATTTTGTTCCTTTTCTTTTTAGGTCTTTTGAAGCAAAATGTCAGATTTTGGACTAAAAGAAGTGAATATAGGAAGAAAATGGCTAAGTCAAGATCAAAGAATCTCCACCATTGAATTGAAGTCGACGCCACAATCCATGGGCAACGTTGTCCCTCTCACGTAATTAAATTTGTGACAACTCAAGAGCCTTTTGTTAATTTACACCGATGTCACAGTTTTAAAGAGTAAGGCGCCACGAAGACTTTTCTTCTCGTACGGCCTAGATCCGATTCGCACAACGCCATCGCTAAGACCGATGGCATCACAACCACAATGTGACGCCGCCCTAATGATGACTTAGCCAAGACGAAACCCTAATGACGGTGTCCCAACTATAAGGTGACGCCGTCGCGAATGTAAAACTATATATATAAATCGAATTTTCAGAATTTTAAGAGGTAGACTTGTGGAGTAAAAACCTAAAATGACTATAGTCCGGTTTGGACAGTATCTTAGGGTTCTCATACCCTATTTTACATCAAGATAAGTAATTTACTTCATTGATTTCATTATGTCTTCGATTGTATGTGTGTATGCTTGTGTGTTTAACATGTCCGGCTAAATTTCTTGTGTGTTTGCTTTGATGTATGAAACCTACTTATTAATTATTGATTGGTTGTCTCTTGTCTTAATTGTAATTGGCTTAGGAGTGCATTAGGCCATCGTCGTGTTTCTAATGCTTGAGTAATCTTTGTGAACCTTAGTTTATAAATCTCTTAGTGGAATTGTAGGCTAAACATCCAAAGATAACCTTAGTGTTAGTTTATGAATCCTAGAGATTTTGTAGGCAATAACCTTAAGGTAGTCTCAAAGAGTTAGGGATAAAAGCATACCCTAAGACCTTAGAAAACACAACGCGTTAAGAATAAGGACGTGACAATTAAACCACCAATAAAAGATAACTAGGGAGTAATAGTATCTAGGTAGACACATTTTTAATAATCATACGAGCACACATCAATAGACATAAGACTACCCTTAGTTTAGATGATTAGATAGTAGAGTAATCAAGAGAAGTACCAAACCCCAAATCCAAACCCCGAGATTTTACCCTTAGCTTCTAAAAATATAAAAGATAAAAATAATCTTCCTCAACCTCAACCTTAGCATAGTACACTTCTTACTAGCATTCCTATTCTCCTAGAGAACAATATCAATACCCGAGGCTTACCCAATACTATACTACAACGATTAGGTTCACTGCCTAGGGTGTTGAAAAACTTGCTCGACAAAAAGGAAGTTCCTTTGACCCCGAACGCGTTATACGCGCATCAGTAATACATCATAAGTAGATACGCTTCATGTTCTTGGTAGATCCCTAATTTAGTTAGTAGCTTTTAGGTTAGTTGACTAGCAACTAATTCCGCCCTCCCTTTCAAAACCGAGATTTTAATTCATAAAATAAAAAAATAAAAAAAATAATCATCCCTCACCTTTAGACTTAAAATCGACATACACTTAAGCCTAATGACACTATTCCCCTAGAGAACGATACCAATCCCGAGGCTTACCCCATACTACACTACAACGATTAGGTTCACCGCCAGAGGTTGAAAACTTGTCAAGAAAAGGAAGTTTCCTTGACTCGAACGCGCCTTCCGCCGCATCAACCACCTCTTGAAGTCAAGCACGCCAAGTCCATGAGTTTTGTTGGCCATCATCAAGACTACCGGGTTGTCTTGTTGATAGTTCTTTCCTCCCCTTAGAAGTGTTGTGTTGAAGGCATAAGTGAAAGATGTCAAACGGGTCAAGTCGAAGGCATTAGTGAAAGGTGCCGAAGGTTCGTGTCAAAGGCATTAGTGAAGGGTGCCGAAGGGTCGTGTCAAAGTCATTAGTGAAAGGTGCCAAAAGGTAGTATCGAAGGCATTAGTGAAAGGTGCCAAGGGTGTACAAATCGATATGGTGCATCGATGTACAAGATAGATAGTTTGGGTTAAAGGATATTGATATCCTTGATGATGTTGTAATAAGGAGTGTGTCTCCTTTGGAATAGGTGTTGTGTAGTGTTGGGTAGTAGTTCCTCGTTTGTTATGGAACTCGGTATCTAGCCTTGTACCGGATAAAGTGTAGGTGACGTTGTGATAGGCCTGGTTCTACCTCGTGGAAGAACCCGGTGTCTAACCTTGTACCAGATAAAGAGTAGGCGACGTTGTAAAGGCTTCTCCACCACAAGGAGTTTGTGTTGTGTAGTGCTTACGAACTCTCAAGTAGGTGACTCAGGGAGTGGAGTAGGGCAAGGAAGGTGTCCTTGTAGCCGAACCACTATAAATACTCGCATTATGGTTTTGTATTCCTTACTCTTTATCTTTGTATTACTTATTTGTTTGCTTATCAATCAACATCCAGCACACACTTTAAATAGATTGACATAAGTCGATCTAAATAGTTTAAAACGAAGTTTTAATAGGTAAAACTATTCAACCCCTTCTAGTTTTCCACAATTGGTACCGAGCTTCATACCAAGTTTCTTAGAGTATATTGTACTTTAAAATTTTGATACGATCCGTATGATTGAAAACTACAAAGAAGGCTTTACAAAACAAACACTATGTCTTAAAACACTTTTGTAGGATGTTGATTGGATGACAACATTAATTATTTTTTATTATCTTACAAAATGCACTAACCTTTCTTGTCATTTCTGTTTAGTTAAGCTCATTTTAATCAAGCCATAAGAATCCCTTGGTAACAAGATTACCTTTTCTAAGAAGGTATCTTAAACTACCAACTAGATCTTGAAGGATCCGGAATTGTCTATTGATACTTTTTGTTAAAAGTAAGGGACACTAAAATTTGCATTAAAGGTATGATTCTATTATAACTTATCTCTAAACAACATTAACTTAGAATAAGTATGCATTCATAGGAACCTATATGGTTATATTAAATTTTATTTTCTTAGTTATAATATATGCTTTAGTGATATACGTGGCTTTATTAGGAAACCTTCTTGCATACGTGTTTCTCTTCCGTCTAAAATCAAGGTTATAAATATGTGTTATCTTAACCTAAAAATCAAACATTTCTAATAATATAACAAAACACAAATCTCAAAAAATCCTCCTTCCCCATAAAACCTCTTCCGATCGTTCCAACACCACCAAACCCCATTTTTCAAATCTTCCACTTTCAAAATACCTCTCATTCAAACTTCATCTTCCTCCTCATCTCATTTTGAAAAATCAAAACCTTGGAAGAATTTCATCATCATGGTTTACATCGCCTACGTGATCATCATCTTAACACTCATGGCTCTCGTGTATCCCATGATCAAGTTTTCTCATGGAGACATGTACTTTGTGTTGTTAATCTACATTTGTGTCATATATCCAATCCTTTGTATTGCTCTTAGCATTGATATGAAATATTACTAATGTCTTAGTTTATCTCGTTTATTTCTCATAATGTGTTTGTCATATTTTTTCGTTCGTATCTTAAAAAACCTTAACATACTTTCGAAATCTACAATGCATGCTTAAGTAATAAATATTGGCTAAAACACACTTCTTTTTATATACCTAAAAGTTGCAAAAATCAATTTTACGTCAAGATCATTTTTCTGTCACACTGCAGATCCACGGATCCCTAACGCTTAACTATCCGGATCCCTTTTAAAAGGAACCGGGAGAACCGTGGAACTGAGAAACAGAAACTCATGCAACATAAAAACTACTTCATAAAAACTTACTATAAAAGGAAAAACCCTACTAGAATGTTAGAACTAAGTGAGTTACTTGTCATTGTTAATAAAAATAAGGGTAATCAATAAAAACATAAGGAGATTATTTTCACCTATCAAATGTCCTCTCTTTTGATGCATCACTTTATCTTAACTTGCTTATGTAAATTATTCATTTCGCTTCCATAGGTCTCATCATGACTCATGAGTATGAATTCGACTTTCAAATTACTTGTGTCTATATTCCTAATATCTCCCTTGAGCCTAACACACCTGGCAATCATGTCCGTGGGTTCAATAATCTTGAAACTCGTTGCTTTCATGAAGGACGTGTTGTTGACTCACCTCTACTATACCAAGAAGGTATCAATACCTCATTCCGAACCATAGGACTAGAAGGCCTTCTCGGAATTAACGAGAAAATTTATCTACGATTTGTTTTGGAATTCTTCCGTCAAGTTGAACTCGTTCATAACGAGGATTGATCCTCTATCACTATGGTTTTGGATCAAAAACCAAAAGTTTGTCTTAACTCTTGGGCAATTTGCTCACATTCTCCGAATTCCAAATCATGGACAATGTGCCTTCATCAAGATAGGTCTCTTGATTCTCTCTTCAACTACCGTGAAGAAAAAATGTCCATATTGTTCACACATACCTTCCCTCAAGAATTAACTTGCATGTTATGCACTCGATCCAATTACTAAATCCAAACATAATCTATACACGTGATATCTGAGATGATCTTAAACCTCTCGCTGTCATTCTACGTGAAAATGTTTGGAGTCTTAGGGGAAATTGAGAGATTCTTCCCGCTTGTTGTGCTGACATAATGTATTGTCTCCTAACCCAACAACCATATAATCTTGCCTATTTCTTCGCAAGGCGAATTGTAAACCTTCAAGGTAACAAGAACAAATAATTCCATATGGAATGTTCCTAACACGCCTTTATCATCATATCATGTACTTTCATCCTCAATTTCAAAGTCCTTTAATGTACTTGTGAACAAAATGATGGAACCCTTGAAATCATCTCACATCACGTCATTTTTCGTCCCTGAATCCGCAAATACTCACCATCCATTTGACAATCCATCAAACAAAAATGCACAAAAAACCTAGTCTCTTCTCCAAATAGATTCAATCCTTAGGATTCATCTTTTATCTTTGTAATATGATCATTCCCATGAAATAAAACGTTTATTGATCATTTGTTATCTTGCTTATATAGATGTTTAATTTATTTAGAAATCACTGGTTTTAATGTACGACACCTAGTGCAAAACCTGCACATTTTCTGTAAAACTACTGATGTGTAGTAGCCGGATCCCTGGGCTATAACTAGCTGGATCCCTCATATGAAGGATCCGTGGGATCCGGGCAACAGAAATAGTTTCCCTTTTATCCTCACTTTAATCCATTTTTCCAAAAAGTATCATACTAGCTGAACATGATACTCTAGGATCACTTAAGTCTTCCTCAAGCTTAGTAGGTCTCACACTCACTCATAGCTAAACTTAGGATCACATTCAAGGTACTTTTGATTTATCATTTCACCAAAACTCATCATCGTTCCGCTCCAATGCTCACACATTATTCCTCACATCTCAAGACACCTAGTTTATTATTTCTCTCAATTTTAGCAAATTGATTTTAGTCATCCTTACCTCAAAATGGGCCAAAAACTAGTTTTTTATTTATCATGATTTTTAAGGAATTTTCCAAATTTCTTTTAAACTACCATCTAATCTCTAGAATCATTTGACTCCACTTGACACTCTCAAATTTCTTAGTGTCATCTTTGATTACCCAGTGGTGCTCATAAAGCCTCATTTCTTTTCATAAAAGGCAATCATTAGCTACCATCAATCATTTCTCTTGATCATTTAAGTCCCTCTTCATTTAAGACACCTAAGAAGACTGAAACACTCAAGATGTATAGGTACTAGATCTTACAAAACATCATTTTCCTTTTTCTTGTCTGCTGAGAGCCGGATCCCTAGGTTTAGCCTAGATGGATCCCTCATTTGAGGGAACCATGGGAACCGGCTGCATAGATTCAGCTAATCCTAGCTAAAACAATCATTTCAAGCCTTCCTTGCTATCTTGAATACTCCATCTTGCCTTAATTAACATCCTTGATCAGTGCAACTCTGAAGTTGACTCTTGTGCATGCAAATCATTGCATTTTGAAGGATCTTAGTGGTTTAAGTCTTAAATTCACTTACCAATTCCTTTCCCTTATAAACTCCTTTGTTAGTACCTTTAACTCACCATTCATAACATCATTCTCAGCAACTAAAAGCCTCTATTTCACTATCCATTTATCATTTCATCATGAGGAAAGCTCCTAGTGCTAACTCATCCACCAAAGGACCACCCAAGAAACTTGCTCGGGTTGTTCACAAAATTTCTTCAACTGAATCATCACCCGTCAAAACTATAAATGCTAGAATTTCCTCTCAACCAACTCAACCAATCAAACCAATACCCAAAAGTATTGTTCCCACAAAACTACCCTTGCCAAACACTAATATACCTCCTAAACCAAACATCCCTATTTCCACTAAACCATCACCTCTAGTACCTAGAGCCATATCCTTCACCACTCCACTCTTATCTCCACACCTCTACAACTTAGAGGACTTGTTCAAGGCCATCTCATCCTCCACCATTGCCAACATTCTCCTCAATTGAGAAAATAGCGCAACAACAAAACCATGGTGTTGAAACAACACTAGCACCAATATCCTTTTCTCCATCACCCTCAAATAGTCCCTTTTGGATTATGAGGAATCATCAAAGTCAACCACCCGGTCACATGGAAGTAGATACCTCTCTACCACCATCCTCAACACACATTCCACCACCATCACCCTTAGTTGAGCCACCTCCAAATGTGCCTCCACAAATCCCTCCTTCTTTTGTGGATCCTCAACCTTCATCATTCAACCTTCCACCTCAAACCACTTCATTTCTACCACCACCATTCCCGAGCCATGACAAAGATTGTTATCATTGTCAACATGTTGAAGGCTTAGTACATGAACTACGTGACGAGCCATGTTTCATGTGTTATCATCTCCTTGAACGTTTCGATGAGATCAACAAAACTAAACATTCCTAAGCTTAAGGATTCAAGTGGTGTTCTAGTCTTAAGCTTAACTTAGATTGATTACGAATCATACTTCATGTTTTTGTCATTCTCTTAGTTTTAGAGATATGTATATCATTTCTCGTGTTTTTATTGAATGATATTACATGTTGTATGCTATGTGGTCTGGATAATATGTTTGGTACCTTAATACATAACTCTTGTTGATGTTGACATCACATTTTGCACCCACATTGCTGAATTGAGAATGCAGGTTACAGATCCCTCCTTTTGGCCTAGACGGATCCGTCCCAAGGAGGAACCGTGGGATCCGTGCAACAGAAGACCTTTTTATTACTAATTTGAGTCTCATTTGCAGGAAATTATGCATCATATACTTGTTTTCTAACCTTTGTTTTGTAGATTTTCAATATACACATGAAGACTTTGACACCCTAAACTAGGAGGAGCTTATTGTCAAAACAACACATTGCAAAAACCATTGCTATACTTTCACATAGGATTATGTTACTACTTGACGTCCTCCTCACAAAGGAGCACTCGTCAAGGGGGAGCATTTTCGTCATAGACGAAACCATTTGCAAACATAATTGCAAAACACTCGTTTAGTTTTCCTAATTACTTGATGCCTCAACAAAAGGAAGCACCCGTTAAGGGGGAGCTAAGACGAGAATTCTTCTCTTATCTTACTCTCTACCTTTTTCACATTATTACTTTTCACACGTTTTTCTTAAAAACAATATGTTAGTTTCTTTCCACGCTCTTTTGTTTCGACATAAAGGGGAGAAGAGAGTAAAACTTAATTCAAACTTTACTTAATTTTAGTTTTTCCTTAAAATAATCTTATGTTTTGTCATCAACAAAAAGGGAGATTGTTAATACAAATAAGCCGTAAAACGCTTATTTATATTTTACGATCTTCTAATATTTTGTCGATAACAAAAGTAAAATCATTTTAACGAAACAAATAAAATACGTAAATAGTTTGAGCCAATAGTTACTAACACACTTACATTTTCATATAAAACACTAAACAAGTAATAGTGTTTACATTTTATAGAAATACATACGTATAACAATTAGTGTTTACATAATATGGATATGTACTTATATATACTTAGTATATATTGTAATGAGTAATGTAATGGGTAAAAAATCTAAGCAATTGACCCATTGACTAGATACATTGAAGGTAGTTGGGTAAAACCCAAAGTCCATGACCCATACCCATGGAGCTTGATCCATAACCCATGACCCATTGCATGACATCATGTATGAAGTTATGTTGGGTATTATCCATGACCCATGGACCTAAATCATGACCTATGATCCAACATCTAGATACATTGTATCTATTTGGGTACCCATAACCCAAATATGGAGGAGCGTCCACGGATCCCCAGGGTTACACTGGACGGATCCCTCAAGTAAGGGATCCGTGGGATCCGGGGAACATTAGGGGTTTTTGCCTATAAATAGTGAGCCATTTCTTCATTGTAACTCACCCCTTTTACACATACTTTATCTTAGTATTGTAAACTCTCTAACCTTAGATCCAAAGGATCTTTCTATGTAGTTTTGTGTTTGTGTGATTCTCTAGGTTCCTCTTAAAGGCGAGATCACCACTTCTTGAAGTTGAGCAAGCTCAAGTCCATGAGTTGCCAAGCTTCGTCATCATCAAGACTACTAAAGTTATCTTGTTGATAGTTCTTTCCTCCCTCTTTAGAAGTGTTGTGTTGAAGGCATAAGTGAAAGATGCCAAACGGGTCAAGTCAAAGGCATTAGTGAAAGGTGTCGAAGGTTCGTGTCAAAGGCATTAGTGAAGGGTGCTGAAGGGTAGTGTCAAAGGAATTAGTGAAAGGTGCCAAAGGGTCGTGTCGAAGGCATTAGTGAAAGGTGCCACGGGTGTACAAATCGATATGGTGCATCGATGTACAAGATAGTTAGTTTGGGTTAAAGGATATTGATATCCTTGATGATGTTGTAATAAGGAGTGTGTCTCCTTTGGAATAGGTGTTGTGTAGTGTTGGGTAGTAGTTCCTCCTTTGTAATGGAACTCGGTATCTGGCCTTGTACCGGATAAAGTGTAGGCGACGTTGTGATAGGTCTGGTTCTACCTCGTGGAAGAACCCGATGTCTAGCCTTGTACCGGATAAAGAGTAGGCGACGTCGTGAAGGCTTCTCCGCCACAAGGAGTTTGTGTTGTGTCGTACTTACGAACACTCGAGTAGGTGACTCAGGAGTGGAGTAGGGCAAGTAAGGTGTCTTTGTAGCCGAACTACTATAAATACTCGCGTTGTGGCTTTGTGTTCCTTACTCTTTATGTTTGCATTACTTATTTGTTTGCTTATCTATCAACATCCAACACACACTTTAAATAGATTGACAAAAGTCGATCTAAATAGTTTAAAACGGAGTTTTAATCGGTAAAACTATTCAACCCCCTTTCTAGTTTTTCATACAAACCATATACATAAATACCAAAATACTTTATACAAGATTAATTTTCATAGGGTATTCAACTTATACATAAACTACAACCACTAAAAGAAGTCTACTACGGCTGTGAGGGAAGCTAGGTGGAGTTTCAATAGTTTTCTAGCCAACTTCCAATTCATCTTGATATTTTGATACCCATCATCACTCAAATCGCTGACCTCCAGCCACCACCACGATATTCAAACCTTAAAAAAACATCACTATCATATACAAAAACTCCTATCACAAAACCACATATCAAACACCAAAAAAATAAAAATAAATAAAAAAATAAAAAAATAAAATAAATAACTATCATTCAAAGATTATGAACAATCAATCAAAACTAAATCCATCTAAACAATAAAAATAGATCATCATCAGATCTAAACAATAAAAACTAAATCCATATTCAACTCTCGATCAAACCTCAAAAAATCATCTTACACAAAAAAACCTGTGACACAAACGAAACCTCACATCACCACTACAGTCAACTTGCTCTTCTCTGGTGACAACAACTGTGGTACCACAGGCTGTTACAGCTCCGACGAATAGATCCGGTAAAAGAGCTCAAAAAAAAGAAAAAAAAAAGAAAAGAATACATATCCTAAAACAAATCACCATAACCCTCACAATCAGAACTCAACATCCATGGTCTTGCGGAAGAAAAGAGACGGCGAAAATGGAAAAAGGATTAGGTTGAGTCGGCTTTGATGGGTTTCAAAAAGGTATGAATTGAGATCCAATCTATAAGTACAAACACATCACATGGTTTAATGTGTAAGATGATGTTTTTGAAAATACACACCGCACATGGTTTATGCAGTAATTGTTTATGGGAATTAAAATAGATTCGGTTATGATGTGATAACAAGTGAATAAAAACAGATCTTGTCAATATGTTTAATGGTGGTGGTGGTGGGTGGGTTGGTATATATGTAATAACAAATGAATAAGAGGGTATATATGTAATTTACTACAATGCATACTAATGATTAATTTGTACTACATGGGACACGTGTCATGATTTTAACTAGGTAGCCCAGATCCAAAGTAGTCCTTGTCTAGTTTGAGGGAAAAAAAAAATATTTCCGTCTTAAAAAGCACCCTCATCGGGCTATTTGTCCCTTTAGAGAATTACCTCTAAATATTTTATATAATGTGGGTACAATAGCGGAGCTTGACAAATTGTTGTGGAAGGCCAACAGAGTCATTCTTCTAGTACTGAAGGGTCAAACACTGACACTCTTTTATTTACATATGAAAATGCTAAGGGACAAAGTTGTATGTGTGAGCCACCACTCTCTCTAGTCCTCAAAAGCGAAAATTACCACAACTGGGAATCGTTTTATAAAAAGAATACCACTTTTCAACCGTCACCCAATTGGACACCCATTTTGTGACCTCAAAAGAGTGAGGTACGAAATGTACATGGCGAATTACACATGCGACACGTGGCCAAGTGTTCCCCTAACCCACCATTACACCCTTTAAAGGTCACTAAATGCCCTACAAAGTTGATATTCAGTTCATTTACTTTTTTGAAAATATTTTGTCACCATTACACCTTAAAAAAGTGAATAGCAACTCACCTGGGCATTTAGTGAATTTTGAAAAATGTAATGGTAAGCCAGAGATGAAACCTTGATCGGTTTATAATTAAAAAAAAATAATAATAAAATAAAATAAAATAAATAAATAAATAAATAAATAATGGAGGACTACTTGACCACGTGTCGCATGTGCAATTTGCCATTCGCACCTCACTTCTTTAAAGTCACGAAATGGGATAAATGGCTAAAAAGTGGTCTTTTTATAAAATGATTCTCAAGCATTCATCTAGGTAATTTTCGCCCTTAAAAGCTACTCCCATGTGTGGGTCCAACGACGGCTAACTGAACCACAAGGTCTTCTACGTTCACGAGGAGGTAACTGATCAACATTCACATGAGATGCTTTGATACCAAATAATGTATAATCGATATGATTGAATGACTCTTCTCACAATTTTTGTGATGTCAAAAATTCATATGACTTTTGTTTATAATGAGCTTTTTAAAGATCTTCGCAACGTTTTAAAATTTTAATTTTTGTGATGTTTAAAATTTTCCTATTCTTACGGCATAAGTTGTGCCTATATTTGTATAGTTATATACGGGTATCATTATGACGATATCGTGTTTAGACGTTAGTTTATACAACCTTGTACGTACTGAAAAAGAAGAAATTTTTTATTCAATAATGTTTCGTCAGATACAATTCAACAACTAAAACTTTGGATGTAAAAAATGACAAGCCTTTGATCTCTTTGCTAGTAAACTAGCGCTAGGTTACAAACATACGCTTTATGCTCATACAGAAAAAAAAATATTGAATTGAAGTACTCAAAAGAAAATTCTAGCACTTTGGAAGATCAGCTGGTGGCGGTAAAAGCTTTTGGTTTGGATTTTTTCCGTCCAACACGAGCCAAGCCATCTTCAAACCCCAACTTGTGTGAACTTCCAAATGGCAATGCATGAACCATACCCCTGCTCAATGCGTATAAAGAAACATGTATCAACAAAGTTATAAGCATTTTTTGTATTATATGAAAAGGCGGTGTGTTAAACATAGAAACATACCTGGGTTATCAGCGAGAAATCGTATAGCAACCCACCCGCCAGAAGGGACACCAATCGTGTTTCTTTCAATAGGGTCGATGAGATTAAAGTTCTTTGGGTCCTTGTTAGGATTGTAGTTTCCAAATCCTTGACCAACAACAAAGAAGTTGAAACCATGGAGATGAAGTGGGTGGCTTTCAACACCAAGAATGCTCGTATCTTGCAAAACCAACTCCACACTCGTATTAAACGGAATTACCATGAGTTTTGTACCATTGCTAACAAAAGTATTGTTAGGAGGAGTTCCTGTATAGTTGAACCAATGCAATGGGCTGATTGGAAAATAAGGACTATAAACACCCTTTGATTGATCAAAATGGTGGGACTGGAGAAGCGAAACACTTGGTTGTACGAATGAGACATTGTTGATAGAAGCAGCAAATCTAGTTCCATTCGGTCCTTGGCAAGTTTGGTTCTTTTCACAAGGGCTAGTACCAAGTCCAACGGTGAAAAATAAATGTCTGTCAATCTTTTGTGGTACATTAGCTGGAAACTGGGCACTTGCTAAGCTACGGAGTCTATTTGAGAATTTTGTCACAAATGAAGTGTCATTTAAAGATGGTAATGTTGGTTTAAAGAGTGGAAGATTTTTCATGTGAACGGAAGATTCATATTCAAGAACACCAGCAACTGTGGAGTTGTCAAAAGTTCCCTGTCCCGTTACATATGGTCTAGCTAACATGAGAAAGTTGGCACCAGGAAACTTTGGTTTTGTCTTAAGGAGAACGTTGGTGGTTTGACCAGGAGCTAGTATAAGAGTTTCAGTGTCGAAAGGTTTTACGTAAATGGCATCAGCTTCAACAACTTTGAGAGTGTGGTTTGCTATGCTGAAAAAGAGTTCATCATTAAGTGCTGCATTGATTAGTCGAAGGAGGTATGTCTTCCCGGGCTTAACCTTCAGCTTGAATGTATCTGCTAATTAATATCATCAGTCATTTCAGACAACATATGCATAATTAAATATGCATGTATAGGTATAACTGGAATACATAGTACTCCTTTTCATTTCCTAGATAACAAATTGTGAAATACCTTTAGCAGAACAATTATACAATGGACCAGGAAGCCCGTTGAAGGTATAGGCATCAGAAACATTTGGACCTCCACCAGTTCGTGTTGCTTGAGCTATTATGGCTTCCGGATCAGTATTAAACCATTCTCCTGTAGGCAAAAAGCTAATAAAATAAAAAACAGCAAAAAGTAGAAAGAAACTATTAATTTAGTTCGAATTTGTAGAAACTCTTACCAAAGATGATAGGAACTTCTTTGTAAGGTTTGGTAAATGGGTAAGGGACATGAAGCTTTGGAAGAATGATAAGAGGTCCATAAAGACTCGCCGAGCCATGATATATGTGCATGCCACCATAAGGTTCCTCTTTGTCCAACAACGGTATAGTTGTACACATAGCTTTGTCCAGTTTGTATGGGGCATTGTGTTATGTAAGCCGCCCATCTGCCCACCCACTTGAATCTGTCTAATACCATGCCTGTTTACCATCAGAAACATAAAATCATATGAACAAAGATAGATAGAATTTACTATATTGTCGCTGAAATAGAAAATATGAAGCTACCAGTGGATCGTAATATTGTTGGAAACATGGTTGGTGACTTTGATAAGCAAACGATCACCCTCCCTGGCGACTATACGTGGACCTGGAAATTTCCCATTCACCGTAACCATACTCTTCGTGTGGCATAGTCGTGTCACATTTTGCAGTTGGATCTGCATAAAGCAAATTTCTATTAACCTCTTAAACTAGATCATACAACTACAGCAAAGAACGATATAGCATTAAATGAGTCGCACGTTAAACTCATAGTTCCTGGTAGTGCTAGCAACACCATACACCGAAAGAATTAAAGTTATTGCAACTATAGGAAACATTATTCTCACAAAACTATCCATCTTTCTCGGTTAGTAATCTGAGAGACGTTTGCTACTGCTATGAAACAAGCAATGAAAGCTGAATATATATAGGTATGAGGCTAATGATGATTGATTTGGAAGATTTAAGAATGTCATATTCTATTGTTGGAATGCAACTTTTGAGTGCTATAAAAGTGTTCCATCTGTTTATTCAATACCTTCCCTTTGTCGTAAGGACTTAATTTGTTCCATTCTCTATACACATATTATAACAAGATTGTGAATGCAGTTATATATATTTCGGTTTAGATATTTAAATTGTTAAACTCTTGTTGTACCAACTATATATGCTTCTTGTAAAGTCTTTTTCTTTCCAGGAGCTTCTCCTTTAAAGTATTTAAATCATACTAAAAACATATTTTGGAAAAAGCTAGGCTACTCAACCACAAAATATAACATACGTGTATCTAAGAAATTGTTTCCCAAGTCATATTGTCATTGTCAATTATAAGTGAGTTTTCCTTCTACACTTTTTCCTATGATTTAATTTATATCCGAACTTTCTATTAGTTACTTTTGTAGAACACTTTTCTCTGACCAAAATGTTAAATACGTCAAATGTACATTTGAGTTACCATTTTATTTTTAGTCATATAGTAAAGGATTTACGTACATTTTTACCGGCAGGGTAAAAACCCTTTACCAAAAAAAAAAAAAAAACTTTTAGGCTTAAATGATGACGTATGGATTTGACGATTGATCAAAGGCTGCATATGCATGCAACCCTAAATATTTTTGGGATAAAATGTCATGTTTATTTATTCTTACGTGTCTCCAATATTGTACTGTAATTGCTTTTAATTTTATACGGATTAGCCAAGTAAACTATTTGTTTCTCACCAAAAGCCCATGAACAAAAAGAAATTTCATGCGGACTCCATAAGTCACAATAACCATAAAAAGAAAAGGAAAAAAAAAAGCCATGCAACAAATATGTATATACTAAGCAAGGCTCGACAAAACAGAAAGTATCGTAGTACGTCGTCCTTCCCTTATAACCAACTAGTGAAGGGAGTGACATTGATTAATGATGGAAGGAAGATTAATTTCGAGCCCTAGATTTTGGGGTTAGGTTTTTAATTTGGGGGTTTTAAAGTCTGTTATTCGCTTTCTGAGAGAGTATTTGGGAGAAGATCTGGTGATAAAAGTGTGTGTGTTAATGGATGATTCTGGAGGTGTGTGGGTTTTATCATGTTTTGGTAAGAAAATAACATAGTACTGTCTGGAGTCTTCTTTTAGAGATGATGTTTTAACTTGTAATTAGCCTGTAATAACTATGAATAGTAATGTTTGCACCTACTTTCGGCCAATGGCATTACGCTAAAGGTGCAACTCGTGTACTTTTGAGCATGTTGACAAAGTAAATGACATGAAATGCACCAATAGGATGCCACATTAACAAATAATCAAGTACTTATGCATTCCTTAATTGTGGGGACCAATTTCCATCTTTATAATATTGTATAAGGATTAGCCTATTTGCAAATTAATTATTTGGCAAATATATAAGTGAAAGGAGTTTTAATCTAAATATTTCATAATTGAATAAGCTAATTTGACTTACTATTTGAGAAATCCATAAGCATATAGCACTAATCAGTTTAAAACAAGCAATACCAAACACCGCCTAAATAGCATTAAATTTTGTGTAAAATCAAACGTGCCATTGCCATTGACTCATAACCAGATGAGTATGTAAATATTTTTGGAGAGATGAGAGAATCAGATGAGTAAATATTTTGAAAGAGATAAGAGAACGAGTCAAATCCTCCATCATTATAAGCAACTTAATGAACCGTCGGCTATCCCTTGCCCCGATATTAATTTCATGCAGACACCCTACGTCATAATAATCATAAAATAAATTTTGAAAAAAAAATGCACATGCAAAAAATATGTATATACTAATGGGCTCATCATATACAGGGTCGGCCCGGTATCGGGCGAGGTGGGCGACAATCAAGGCATCAAAATTTCAAGGGGCATCAAATTTTAAGTCCACGTTGCATTAGGGAAGAAAAAAGTATGGATAAGTAAATTTGAAATTTTTAATGGAGTATAAAGCTAAAGGAAGAAGATGGTCTATTAGGGCTCAGCATCGGTCTAAAACCGACCCGACCTGAACCGACAAAACCGAAAACCAAAAATCGGGAAAAACATCTGAATCGAATATGGTCGGTTCGGTTCGGTTTTGTGTCGGATCCGTCGCTTTGGTTTGGTTTATGTGTGTTTTTGTCGGTTTTGGGCCGAACCGAACAGACCCGACTCAAAACCAAAAATCGTGAAAAACCTAAACCGAAACCGAACCGAAGGGCTGTCGGGTCGGGTTAGGTTGGGTCGGTTTTTTTGGTTCGATCGATTTTGTCGATCCGGTTCGGTTTTGAGCCTTCCATGCCCTATGATCTATCATAGAAAGAGAAATAAAAAGCAAATAATGTACCGCTAGTGGGTCACATGAGGTAAAGAAAGAAGTAAACATACTTTTATTTCAAAAAGTTGTACTTAAATTCTTAACTTTTATATACAACTTTTTATTCAAATATGTAAGATATTGGTTATCATAAACACACAAACACAAATAATATGGATTGAATGGAGATGAGTGTTAGAGAGAGAGAGTGAGAGGATGGGAAGTTCTAGTGAGAGAAAGTGAGATGTAATATTATGAAGCTCCACCATTTGCCTTAGGAGGCAAAGAGTATTTATAGTTTCTTACAAATACGCCACCTACGGGCTGTGAATCAGGTATACAGTGGGTAAAGACCCGTCCTTCTTCCACGGTGTTACTAAACTAACTAGTTACTAAGAACCAAACGTTTAAGACTACGAGCTTTCTAATGCTAACAAATACTTAAGGTGACCGACTCTTTAACTTACGGATTTACTAAATCCTAACAATCTCCCCCTAAGGGAGGTCACCTCATTTATACATACACAATACATTTTGAGTTCTAGGATTCTATTACAAGTTATTTGTTTTGTAGCTCGTAGTCCTTGATTCTTCAAAGTCCGCAATCTTTGTAATTTTAGTGATGATTCTTTGAATGTTCCGTGACTTGGTGGTCTTTGAGCTTTCTTTGAGATCATTAGCCACAGTAAATCTCTGAGTTATCCTTTGTTGTATCGCCTCCATGTGATATTGCGACTTTTGGACCGACATGCTCACACTTTGTTGGATCATGATATTTTATATCAGAGTTGCAGAATCATTGCTTTAGGTCTTTAGATTATCATGATTTCTTTAATTGTGAGTGTGAAGTGTGAGCATGCGGTTATGGATTAACTTCTCAATTTTGATCAGCTGCAACCGTCAGATGTTCCTGCAAACAACAGTTAGCAATAAAGCGCACGAAAGTGTCTTTGTTCACTTTCGTTGAATAGGGTTTCAAGAACCACGGTTCCCCGTTGATCAAGATAAGTAATGCATGTGATCGTGTAGAATTCAAGAATCTCCTTGATGTGGTTTCGACTTGATCTAGCCGTTCTCAAACCGGAGCGTCCCAAAGTAGACAACACGGAGTGAGTGAACAAGTTTAATCGAGATTCACCGGTTGATTATCGCATACTTCAAGAGAGAGTTTTTGCAATACGACGAAAGTTTAATAAGAAAAATCAAATTTCAATCATAAGTACTTTTGTTTGAGAAACTAACGCGCAGTCGATGTGCTAGAAAATCAATTGTTGAGCACATCGAAAGGTTTTTCAAAAGTATCCGTCAATTGATTTTATGAACCAAGGTTGATTCAAGATTTCAAGAGTGAATCGCCCCATTGTTTCTATCCAGTTGTCACAAGCTTGATCCATGATGGATCTCACATGTCACCCACCAAGAGCTTGTTTGATGTTGGCTCTAGAAGGATTTCCATCTTCATTGTGAGTATTTTACAAATCACTCGAATGTTCTAGCAATACCACAAGTATAATGCATAGGACTCTCAATATATATATTTTTACTTTTCACATTTTGTGAAACAAAAAGTTTTCATGAATTGTGTGTCCTAATGAGATTTTATTGATGATCTCTTGGCTCTAGACTCAATAGTGCACTTTGGTTTTGTTATTCGGAGACTAGGGAGAGGGTCTCCTTCTTCAATAGTTGATTTTACAAGTCTATGATTTAAACCGAGAAATAGAATCTTTCGTGGGATTTTACAAAATAAAGAAGAAGCCGTGAGACAATGACCAGTTGATCGTGTTATGATAACTGATGGATCGGTACAATGATTAAGGATTGCGTGTTAAATGTGATGATCGTTTGAAAGACTAGGTGATATGTTGTTTAGTTGTGATTTGGTTTGGTTGATGCACATTGTTATAGTAAAATATTGGTCTAAAACTTAAAAATGACGATAACTTCCTTTCGGAGGGGATTTGGGACTCAAAAATTCATTATACGATTTTATCGTGTATCTTCACAATATTCAGGCTGTTCCGGTTGTTTTGACAGGTATTTCGCTGAAAACGGAGTTACGATTCAAAAGTTATGGTCGTTTGAAATTTTGACGTAAAAAGTCAACTTTCAGTCAAACCGCAGAGTCTTCAGTCAAACCGCAAGAGTCAAAACGCAAGATCCTTGGTCAAACCGCAAGTAGAAAAAACGCAGAGTCTTCAGTCAAACCGCAAGAGTCAAAACGCAAGATCTTTGGTCAAACCGCAAGTAGACAAAACGCAGAGTCTTCAGTCAAACCGCAAGAGACAAAACGCACGATCTTTGGTCAATCCGCAAGGTCTTTAGTCAAACCGCAAGAGACAAACCGCAGTGATTAAAAATCAATCTTTCAAGGCAAACCACAGGGTCAAAACTCAGAGACCAAACCGCAATAGCAAACCGCAGTCTTCAAAGACAAATCGCAATAGCCAAACCGCAATAGCAAATCGCAGGTCACTTTCACCCAATTTTGTCTTTTTCCATTTTCAGCTACTTACCAGAACGCAGTACCAAATATCAATGAAGAACAACCCTTTTAGACACAAAACGCAGCCAAGAAATACCACATAAAACCAAACCGCAACCAAGAAAATTACATCAATCTTCCAAGAAAACCACCAAATAAACCTTAGATCACTAAGAAACGATGCTAGAGATTGTTGTGAACACGAAAGTATAAACTTACAACAATTATAACCACACACAAGGCTCAAACTATGATTCACGTTGTTATACTATTTGAACCAAATAAAACAAGACAACAACAACCACGAATCCTATCACACACAATCTAGCTAATCAAACCATGGCTCTTGATACCAATTGTAGAATACTAGAAATCATAACACAAACATAAGATTAATGATAGCTCGAATTCTAGAGAGAGAAAGAGAAGAGTTGGGAGTTCTTAGAGAGAGAAAGTGAAGTATATTAGATTAAAGCGAAAGAAGCTCCAACCCTTTCACTTGGAGTAAAAGGGTATTTATAGTTCTTACATAAACGCCCCCAACGGGCTATGGAGCGGGCAACAGTTGGTAAAGACCCGACCCGACTCCATGGTGATACGATATCTAAACTATTACTATTAAGCCTACGAGCTAACTTATACCAGACGTTACTCGGGGTGGCCGAGTCTTTCATATGGATTTTCGTAATCCTAACACTTTATATGCATGAAAAAATGCATATCTATACTATATATGAAAGAAAATTGGTCAAACCTTGAAAAGTGAAATGTTAAAATTCAAATATGAGAGAAAACGTATGGTGTAATTAATACTCTTCTAAAAACACCCTATTATTTAAAAGTATAATAATTTATTCACATTGTACAACCAATTAAAAACATATCTACCAAATTAAGAACAACCAATTAAAACACCCCATACTAAAAAGTAAAATAAAATTTTCACAATATACAATTTAAACAAGCTACAACATAATCCAAAATATAAAATAATTAAACACACTAATTAATTTTATTTTTAAAACAGCCCAAAATAAAAAAGTACATGTTATTATACACATTATACAAATTAATAAAATAGACAAAGCTTCATACAAGCTAACAAGTTGATGGTACATATAGTTTTGAAAATCGGACCGGACCCACGGGTTTAACCGAGAACCGGTATTGCCACCGGTTCGGCTAACCAATAAAAGCCATCTGAAAACGAACCAGAAAGGGCCCGTTGAAACTGATACAAACTAGTGAATCAGGTCTCATCGAGATCTATTTATCCGGTTAATCGTCACAGGGTACCCGCTACCGCTACCGCAACGCGCGGTTACCCTGCTATACCATATATCTATACTACATATAAAAGAAAAACGGTCGATCTTAATAAGTGAAATGTTAAAAGTCAAAGGTGAGAAAAAATGTATGGTGTAATTAATACTCTTCTAAAAATAACCCGTTACTTAAAAATACAGTAATTTATTCACATTGTGCAACCAATTAAAAATATATCTACCAAATTAAAAACAAACAATTAAAACACCTCTTACTAAACAGACATAATTCAAAATATAAAATAGTTAAACACACTAATTAATATTATTTTTAAAACAGCCTAAAATAAAAAGTACATGTTATTATACACATTATACATATTAATAAAGCACACAAGACATCATATAAGCTAACCAGTTGATGGTACATATAGTTTTGAAAATCGGACCGGACCAACGGGTTTAACCGAAAACCGGTGTTGCCCCCGGTTCGGCTAACCAATAAAAGCCATCCGAAAACGAACCAGAGAGGACCCGTTGAAACTGATACAAACTAGTGAATCAGGTCTCATCGAGATCTATTTATCCGGTTAATCGTCATTGGGTACCCGCCAACGTGCGGGTACCCTGCTATACCATATATATCTATACTAAATGTAAAAGAAAAATGGTCAAACTTGAAAAGTGAAATGCTAAAAGTTAAAGGTGAGAGAAAATGTATTGTGTAATTAATACTGTTTTAAAAAACATCTCATTACTTAAAAGTACAATAATTTTTCACATTGAACAACCAATTAAAAACATATGTACCAAATTAAAAACAACAAATTAAAACACCCCTTACTAAAAAGTACAATAAAATTTTCACAATGTACAATTTAAACAAGATACAACATAATCCAAAATATAAAATAATTAAACACACTAATTAATGTTATTTTTAAAACACCCTAAAATGAAAAGTACATGTTATTATACACGTTATACAAATTAATAAAACACACAAAGCTTCATACAACCTAACAAGTTGATGGTACATACAGTTTTAAAAATCGGACAGGACCAACGTGCTCAACCGGGAACCGGTGTCGCCACCGGTTCGACTAATCAATAAAAGCCATCCGAAAACGAACCTGAGAAAACTCATTAAAACCGATACAAACTAGTGAATCATGTCTCATCGAGATCTATTTCTCCGCTTAATCATCACAGGGTGCCCGCCGTCGCAACGCGCGGGTAACCTGTTATATTATATATAAAGGAAAAAACAAGAAAGTAAAAAGTAAAAAGGTGAAACTAAAAAATGAAATGTTGAAAACATATATTTCAAAAGAAAACTATTAATAGATATCGAAAACCGAGTTGACCTGGGATGCTTCAAACCCAGTTGGTTGACCCGATTTAATTTGACCCGTTTTGACCCAACCAATCGGGTTGACTCGATTTAAACCAACCCATATTTCGTCAAGAATGGTTCAACCAGTTGAACCACCCAGGTCGAACCGGGTTTCAAAACATTATATTAAATCCCAAATCTTCAAACTTTTATTACTTTTCGTTTATAACTCATATATCTTTTTTTAACACAAAACGATTTGTCGCTATAAAATTGCATTGCTATGCACGGATACTCGTCTAGTCATTAAAATTAAAAGAGTTAATTACATAATTGGTCCTTAAGGTTTACCGGATATTGCAGAGAATGTCCCTGTGTTTTTTTTACGGGTCATGTCCTCGTGGTTTTGACCCATTACGGGTTTGGTCCTTTGACCAATAATTCTATTAGTTGACAGTTAACTTGAAGGGTATTTTTGACTTTCCACATGTGTTGGCAAACCACAAGGACGATTTATGTAACTGACAAAAAAAAAGAGATTTTTTTTTTATTATACTTAAATTTTGGGCTTATGTACAACATGAGGGCCTCAATTTTGTTTATTAACACGTAAAAAAAACTTAAAAAAAAAGGTTTATTATACTTAAATTTTTGGCTTAAAAATTTAAGTATAATAAACTTTTTAAAAAATGAAAAATAAAAAAATTATGCGCTCACAACATGAAGGCTTAAATTTTTTTTTGGCTAATGTACAACGTGAAGGTTAAAAGTTTTTATACTTAAAAAAACTTTTAATGCGATTTTACACGATTTTGTATATTTTCATCTATTTTTATATCGTCATTCTGCTTTATAAGTTTTATACGTTTTATCAATTTTATACGCTTTTATATCGCTTTATACGCTTTCGTTTTTTATTAAATAGTTTTTAAGTATTAGTAAATTTTTAAGCGTATAAAAAAAACTTTTTTAATGTGTATAATTTTTTAAGCGTATAAAACCTGCTTAATAAAATTTTTAAGTATTAATAAATTTTTTTAAGCCCTCACATTATACATAAGCCCAAATTTAAGTATAACGAGGCCTCCCTCAACCCGTGTGATGCACGGTCTAGTGGTTGAGGGGTCATGTTTTTATCCGTAATGTTGATGCATACGATTGTATAGGTATATGATGGTATTTAGATACCTATTAGAGAAGTTGCATTGTATTTATTTTAGTAAACTTGATATTTAGATGGCTAATAATGTTATCATTACTTTAGTTTATATTATTTTAGTGGAATCTATATTTAGATGCCTAATAATGTTATAATTACTTTTGTATTTATATTAGTTTCTTTTCATTAAAAGTTTTTATTAACATAGTCTTTTCATATGTAGTATTTTAATTTGAGTAAGTTACATAAGTGTTTTGTTGCTTATTTATTTGTGACTTTTGTTATTTAGAATTATATAACTATTTGTACTCTTCAATGGCAAATTTTGAGTTGTTAGAGAATTTGATGAATATTTCAGGATCATCTAAATTGCATGATTGTATGCGTTTGTGGTTTGTGCAACAGCATGTGAAGATGATGCATTATCAAAGTTGCTTTTGATTGTTGTCATCATTTGAGGCGTAATGGCAAAAACAACACGATGATTTTGAACATGAAAGCGTCAGTCATCGTGGTGTAGCTTTAGATTCGATAGATGCTTTGAGAAAGACTCAAGAGAGGCATCGTGTATTGCTTGAAAAGTTAGTTAATTTGTTTAAGCAAGCTAAAGACGGTGTTCGTGAGGAAGAATCAAATGCTAAAAAATGTTGGGAATTAAGGAAAACCATCGATTCGCCAAGAGATTCTAGAAGAAGAATGGATTCTCATTGGGTTATACTTGCCAGGAAGTGTTAAAAGAAAACGTGATTCTGCTGAAAGTGCGAATCCACGTAGGAGAGATAAGCGCAGATGTAGGCCAGATGTAGAAAAGTCACACAGTATGAAAGATAGGTTGGCGCCGAATTGTATAGAGCTTACTCGTAATAAACAATATGATTAGCAAAACAATATGATTAGTTGCATGCTTGTCTAGATGCATGCGTTTGTATTAGGAGCGCACGTTGTAAACGCCGTGAGTCATTAGGGTTTCTTGCCTATAAAAGGAACCATAATAGTTTGTAATAGATAAGTTTTTCTAAGTCTTTCAAGTCTTGTAAAATATCCAAACATAGAGTTTCTATAATCAAAAGATCCATAAAGGATCTAAGAGTTCTTAGTTATTATAACTTGTATTTACATTCCGCTAAAGAATACGAGTTGTAGAGATCTTCTATTAGTTTGCTTGTGATTACATAGGCAACACTAACGATCTCCGGGTGCTTAAGATCTATCAAGGTCTGTGTGTTTCTAACAAGTGGTATCAGAGCCTCGGGAAAGTCTCTACGCTACTAAGAACCATTCTCACCCCCATACAACCAATCATACCTCACCATGCCCGGATCGATAATGAAGTCAAGTCACCAACACAAACAACACCAACACCACTTCCATGCAACGAATTAGTCTTTCAAACAAGAATGGTAAATTTCCTTATTTAAAAATGGAAGAATATGATCTTTGGACTATGAAGATGGAAAACCTGATTTCCAATATTGATTGAATCTGTGGGAGGTAGTAAAGAAAGGAAACAGTCTAAAGAAAATGATACCGATGTGGATGAGAAGTTTATCATGGCTCCTCCCAAAATCGTCAAGAGGTAGCGCTATGCAGAGAGCACAAAGTAAAACTATTCTCGCTTCAAGCCATTCTCGAAGATCACTGTGCGATTTTCACCATATGGATGATGCAAAGGACATATGGATGGCTCTCAAAGCAAGGTTCGGTGGAAATGAAGAATCCAAGTGAATGAGGAAGTCCATGCCGAGACAACAATTTCAAGACTTTAATATCTCCGAAGAAGAAGGTATCCATGAGGGATCTGACAGTTCCATAGGATCTTGAGTCACTAAACCACCGAATGCAAAACTCGATAATGATGATTGCAACTCAAAGTTCCTACGATCTTTGCCTCCATCATGGTTACATGTAAGTATAGCCCTCAAGGCTAAAGGTGGGTTGGACATGCTCACCTTTGATGAGTCAGTACAATGACTCGTAACTCTTGAACACGATGTCGAACTCCCCACCGTACATCTTCTTCTCGCCATGCGACTTTTGTTGGGACATCTCACTCCAACATGATGGTACCTGCTCCTAGTTCCAACTACTTTCCATCATCTCCTAATTCCAACTACTTTCCATCATCTGGCACTCCCACTCCACCACATAACACTCGTCCTACTCCACCATGTTCTCAAACTAAGACTAGTAGTGTGATTCGCTCCCAAATGTCAAGTTTTATCACTCAAGCCGGCCCCTTGTGAATGGCCGACCGTAACAAACTTAAGACGGTTCGAAACGAACTCAATGAAGATCTGGGAGTATAGGGTTTCCGGTCGTTATGTCCCAATGAGTTATGCAATGGATCACCAAACGATATAGTGATCGAGATTTGAATGAAAAAGTGGATTCGTGATTATTATAACTACGAAATAGCCTATAATTACAAAGGCTTAAATGCAAATTAAAGAAAATTAAAAGATAAAATATATTAAATAAATGCTATCACTATTTGCAAAATGATGTTTTTGATTTTATGTTTTTATAAAACTTGAATTAAAAACTACGTAACGATAAATGAAAATGTGAAACTTACACAATATAAATCCTAAAATATGAAAATGACATTTTACAATCCTAATGATAAAAGAAAATTTCTAGAAAAGAAAATTATTTTTATAGCTATTAAATTAATTATTATTAATTAAAACTATTTTTAACTATTAAATAATTACCTAAAATACAAGAAAATAGGAAATAAAGCTAGAAAAATAAAATTATGACTTGGAAAAATCTAAAGTATCAAAAGAGAATTTTCAAAACTATTTTTGTATTTTTCTGATTATTTTTCTATTTTCTAGGAATTAAAAACTGTTTAAAACTACTTAAATTGTTTAAAAATACAAATTTAACTAAGAAAAATCTAGAAAAATATTTTTTTGTATTTTTATATTTATCTTAACTTAAGAAAATGAAAAATTATTTTTTGAAGCTTTTTTGAATTATTGGTATTAAAAGCTATTTAAAAGTGCTAAAAGTAATTAAAATGCAGAAAAATAGCAAAATGACTTGGAAAAATCTGAAAAATTCAGGAAAACTCTAAAATAATACTATGAAACTAGGAAAATGGAAAAACAGAGCTTGTGTGGAGGAATATGAAATCGATGTGCAAAGTGCTTATAGATAAGACTTAAGATAAGCAAAAGGACCAAATGAGCACCAAAATGATTCGTGGTTACAATATGCTAAAAGTGACCAAATGCAACAATTCTCAACTGCTTTTAACCTCTAAAACACAAAATGCACATATATGATGATTTGAGCAAAAGTACTATAAACAGATTTGGAGCTCCTACTTTGGACTAGAAAATAAGCACCGAGATAAGTCGGAATCAAGAAAACAAAAGAAGGGACTTAAAGAAGATCTGGTCGACTATCTACAAGCCAAACACCAGACCTAGACAACCTCAAATAAGCCCCTGCAAGCCTTGCAAGACTCAGATAATCCTGTGCGAGACTCGGTGAATCTTGAGTCGATTGCATTGAGGTATTTGCACCCATATTGATAAGTCGATATGGAGCTTATAAAAATTTGTAAAATCTAGAAAAATGGTAATAAGGAATTAGACCAAGTGAAGTTCATGAACACCAAATTTCACTTGCATTGGCCCAGAAATGAACTCATGAAAAATCTCTCTAGATTGGCTTAAAACTGATTTTCACTATTTTGACATTTTAACAAAACTGAAAAGTTGACTAATTTGAGGTTTGGATCAAATTTGTGAACTGAAAATGATGTTTATTGGTGAAATAAGACTAATGCAATCTATATCTAAGAATTTTAAACACAAAACAAGAGTTTTGATTTCCAAAAACACAACAGTTAAACATTAGAGACAGATTAAGTGGAGTTTTGACTTTCAGTGTTTGTAGGCACAAGTTTAAGACTTGGATGAGTGGAAATGGACTAAACAAACATGAACCAATAGATAACTATAACTGAATACACCTTTATAACAGTTTTGACAGCAAATCCAAACACCCTTTGAAACACTGATAAGCAATTTTAAATAAGCTAACTACTAATCCAACTTGTTTCAATGATCAAACTATGTTCAAATAACCTAAATACTACTATTTAAACAGGTTTTAACTACTTGTAACTACAAAAACTGATTATGCCATGAAACTAGAAAATGACTTACACATGTCCTTAGCCACAATGGCTTGCCAACTATGAAACAAGAACCTCTAACCTATTCCAACCCATTAAACAACTCATTATCAACCCAAATCCATGTCTGCATCACCTATTACCATTTCCGCATCAATTTTGCCCCATTTTGACTTTTGTTGACCAGATTCCAAAGATGCTTGAAAATTGAATACAGGCTTACAAAAAGCTATTATGAGCTTATATAAGCTTGTTTTAGCTTACAACTAAGCTAAAAACAGTTTTGACATAGGAGTTTGAGAATTGAAATTTCAACAGTGAGCATAAAGTATGGAAAATGAACATTAACTTGAATTAACACTTAAACAGAGTTGCAAAACACTTAAATACTTTTGTTTGATACAAATAAACTGGAAATTACAATTGAGAACTATTTAAGACATGATAAACTTAAAAACGACATACATTGTTAAAAATAAACTAACTACTACTTTTTTGCTTGCTTCTCTCCTCTCTTTTATACACCATCTCATTTCTCCTTTATCTCTGAGCATATCCCACCATCATTTATGACCATTGGATCTGCAGAGGAGTTAATAACCATAGGATCACTTTTGGCGGAAAGTTGTATTTGACTGTTGGGGTTGAGTGAGGAATGAGGATGCATTTAATGCTATTTGGAAGGGTAGTTGAGGTGGGGAACAAAACATGGAGTAGGGGAGCTAGAGGAGGGGATGTTTGATGTTGCGAGTTAGTTGTTGGGGAAGAAGAAAAAAAAGGCGCGGGTAAAGGGGTGTTTGTGTTTGGTGAATATTTGACCATGGTTTAATATTAAAGGGGTCAAAACAAAGGGAAGGGTCCAAATGGGGTAATGACAGGGTCCAATTGCGGTTGTGACAAGGGTCCAAAGTGGGTTTAGCTCTTTTAATAAACAAGGACTTTGTAAATTCAAAATTAAGGGACCAAATCGCCATATTATCAAAGTTGCTCCAAGGGACTATAAGTGACAAGTTTCAATAATGCAAGGACCAAACTTGACATTTTCAATTTTCCAAGGCCATTTTGCCAATTTTTAAACTTGGAGGACCAAACTTGTAATTTCTCAAAACTTTTGACATTTTTCACCAAAGGACTAATTATGACAAGTTATGATTTAAAAAGGACCTTTGGTGATTTTCTTTGAAATTAGGACTCGTGGACTATTTTGACAATTTTAGAAACTGGGGACCTAAACCGCCAATTATGCAAACTTAGCTCATTTTTCATCGATTTTAAACATTTTGCATCCGAAACATATAAAATGCAATTTTGTAATATTTTCGAGATTTTGATGCATTTCGAGCATTTTAGACGTTTTATAGCTCAGATTGACCAAAATGATGAGTATTTACACACTCATCAATCCTCACACTAAACTATTGCTAGTCCCTAGCAATCTTTTGAGAAAAACTTAATGGATTTCAATCTCTTTACCAAAAGCCATTACTCGGAGTAGCCAAATGTTTTAGTTCAAGTAAGAACCATGGTACACCGATAACCATGTGATTTTGAGCAAACCACCGACTTCCAACGGATTTGATTTGTCTTTACCGAAGCCGTTTGCTCGGACTAGCCAACTCTTAGATAAATTATCAATATTATCTTTGGTGAGCCGATTACCAATTATGGTTTTTCCATCGCCTTTACCACAAGCCATAAACTTGCGGGCTAGCCAACTCTTCACTTTTAAGGATATGGTGGTGAATACCATACAATTTTGGGCAAATTGCAAGCCGTCAACGGATTTGAGATATCTTTACCAAGAGCCGTTTGCTCTGGATTAGCCAATCCTTTTTTTATTAGACATGGCGGATCGATAACCAAATGAGTAAGTGCAAAACACTTACTCCAAAAAATTTTAGCCAAAACGGGAATTAGGCGGTATAATTACATGATAAAATTCGTGAGAATTCCCCGACACTTAGAAATGAATATTGCCCTCAATATTTAAAGTACCGCGGTTATGCCGAAACCGAGAACGTAAAAGGAAATACTACGGCCATTATTTGAAAAGGTTTTTTTTTTTTTTTTTTTTTTTTTTGAAGAAACTTATATATATATATATAACATGGGCAACTCCCCACACTATGTGGTACACACGGGTGAAAACCCATGTTTAGCTATCTTGTTTTGATTACCGAGTCGCTAGCTTGACTCGACCCAATTCATTGGTTCATGGGAAGTAAGTGGAAGAGATAATCTCCATCGGACTTTCATTCAAGATGTTTCGACAAACATTTGAAGCACGTGAAAGTTCCACACCGATGAGATATACATAGAACCGCTCAAAATGATAAATGAAAATGCCGGGTCAAAGATAGTGTCTTCATTCCCGAAGGAGTGAAGATGAAGAGAAATCACATGATATTTGAGGAAAGGAAGAAAGATTTTGATAACAATCGGGATCCATTCTTCATCATCAAATGCGAGATATATCGGGAGGAAGGGTGAGGTAGTATCATTAATAGGAAAACTCGTATGATAGAGTACACCTTCCTCCGAGCCAATATCATCCTCAAGATCAAAATAGAAATGATCATGTTCCGCAGAGATATGTCATGAGAGAGTTCACGGAGAACTCTTCATGAAGAGAATCATTCACATGAAGTGAAATTGTGAACTCTTGTTCCATTGTGGGCTCATCACTATCCTCGGCCCGAGTATCAAAAGTGGATTCTCAGAATTGAAGTGAATTCGTAGTCGAATTCAAATAGAGGATTGGTGAAAGTAGCTTTGAATGTTTCGGGAACAAAGTGATCAACATTCTCTATTGGATTGTTGGGATAAGAAGTGAGTGAACGATCATTGATGTGAGTGAGTTCATCGGTGAACTCCTCAAGAAGATGATCAAGATCGATCGCTGGAGTGATGCCTCAACATACTCGATGTTTCCATAGGACGCACAATCTTCACTAAGATCCGAGAAAGTTTCAAAATGATCTTTTGAACACTCAAGAAGGGAAAGAATCACACGTATGGTCAAAAGTTCCCTATGACTCTCTCGGGATTGGGACAAGGTCCTCAACACTAGACTTTATGAATTCGTCCGATTCCTTTTCGTGAACAAGATCAAGATGCTCGTCCCCATGTTCGGAGAGTGAGTGGGAGCTTGGTGTGATAGCGCTTGTTTGAGATAGAACCTCAACTGGGATATCAACCGATCGAGGAGTTGAGAAATGATATTAAAAGGATAAAAACTCTCCTCGTCATCATCATACATAGCTGCCTTAAGAAATTGGGAACGCCTTAGAGCTGCTTGCTCTAGGACTAATAATTCTTCCCTAGATTAGCGGGCCTCTCGTTCTTCGGCTAGCAATTCTCCCATGGTCTTTTCACCACTCACTTGATTCTTAAAGTTTTGAATCATATCATCAAGTGTTTTCATTGCGGTTTCAAAATCTTGGGAGATTTCTTGAGACAACGGCTTAGGTGGAGTTTGAACCGTATGGTGCTGTGGAGGTTGGAAATTTTCAAACCTGTGAGAGTCATGATTGTTACAAGGAAATGGATTCCTTATTTGACAATCGAGTGAAGTGGGACCTCCACAGACTCACAACAAGAAACTGCTGAGTCCGGACCGTGAATAACATGGATATTGGTCATAACCAAAGTTACGAGCATCATTTGAAAACTGTTCATAGACAAACGTGTTTCCGGATTGACACTCAAATCCTAGGTGAGGACCTCCACAAAATTCACAGTGAGGTATGTTGATTATATGAAGATAAGTCGTTTGTGGTGGGTAATTGGAAAAGTTTGAGGGTCGTTAAATGAGTTAGGATCATAATCAAATGAATTCCTCGAACCACAAAACAAACAACTCCGTTATGAATATCATTACCACATTTTACACACGTACACCAACGATGTGGTGAACCATAAAGAGGCTCACCACAACCGACACAAGGAATAAACGATTTCATTTGATAGTCATGAGAAGGAATCGGTTTATTCAAAGAATCAACAAAACCAACATGGTGATCTCGAATGACTATCAAGTCTCAAGAACATTTTGAAAAATCCGGAGGTGGGACAAGTGGTGTGCTCGAGAGCTAGCAATTTCCACCACTTCCGTTATGGTCTCGGTTCGGTTCTTGAGAAGCGTGAAGATTAGGCAAGTCATTCTTGCTAGTCACCGTCTACATTCTCGCATGTTTGCTTTTAACCGTAAATCGTGAAAGTTTAGGATCAATCTTAGACGGCTTAGGAGCAATTGAGGGTTTAGGTCTTTGGATAACCGTAGGTTGGACGATTTAGTACTTCCATTATCGAGGAAGCACTTGGTCCTTTGTCACCCCGGTTTCTCGCTCCATTTCCTACAGCGAATTAATGGATCATCACGAACAACACGAATTCTTGACATTTGTGATAAAGCTCAAGTTTTTCAACTTCGCCCCTGCACTGTCCTCGAGAGATTCCATGAGAATAGAAGAAGTTAGAATCAAATGGATAGAGGGTAGATGGATAAAGAATCAAAAAGGGTAAGAGGGTAAAGAGGAATATTTTTGGTATTTTTGAAAAACATGATGTAAAACAAAGAATGAAAATCTTTTGGGTTTTTGATTTTATAAGAAAATACAAACGTATCTGAGATGGATGGTATGAACAAAGAGTGAATATCCAAATCACTAATCGCTAAACGGAAGATAATCAAGACTGACTCCGGCGTGGCGTAAAATTTGATTCGCTCCCAAACGTCAAGTTTTATCACTGCCTACCACTTGTGAATGGCCGACCGTAACAAACTTAAGACGGTTCAGAAACGAACTCAATGAAGATCAGGGGAGTATAGGGTTTCCCCGGGTCGTTATGTCCCAGCGAGCTATGCAAATATGCAATGGATCACCAAACGTATAGTGATCGAGAGATTTGAACAGAAAAAGGGATTCGTGATTATTATAACTACAGAAATAGCCTATAATTACAAAGGCTTAAATGCAAATTAAAGAAAATTAAAAAGATAAAATATATTAAATAAATGCTATCACTATTTGCAAAATGATGTTTTGATTTTATGTTTTATAAAACTTGAATTAAAAACTACGAACGCACAAATGAAAATGTGAAACTTACACAATATAAATCCTAAAAATATGAAAATGACATTTTACAATCCTAATGATAAAAGAAAATTTCTAGAAAAGAAAATTATTTTTATAGCTATTAAATTAATTATTATTAATTAAAACTATTTTTAACTATTAAATAATTACCTAAAATACAAGAAAATAGGAAATAAAGCTAGAAAAATAAAATTATAACTTGGAAAAATCTAAAGTATCAAAAGAGAATTTTCAAAACTATTTTGTATTTTTCGATTATTTTCTATTTTCTAGGAATTAAAACTATTTAAAACTACTTAAATTGTTTAAAATACAAATTTAACTAAGAAAAATCTAGAAAATATTTTTTGTATTTTTATATTTATCTTAACTTAAGAAAAATGAAAAATTATTTTTTGAAGCTTTTACAATTATTGGTATTAAAAGCTATTTAAAAGTGCTAAAAGTAATTAAAATGCGAAAAATAGCAAAATGACTTGGAAAAATCTGAAAAATTCAGAAAAACTCTAAAATAATACTATGAAACTAGGAAAAATGGAAAAAACAGGAGCTTGTGTGGAGGAATATGAAACTGATGTGCAAAGTGCTTATAGATAAGCACTTAAGATAAGCAAAAAGGACCAAATGAGCACCAAAATGATTCAGAAGCTACAATATGCTAAAAGTGACCAAATGCAACAATTCTCAACTGCTTTTAACCTCTAAAACACAAAATGCACATATATGATGATTTGAGCAAAGTACTATAAATGATTTGGAGCTCCTACTTTGGACTAGAAAATAAGCACCGAGATAAGTCGGAATCAAGAAAACAAAAGAAGGGACTTAAAGAAGATCCGGTGACTATCTACAAGCCAAACACCAGACCTAGACAACCTCAAATAAGCCTGTGCAAGCCTTGCAAGACTCAGATAATCACAATGCGACTCGGTGAATCTTGAGTCGGTGCATGTGGTATTTGCACCCATATTGATAAGTCGATATGGAGCTTATAAAAATTTGTAAAATCTAGAAAATGGTAATAAGGAATTAGACCAAGTGAAGTTCATGAACACCAAATTTCACTTGCATTGGCCCGTAAATGAACTCATGAAAAATCTCTAGATTGGCTTAAACCGATTTTCACTATTTCGACTTTTAACAAAAGCGAAAAGTTGACTAATTTGAGGTTTGGATCAAATTTGTGAACTGAAAATGATGTTTATTGGTGAAATAAGACTAATGCAATCTATATCTAAGAATTTTAAACACAAAACAAGAGTTTTGATTTCCAAAAACACAACAGTTAAACATTAGAGACAGATTAAGTGGAGTTTTGACTTTCAGTGTTTGCAGGCACAAGTTTAAGACTTGGATGAGTGCAAATGGACTAAACAAACATGAACCAACAGATAACTATAACTGAATACACCTTTATAACAGTTTTGACAGCAAATCCAAACACCCTTTGAAACACTGATAAGCAATTTTAAATAAGCTAACTACTAATCCAACTTGTTTCAATGATCAAACTATGTTCAAATAACCTAAATACTACTATTTAAACAGGTTTTAACTACTTGTAACTACAAAACCGATTATGCCATGAAACTAGAAAATGACTTACACATGTCCTTAGCCACAATGGCTTGCCAACTATGAAACCGTAACCTCTAACCTATTCCAACCCATTAAACAACTCATTATCAACCCAAATCCATGTCTCGCATCACCCATTACCATTTCGCATCAATTTTGCCCCATTTTGACTTTTGTTGACCGATTCCAAAGATGCTTGAAAATTGAATATGTGCTTACAAAAAGCTATTATGAGCTTATATAAGCTTGTTTTAGCTACAACTAAGCTAAAAACAGTTTGACATAGGAGTTTGAGAATTGAAATTTCAACAAGGAGCATAAAGTATGGAAATGAACATTAACTTGAATTAACACTTAAACGAGTTGCAAAACACTTAAATACTTTTGTTTGATACAAATAAACTGAAATTACAATTGAGAACTATTTAAGACATGATAAACTTAAAAACGACATACATTGTTAAAAATAAACTAACTACTACTTTTTGCTTGCTTCTCTCTCTCTTTTATACACCATCTCATTTCTCCTTTATCTCGAGCATATCTCACCATCATTTATGACCATTGATCCGCAGAGAGTTAATAGCCATAGGATCACTTTTGGCGAGAAAGTTGTATTTGACTGTTGGGGTTGAGTGAGGAATGAGGATGCATTTAATGCTATTTGGAAGGGTAGTTGAGGCGGGGGAACAAAACATGGAGTAGGGGAGCTAGAGGAGGGGGATGTCCGATGTTGCGAGCTAGTTGTTGGGAAGAAGAAAAAAGGCGCGGGTAAAGGGGTGTTTGTGTTTGGTGAATATTTGACCATGGTTTAATATTAAAGGGGTCAAAACAAAGGGAAGGGTCCAAATGGGGTAATGACAGGGTCCAATTGCGGTTGTGACAAGGGTCCAAAGTGGGTTTAGCTCTTTTAATAAACAAGGACCACTTTTGTAAATTCGAAAATTAAGGGACCAATGTCGCCATATTATCAAAGTTGCTCCAAGGACTATAAGTGACAAGTTTCAATAATTCAAGGACCAAACTTGACATTTTCAATTTTCCAAGGGCCATTTTGCCAATTTTTAAACTTGGAGGACCAAACTTGTAATTTCTCAAAACTTTTGACATTTTTCACCAAAGGACTAATTATGACAAGTTATGATTTAAAAGGACCTTTAGTGATTTTTCTTTTGAAATTAGGACTCGTGGACTATTTTTGACAATTTTAGAAACTGGGGACTGAAACGCCAATTATGCAAACTTAGCTCATTTTTCATCCGATTTTAAACATTTTGCATCCGAAACATATAAAATGCAATTTTGTAATATTTTCGAGATTTTGATGCATTTCGAGCATTTTAGACGTTTTGCGCTCAGATTGACCAAAATGATGAGTATTTACACACTCATCATAGTGTGATGGAGGATGTTCTTCATTCATTTGTTGTCGATTATGATACTCAAGAGATCTTGCATATGAAGACTTTGATCGCTTGGACCCTCTTGAAATGGAGGAGATGAAACCGAAAATGCAGTGGCATTGTCGGCTGGATATCAAAGGTTTGAAGAGAAGTCCGGAAGGAAGTTTGCTTTCAAGGAAAGGAACCACCGCTTTGACGGGAGAAAAGTCAAGTGCTTCACTTGCCACCGATGGGGCATTTCAAGGAATGCAAAGACAGAAGAGTGGAGATGGAGCTAACTACATTGCCTATCAGTAAATGTTAGGAAGTCGGAGCTTCAATGCTCTTCTCACCATGGATGAACAAGTCAACTGGATCGCACATGAACACGTGAATGAGGAAGCTCGTGATCTCGATAAGCTTGGATTCTCGGCAAGGTGTACTTCGGATGAAAGGCATGATCGCTTGCCTTGATGGGACTATCTCGTGTACACAAATCGATATTTGGTTGTAGTCTAAGATATAACGAACTTAAAGAAGAGTATGATGCTATGAAACCTAAATTCGATGAATGCTATATTGAAAATGAAGCTCATAAACTAGCATTAAAAACAGAGAGAGACAAAGGTATGGTTTCAAAAGAATCAAATAGCTTATGAAGAAAAAATAAAGGTGTTACAGTTTGATCTAGAAGTTGCTAATAATTACTTAAAACTTTCCGAGAAAGCTAAGGCTTAAGTCAGATCCGAAAACCTAGAGTGAAAGAAAAACTAGCCGAGGAAATAGCTAGGCATAAGGAATGGTTAATTTCGTGATAATCTGCTAGAGAAATCTATAATACCAATCAAGAACCTCCGGCTTAGGATTAGGCTTTCAAAAGTATGTAGGAGTAGAAGCTAAGTTAGCTAACTTTGTAAAAGAAGGTGAAATGCATGTCGTCCCCGGACCTATTAGAGGTGAATTTATGCCCATTGACCGTCCATCATGTTGACTTTGATGGATCACATCATCTATATGGCGAAAGTCAAAGACTTGCTGCACTCGATTCCTCATCTAATGACTTTGTCTCTTGCTCGACGGTGACAATTCATCGGATCAAGGGTCTACTTCCTATGAAAGCCGTGATTCACATGAGAAGTCGACCTTCCCAAGCCCCGAGCCTACACCCAAGCCTCGCCCTGGTCTACCTACAAGCCTTCTAGGAAGTCACGAGAATCAAATTCCAAGACAGTTTCTTCAAGACTTATCTTTCAAATCTTTGAATAATCATCTGTTAAAACAATTCCTTGAATGTTTCGATTTAAGTATACGCATGTAATCAAACTTCTCCCTATGTAAATAAATCTTCCAAGAAGAAGACATGTTTTGTGTGGAAGTAAATTTCATTTAATTAAGGATTGTGATTTTATGAGCAAAATTGGGTGCATGTGCTACTCAACAGAAACATAAATCAATGTGGACCAATGTTAACAATATTCCACCTTATGTCCCACAAGCAACTAAGACCGACTCTCATTGGAGAGGTTCGGTTGCGGACCTTATGTGCAACCAACTAGCCCATACTTTAATCATGGTTATTGGCCTACATATGTTGACTCTATGAATGATGGGATGGGATATGAGAATCTTCTTGTGAAGCCCTCGGCGAGTTGTTCTTGGACTATCAAGGACCAAATCATCAATGGAGGACCAAGAACAATGGTGGATCCTCTAAATCTTCACTGTGATCCATAGGCGGTGTTCAAGTCAAGAATGACTTGAACCTTCTTTGGTTACTAATCGGATGTATATATTCTTTTGTTGTTGTTTGTAGGATCATCCCTTAAGCATAAAGATATTGGTATTGTTGATAGTGGTGTTCGAAGCATGCACGGGAACCACGATATGATGCACAATTTTGTTCCCATAGAAGGAGGAGGCAATGTGACTTTTGGAGGAAGTGATGGGAGTATCACAGGAAAGGCACCATAAAGACACCTCATCCGGACTTTGAAAATGTGTACTATGTTAAGGAACTTCAAGATTTCAACTTGTTCTCCGTTTCACAAATCTGTGACACCAAGAACAAAGTACTCTTCTGAGAATGAATGTCTTGTGTCGTCTAAAGACTTCAAACTTCCGTAAGAAACTTCAATTCTCTTGAAAGTTCCTCGAACTCACAATTTATACACATTCAACCTTAATGAAGTTCAACTGGTGGGGACCTCACTTGTTTGGTGGCTAAAGCATCTCTTGATGAGTCTACTAGATAGCATAGGAGGATGGCTCATGTGAATTTCAAGACCATAAACAAACTCTCTAAAATGGGTCTTGTTGAAGGTCTTCCACCAAAGTTTTCACCAATGATCATAATTGTGTTGCTTGCAACAAAGGAAAACAACACGAGCCTCCTACAAAGCTATCAATGCTATGAGCATCATTTCGAACCTCTTCGATTGCTCCACTGGATCCGTTTGGTCCAACTCAAGTCGAAGCATTGATCATAAGTACTTCATTTGGTTATCACCGATGGCTATAGCGATTTTGTTGGGTTTTCTTTCTAAGAACCAAAGATGAAACATCTCAAGTCTTGATGAATTCACAGACCTCGTTGAAAATCAGTTGAACAAAAAGGTTAAGGAATTCGATTGTGATAATGGGACGAGTTCAAGAATGCTATTCTTATAGAACTCGTGGGTCAAAAGGTATAAAAGGGACTACAAGAATCCAAGGACCCCACAACAAAATGGGGTGGTGAAAGAAAGAATAGGACCTTAATAGAGGTCGCAAGATCAATGCTTGCGGACTCTAAACCGCCTACTATGTTCGGACTAAAGTGTTGGCACAACGTGCTATGTGCTAAACAGGTCTCCATTACTAGACCACAACTCAAAACTCCATATGAACTTCTCTTTGGGAAGGTTCCATCATTCACTACCTAAAACCTTTTGGTTATCAAGTGACCATTACGAACACGAGTGATCCGTTGGGAAAGTTTGATGAGAAGGTCGATGATGGTTATATTGTGGGTTATTCACTCATAGTAAAGCATCAGTGGTGTACAATTTGCAAGCCAAGAAGATAGAGGAGACTTTGAACACGAGATTTTGGAAGATAAGCCTAATGTTCAAGGACGAGGTCATACATGGTCTTTGACCTTGACTACTTAAGCGATTCTTTGGGTTACATTAGACATTTGTCTAACAAAATGCAGGTCCTCAAGAGTCTCCCACTAACAATGCAGTCCCTTGGATGATGACTCAAAATGAGTTTGAAAATGATGAGCAACCTATACTTGTGCCTTCTTTCTCCCCAACAATATTGCGGTACCACCTCCAAGGATATTGTCGATAAGAGTGATGAAGATGACTCACATTATGCCGAGGACCTTGCTAGGCTTCGACTCAAGAATTTCTTTGCTAAGCTTGAAGCAGAACCGAATGGAGAGGTCGCTAATGAAGGAGTCAGAGAAACCATGTTTCACTGAAGTTGATTCTGTCACACCTACCATCCACAAATCTGCTTGAAGGCTATCTTGTTTCTTCTCATGATGATCCTTCTCAGTGTCTTGGACTTTGGAGAACCTCATACACGCTTTCCAAAACCCTCCGATCCGGGAAATCATCAACCCAAAGTCGGCATCTTCACTTCACCCTCTTATGATGTTTGCATTTGAACCAACTATCACTAATCTTGATTCATCCATTGAAGTCGCCCCACCGCTACTCGGAGGATCAACATTGCTCATCCTCAATCCAACATCATAGGTGATCTTCCGCACTGTTAGAACTCAAGGGCTATAACAAGTCCTCAATTTGGATGATTGCTTTTCTCTTATGTCTCCAACCGGCAAAGAGACAATCACACGACTTCAAGCATTGTCTGTTTGCTTGTTTTCTTTCTCAGTGGAACCAACAAGTGTTTCTCAAGCTCTTAACGATTCAAGGCGGCTAGAAGCAATGCAAGAAGAAATGCAACAATTTCACAATCGCAGAGTTTGGATCTTGGTTCCACTCACGATGGCAAATATGCCATTGGGACAAAGTGGATTCAAGAATAAGAGAGATGCTCGGGTGTTGTGATAAAAATAAAGCAAGATTAGTAGCTCAAGGCTTGAGACAAGAGGAGGGATTGATTATGATGAAGTGTTTGCACTGTTGCGAGTTGAAGCCATTCGCATTTTCTTGGCATATGCTTCTTACATGGGTTTCATGGTGTATCGATGGATGTTAAAGGTGCTTTTTCGTATGGTGAGATTGAAGAGGAAGTTTATGTCACTCAACCTAAGGGATTTGAAGACCCGGATCACCCAAATCATGTTTACAAAGTTGTTAAAGCTCTCATGGCTTACATCGGGCACCTAGAGCTTGGTATGCTCGGCTTTCATCCTTCCCTTTGAAGCATGGCTATAGGAGAGGTGCTATTGATAAAACTCGTTCCTAAAGAAGAATTACTCGGACATCATTCTTGTGCAAGTTTATGTGGACAACATTATTTTTGGCTCCACAAACGAAGCTTGGTGCGAGGAATTTGAGGAACTAATGAAGGGTGAATTTCAAATGAGTGCTATGGGAGAGCTTACTTTCTTTTGGGTCTCCAAGTTTAGCGAAACAAGATGGTATTTTATCTCATCAAGATAAATATGTGAAGGACATTTTGAAGAAGTTTGGTATGGAAGGTGTTAGGATCGCCACAACACCTTATGAAGCTCCAAAGACTAAAGCAAATAATGAACCAGATCTACCGTGAATGTTCATCCGCATGTGTCTATGATTGGTTCATTGATGTATCTAATAGCTTCAAGACCGATATTACGCTTTGTGAGTGTTTGTTCTCGACATCAAGTCACCCACTTACTTCCCATCTCAATCGTGTCAAGAAGATCTTTAAGTACCTCAAAGGCCAACCTCTTTTAGGCCTTTGGTACCCAAAGAATCTCCTTTCAAGTTGGAAGCATATAGTGACGTGATTATTTGGTGCAAATATGGATAGAAGATCCACAACCGAGGTCGCCAATTTCTTGGCAAGAGGTTGATCTCTTGGCAATGCAAGAAACAAACCATTGCGGCTGCCTCAACCATCAAGAGTAGTATGTTGTCTTGCAAATTCGTGGACGGGTCCTTTGGATTCAAAACCAATTGTCGGACTATGGGTACAACTTCATGAACACTACAATTCATATAGATAATCAAAGTACCATCCGCAAAGTCAAAATCCAGCTTTTCACAATGAACAAAACACATTGAAATCAGCACCACTTTATAAGAGATGCATATGAAAACATTTGATAAAAGTGGCTAAAATTCATACCGATGATAATGTGGCGCACTTGTTAACAAAAGCGTTTGATGGACCAAGGTTTCAACACCTCGTGGTCAATATTGGAATGTTAAACCCTTGACCGCATAGTTTAAGGGAGGCATAGGCCTCGGGGAGGCATATGCCTAAGGGGAGGATTTGTGCAAACTCGCATATTTTTGTGTCATATTTTTCTATAAATAATTTTCCTTTTCCTATAAATTTTCTTCTATCATTAGGTTTGTAAAACGCTATTTTGCATATAGTGATAGCATTTATTTAATATATTTTATCTTTCTAATTTTCTAATTTGCATTTAAGCCTCTATTATTCATAATTCTTTACTAACTTTCTAATAATTCTTTAGTTTGTTTGTCCTTGTGTTGTTCTTGTGTGTTTGTGTCTGCATTTTGCGGTTGTGCGAATTGCGGTTTATCTGCTCCATGATCAAGATCAAATTCATCAAGTGTGGTTCATTGTTATAATGTTGAAAGAGGAATGAGACAGAGATTAGGTCGTGATTGATGGAGCGAGCACATTGTGACCGAGGACCTAATTAAGGAGGAAGCTTCGCTTGAAGATCTTGATGGAGAATTTCACTCTAACCAAGAAAACGTGCTTATCGGGCTAAGAGCAATTGGTTATCGAGGAACAAGGGCGATATGTGGTCAAGAAGGAACTTTGCCCAAGTGGAGGTTCTTGGTTCACACGTTGCTCCAATGCATAAGCAACAAGTCGAGGATGGGACCAGTTCTCTACCCAACCGGGATGTGGTATTGTGTGTCTTTCCCAAGGATAACTTTCAATTTTTCTAAGTATATTTTGAAAACATGGTAGAAAATATTCAAAAGAAAAAGGCTAAGTTTTTAATGTACCCAAGGTTTCGCAAATGATTTTAGACACCACTACCCAAGCCCATCCTTTTATCCCATAGGTGCTTTACCGCTAAATTATTTGCTACCATGAGAACTCGCTTCGGGAGACATCATCCCTTGCTTGCGACCATGTTGCCCAGGCAATGAGGCTGGCGATGAGGAGAATGTGGCTAATAATCCTCCTTCTTCACTGTTGCTCGATGGTAATCCATTAGTTAACATTGATGAGGCCTCATCAGCGTTGAAGCAACTCATGTTGATCAGACCAGCCACCTTGTCCCGCCCAACACCGGAAACCCGTGCGGTGTTGGACCGGGACAAGGTGGCCGGTCGGATCAACATGAGTTGCTTCACAGCTGATGAGGGCCCTCATCAATGTTAACTAATGGATTACCATCGAGCAACAGTGAAGAAGGAGGATTATTAGCCACATTCTCTCATCGCCATTTCATTGCCTTGGGGCAACATGGTCGCAAGCAAGGATGATGTTCCCCGAAGCGAGTTCTCATGGTAGCAAATAATTTAGCGCTAAAGCACCTATGGAAAAGACACCTCATCCGGACTTTGAAAATGTGTACTATGTTAAGGAACTTCAAGATTTCAACTTGTTCTCCGTTTCACAAACTGTGACACCAAGAACAAAGTACTCTTCTCGGAGAATGAATGTCTTGTCTTTGTCTAAAGACTTCAAACTTCCGTAAGAAACTTCAATTCACGAAAGTTCCTCGAACTCACAATTTATACACATTCAACCTTAATGAAGTTCAACTGGTGGGGACCTCACTTGTTTGGTGGCTAAAGCATCTCTTGATGAGTCTACTAGATAGCATAGGAGGATGGCTCATGTGAATTTCAAGACCATAAACAAACTCTCTAAAATGGGTCTTGTTGAAGGTCTTCCCACCAAAGTTTTCACCAATGATCATAATTGTGTTGCTTGCAACAAAGGAAAACAACACGAGCCTCCTACAAAGCTATCAATGCTATGAGCATCATTTCGAACCTCTTGCTTGCTCCACCGGATCTGTTTGGTCCAACTCAAGTCGAAGCATTGATCATAAGTACTTCATTTGGTTATCACCGATGGCTATAGCGATTTTGTTGGGTTTTCTTTCTAAGAACCAAAGATGAAACATCTCAAGTCTTGTTGAATTCAAAGACCTCGTTGAAAATCAGTTGAACAAAAGGTTAAGGGAATTGATTGTGATAATGGGACGAGTTCAAGAATGCTATTCTTATAGAACTCGTGGGTCAAAAGGTATAAAAAGGGACTACAAGAATCCAAGGACCCCACAACAAAATGGGGTGGCCGAAAGAAAGAATAGGACCTTAATAGAGGCCAAGATCAATGCTTGCGGACTCTAAACCGCCCACTATGTTCGGACTAAAGTCATTGGCACAACGTGCTATGTGCTAAACAGGTCTCCATTACTAGACCACAACTCAAAACTCCATATGAACTTCTCTTTGGGAAGGTTCACATCATTCACTACCTAAAACCTTTTGGTTGTCAAGTGACCATTCGAACACCGGTGATCCATTGGGAAAGTTTGATGAGAAGGCGATGATGGTTATATTGTGGGTTATTCAAATTTCATAGTAAAGCATCTGTGGTGTACAATTTGCAAGCCAAGAAGATAGAGGAGACTTTGAACACGAGATTTTGGAAGATAAGCCTAATGTTCAAGGACGAGGTCATACATGGTCTTTGACCTTGACTACTTAAGCGATTCTTTGGGTTACATTAGACATTTGTCTAACCAAAATGAGTCCTCAAGAGTCTCCCACTAACAATGCAGTCCCTTGGATGATGACTCGAAAATGAGTTTGAAAATGATGAGCAACCTATACTTGTGCCTTCTTTCTCCCTAACAATATTGCGGTACCACCTCAAGGATATTCTTGATAAGAGTGATGAAGATGACTCACATTATGCCGAGGACCTTGCTAGGCTTCAGACTCAAGAATTTGTTGCTAAGCTTGAAGCGAGAAACCGAATGGAGAGGTCGCTAATGAAGGAGTCCGAGAAACCATGTTTCTGCTGAAGTTGATCTGCCACACCTACCATCCACAAATCTGCTGAAGGCTATCTTGTTTCTTCTCATGATGATCCTTCTCAAGTGTCTTCGACTTTGGAGAACCTCATACACGCTTTCCAAAACCCTCCGATCCGGGAAATCATCAACCCAAAGCGGCATCTTCACTTCACCCTCTTATGATGTCATTTGAACCAACTATCACTAATCTTGATTCATCCATTGAAGTCACCCCATCGCTACTCGGAGGATCAACATTGCTCATCCTCAATCCAACATCATAGGTGATCTTCGCACCGTTAGAACTCAAGGGCTATAACAAGTCCTCAATTTGACAGATTGCTTTTCTCTTATGTCTCCAACCAAGAAAGAGACAATCACACGACTTCAAGCATTGTCTGCTTGCTTGTTTTCTTTCTCAAGTGGAACCAACAAGTGTTTCTCAAGCTCTTAACGATTCAAGTCGGCTAGAAGCAATGCAAGAAGAAATGCAACAATTTCACAATCGCAGTTTGGATCTTGGTTCCACTCCACGATGGCAAATATGCCATTGGGACAAAGTGGATTCAAGAATAAGAGATGCTCGGGGTGTTGTGATAAAAATAAAGCAAGATTAGTAGCTCAAGGCTTGAGACAAGAGGAGGGATTGATTATGATGAAGTGTTTGCACTGTTGCGAGTTGAAGCCATTCGCATTTTCTTGGCATATGCTTCTTACATGGGTTTCATGGTGTATCGATGGATGTTAAAGGTGCTTTTCGTATGGTGAGATTGAAGAGGAAGTTTATGTCACTCAACCTAAGGGATTTGAAGACCCGGATCACCCAAATCATGTTTACAAAGTTGTTAAAGCTCTCTATGGCTTACATCGAGCACCTAGAGCTTGGTATGCTTGGCTTTCATCCTTCCTCACCAAGCATGGCTATAGGAGAGGTGCTATTGATAAAACTCGTTCCTAAAGAAGAATTACTCGAGACATCATTCTTGTGCAAGTTTATGTGGACAACATTATTTTGGCTCCACAAACGAAGCTTGGTGCGTGGAATTTGAGGAACTAATGAAGGGTGAATTTCAAATGAGTGCTATGGGAGAGCTTACTTTCTTTTGGGTCTCCAAGTTTAGCGAAACAAGATGGTATTTTTATCATCAAGATAAATATGTGAGGACATTTTGAAGAAGTTTGGTATGGAAGGTGTTAGGATCGCCACAACACCTTATGAAGCTCCAAAGACTAAAGCAAATAATGAACCGATCTACCGTGAATGTTCATCCATGCAGGTCTATGATTGGTTCATTGATGTATCTAATAGCTTCAAGACCGATATTCGTTTCTTTGTGAGTGTTTGTTCTCGACATCAAGTCACTCCACTTACTTCCCATCTCAATCTTTGTCAAGAAGATCTTTAAGTACCTCAAAGGCCAACCTCTTTAGGCCTTTGGTACCCAAAAGAATCTCCTTTCAAGTTGGAAGCATATAGTGGCGGTGATTATGCCGGTGCAAATATGGATAGAAGATCCATAACTGGAGGTCGCCAATTTCTTGGCAAGAGGTTGATCTCTTGGCAATGCAAGAAACAAACCATTGTGGTGCCTCAACCATCAAGCAGTATGTTGTTGTCACGCAAATTGTCGTGATGTGTCCTTTGGATTCAAAACCAATTCTTTGGACTATGGGTACAACTTCATGAACACTACAATTCATATAGATAATCAAAGTACCATCCGCAAAGTCAAAAATCCAGTTTTTCACAATCGAACAAAACACATTGAAATCGTGCACCACTTTATAAGAGATGCATATGAAAACATTTGATAAAAGTGGCTAAAATTCATCCGATGATAATGTGGCAGACTTGTTAACAAAAGCGTTTGATGGACCAAGGTTTCAACACCTCGTGGTCAATATTGGAATGTTAAACCCTTGACTGCATAGTTTAAGGGGAGGCATAGGCCTCAGGGGAGGCATATGCCTAAGGGGAGGATTTGTGCAAACTCTGCATATTTTTGTGTCATATTTTTCTATAAATAATTTTCCTTTTCCTATAAATTTTCTTCTATCATTAGGTTTGTAAAAACGTCATTTTGCATATAGTGATAGCATTTATTTAATATATTTTATCTTTCTAATTTTCTCTAATTTGCATTTAAGCCTCTATTATTCATAATTCTTTACTAACTTTCTAATAATTCTTTAGTTTGTTTGTCCTTGTGTTGTTCTTGTGTGTTTGTGTCTATTTTGCAGTTGTCTGAATTGCAGTTTGTCTGTTCCATGATCAAGATCAAATTCATCAAGTGTGGTTCATTGTTATAATGTTGAAAAGAGGAATGAGACAGAGATTAGGGCTGTGATTGATGGAGCAGAGCACATTGTGACTGAGGACCTAATAAGGAGGAAGCTTCGCTTGGAAGATGCTGATGGAGAATTTCACTCTAACCAAGAAAACGTGCTTACTGGGCTAAGAGCAATTGGTTATCGAGGAACAAGGACTGATATGTGGCTGAAGAAGGAACTTTGCCCGAAGTGGAGGTTCTTGGTTCACACGTTGCTCCAATGCATAAGCAACAAGTCAGGAGGATGGGACCAGTTCTCTACCCAAATGGGATGTGGTATTGTGTGTCTTTCCCGAGGATAACTTTCAATTTTTCTAAGTATATTTTTGAAAACATGGTAGAAAATATTCAAAAGAAAAGGCTAAGTTTTTAATGTACCCAAGGTTTACGCAAATGATTTTAGACACCACTACCCAAGCCCAATCCTTTTATCCCATAGGTGCTTTAAGCGCTAAATTATTTGCTACCATGAGAACTCACTTCGTGGGGAACATCATCCTTGCTTGCGCCCATGTTGCCCCAAGGCAATGAGGGGCGATGAGGAGAATGTGGCTAATAATCCTCCTTCTTCACTGTTACCGATGGTAATCCATTAGTTAACATTGATGAGGGCCCTCATCAACTGTTGAAGCAACTCATGTTGATCCGCACCGACCACCTTGTCCGGTCCAACACCCACATGGGTTTCCAATGATGAGTCTCGATCTTAATAGACTTCCCACCCCAAGTCCCCTTACCACGAGCCATCTCTTTGGTGGAGCCGAGGACCCTATTACACTCTCATCTGCTTATGCTCTTGTCAGCGGTATGCTCTTGAGGTGACTAGTCCGAAAGGGAGCTTGCAGAGACCAAGTCTTCTCTTGGTAGTAAGATTGAAGAACTGCAGAATCAAGTCAAGGAATTAGAGGACAAACTCAAAGGGGCTCCAAAGGAAGCTTGTGGTTTCTTCGATGAAGAACAAGAAGTACCTCGAGTTGGGTCTCTTGATATGTTGGTGATGTGTCTCTTAATAATCCGTCATCGATGGTTGTTGCTTCCTCTAAGAAGAAGGAACACATTCTTTACAAAGAAGAAAGACATTTTATCTACATAAGGTGTCTTCTGAAGCTTCAAAGGAATCTGGTGTCAATAAGGATACATCTGCTGATGTGCAAATGGAGGATGTATCTTGAGATCATGATCAATCTTCACTGCTCAAGAACCAACAGCCCTTCACCATCGCCAGATCTTTTCGATGTTGTTGCAATGACCACTCAGTTGATAATCGCATCAACATGTTTCTCCCTGATTGACTTGGGTATTGCTCTGAAGTTCCGTCGTTGATATAGCGAAGATGAGTGTGCTAAGAAACACGATGATAAAGAGAAAGATGTAATAAGCGAAGATGAGCTTGGTCGGACACTGTAAGTGAGGAGGAAAGACTAGGTCAAGCAAGTAGATTGGCCGAGTTTGAGAAGTCAAAAGAAAGTGAAGTATTGGCTCATCAACTTGAAATTGAGGACTTTTCATCTTTAACTCCCGAGAAGAAGAAGAAGCTGGATGCAATGCGGGTTCGGATGCTGCACGAACACTTTGGGATCTTCTAACTCGACAAGTCATTTCAAGACCTTCTCTTGCACAAAGTATACTAGGTGGAGATTTCCTCGGTGACAATTATGTGGAGCAAATGATGGCTCGGGAAGACAAAGGAAGCAAGAAGCTATTGCACAAAAGAGGGCCATCAAAGCTCGGAAGACCAAAGAGAAACCTCCTACTAAAGCGAAATGAGAATGGTGGTGAAGAATCAATGCTCGATGTACAACTCGCTTAACAATGAAACAAGTCAAGGCTTTTCCCGATCATGTCCTGTTTCGCAAATATAAAGCAGATCATGAGGACAAATCATCACCTTCAACACATTCTACCAACTTAAAAGGATGGCCGAGAATGAAGTTGCTCAAGAAGCCAAAAGACTCAAGTCCGATGATGCTCCACCCAAGGCGACTTTACGGTCATTCCCATCAAGCATCTATCAAGTTGATTCTTCATCGACAAGGGTCATTCTCACGAACCATCTACCAATTCTCTGAAGCACCGATATATCGGCTCCCACTTCATCCGTGGCAACCGTTGACACACAAGAAGCTTCTAAAGTTAAGGACCGATCTCGCGAAATAAAAACAGAAGAGGCGATAAAGATGCTTCACAGGATGAATGCACTACGTGAAGGTGTTCCACTAACTCTCCTCTACCTCTTCAAGTCTTACCACAAATGTTCAAACGAAAATGCTCCTCCGGGAAATCCATAAGCTGGTGGGAGGAAGAAGAAAATGGCCAAAAGATCTCCTTGGATCTTGAAGATGATGAATCAACTTTCATTATAGAAGGGTCTTCACGATTTTCCCGAGGAAGATTCAAATGAGTTGGTCGATTGGAAATTGAAGGATGATGAGATGAATGTCATTCATCGAAGGGACTCCACTTCAATGGAATTCACCTTTCTAAAGGAAATTCTACACTTGGTAGACAGGGCAGACTTGCTTTCTCTGTTCACTCGTGTTACCACCTATTACTGCAACAAGGAACCTCAAGGTTCTGGGATGTTCTTACCTGGAGATCTTCAAGTCCTATTAAACTCTCATTCTCCAAATAGTAAAGCACATTTCATTTGGGCAAATTCACATCGGTGGAAGGTGGCATTCTGGAGATTCTATCCTCTCCCTCATGTGCACGTGCTTGAGACTACGGGTGGAATCACTGTATGCATGTTTGCTGAAAGGAAGTACCCATTGCCCAAGAGACTTATGGAAAGGATGCTTAGTCAGAAATTGGAGATTCCTCCAGATCCAGTGGGCAATGAAAGACAGTCTGCTTTAACATTGGTGGGTTTGATCAAGACTCAACTTCAACAACTGCAATAGGCCTCATCCTCATCCTTATCATGGCACTTGGTACTCTCTGCATCACTTTGTTTTGTTGCTTTTGGTTTGTGTTATGTATGTTTTTGTCATTTTCTGTGTTAATTTCTCAATTTTTAGTTAAAAAAAAAAAAAAAAAACTAACTTTTATGCAGGATTGTTTGTTGTACAATTCGATGGTTTTTAACTCACCGATGTACCTTGTGTATGTCAAAGAGTTGGCTAGTCCAAAGGGTACACTTTGGTAAAGACACAACAAATCTGTTGATAATTGTAATGGTTTGCTCAAAATCATAGGGTCTACAACCACCCATGCTTAATCTTGAGGGTTGTATGGTCATCAATTCACCATGGTCTATTCCTTTTGGAATCCAAGAATTGGCTAGCCACATGTATATGGCATGTGGTAAAGGCAATGTAATCCATAATTGGTTATCAATTCACCAATTCTAAGAATTGACTAGTTACGAGCAAACGACTACGGTAAAGACAAGTCAAATCCGTTTATATGGTTCTTTGGTTTGCCAATAAATCGATGGTTATCAATGTACCATAGTTTTCGAACTCAAACATGTGGCTACTCCAGTAGTGATGGCTATTGGTAAAGAGACATCAAACCTATTGTTTTCAATGATTCACCTCTCACGTGTATTAACACACCGGAAGTGATGAGAATAGTATGAAACTTATATGTTTTGATGTACATGATGTCATATGTTGTCGCAAAGATCCGGTGTTTCACAGTTCGGTCATCATAGAGATGTTCTTCTTACGAATCTTTGTTCTTCGATCCTCAAGAAACCGGACCTTCATAGCTCGAAGTGTTTAAGATATGGGGAGGATCTTGTCCGAAATTTTGTCAAAAGATGGTACAATCCTCAACAAAGATTAACGATCTATCAAGGAAACTGGAACTTAACCTAGTCAAATTCCGGTTTAGGGAGGATTGTTGGGAATTAAGGAAAACTCGATTCTCGAAGAGATTCTCGCCGAAGAAGAATGGATTCTGGCTGAAGTTATACTTTGCCAAGTGTTAAGTAAAACGTGATTCACTGAAAGTGCGAATCACGTAGGAGAGATAAGCGCAGATGTAGGTCAGATGCGGGAAAAGTCGTCACAGTATGAAAGATAGGTTGGCGCCGAATTGTATAGAGCTTACTCAGAATAAACAATATGATTAGCAAAACAATATGATTAGTTGCATGCTTGTCTAGATGCATGCGTTTGTATTAGGAGCGTACGTTGTAAACGCTCGTGAGTCATTAGGGTTTCTTGCCTATAAAAGGAACCATAATAGTTTGTAATAGATAAGTTTTTCTAAGTCTTTCAAGTCTTGTAAAATATCCGAAACATAGAGTTTCTATAATCAAAAGATCCATAGAGGATCTAAGAGTTCTTAGTTATTATAACTTGTATTTACATTCCGCTAAAGAATACGAGTTGTAGAGATCTTCTATTAGTTTGCTTGTGATTACATAGGCAACACTAACGATCTCCGGGTGCTTAAGATCTATCAAGGTCTGTGTGTTTCTAACAAAAAATGAATGAGTTTAATTAGTAACTTTGATTTAAATATCTTTTTCGGTATTTAAATTTTCAGTGTTTTGCTTGTTTTTATGATTATGAAATTTTTAATAAACGAAGCTTTATAAATTGTAAGCATTTCTTTTAAGCTTAGGATGTTAATTGTAATGCATTGTGCATGTAGGGGTTGTTTTATATCAAATGTATAATTGAGGGTGTTATATTGCAATGTTGGACATCTTCCTGCATTCCCCATTTATGCATGGAAGCTTCAAAGTCTCTAGTAACACCCAAATTAAATTTTCCAATGCCTCTTCAGTGTCTTTGTGTTGTTTTCTTTGCAAATTCTTATTTACGAACCTTAATTATTATGACCACACAATTTTGTGTATATATATATATACTTATACATTGTTAATCCAAGATCAATTACATCTAACCCTAATTTTAACACACAACTCTATCCACCTTAACCCTAATATCATAATGTCAGCCACACCAAACCTCGATGAACTGAAATCTCTTACTGAAACTGGAAAGCTTGTTGATGCTTTCAGGCTGATGATAACTCACGATAAAGCAGAGGAGGAAGGTTTAATTGCTCGTATCGGGGAGGAGAGCAGTCAGTTAAGGGCAGTGATTAACAAAAAGGAGCAAACAATCAATGAGGCAGCTATCAATTATACTCGTTTCAATGCTGTGGCAGCAACTGGTCATGATGCTATCCTTGAAATACAATTGAAGGATCGCAGGAAACTTGATCTGTTGGCTCAACTGCTTGTGCTGTGTCGTCAAAGCTTGGAGGAGAAGGAGGAGCTTTTGGAGAGGTTGCATGAAGCTGAAAGTTCTTATGATGAAGATTAGGACCTGTTGGAGATTTTCTTTTGTCTTTTGATGTTTGTAGTTGGTTTCATGTATGGTTTATATGAATGGTGGATATGTAACTGGTTTTATAACGTTGTCAATGGAAGCAACTGATCAATGATCAGTTATGGTTTATGTTTTAATCATCGATTATGTTTAAGTATTTACTTTTTTTTTTAATTTTATTTATTATAAAGGGTAAAGTATCATCCGTTTGACTTTTTCTCTCACCTCTCTCTCACACTTGGTAAAACACGCGATGATACCCAAATAACATATTTAGGATTTTTAATCGAAGGCAAAATTGATCAAGATAAATATTAAACAATATAATTTTTTGAGGGTTATGATAAAGGATTTGATTATCGTCGATTGATTCCAATATTTCAGGTATTCGATTTCATTATGATCAAATTAAAGCGTGCATGTTTAAATGTTTTAATTTATTGAGTGTTAGTTGCTTTATGATGTTTATTGATTTAGAAATGATATCGGATTATTTTTGTTTCGATTCAATTGAACAAATAAGTATATGTTTTACTTACCAGTCTAAATTTGTAAGAGATTGAAGTTATAAATAGTGTTTAGGATGATGATGGTGTCTTGAAACAAAAACAAGAACTTTTTTATGCTTCTATCTAATTAATAATTACACTCCTTGCAGGTTAAATAATTTTGAGCTAAAGTTGGTTTATTGTTGATTTTGGGATTTTGTTTGCATTGTTGATTATTGGTAGAAGAAAGTGCGGAATGTACACTGAGATGAGCCGTTATGGGGTAAGGCACACTTTGGATTGTTGTTTTTAATGAATCTAATAATGTTCAAAACCATTTACAATTGATATTTTGAAAGGCCGATTATGTGTTAAGAATGAGTCTGACTTTCTCAGCCTAAAATTTGGCTGTTTTAAGGTTTATAGTTAAGTTTTGGGTATTAGAATGTTTGTTTAGTTGATTTTAAGCTCCTTATGTGACAATTTTAATTGTAATATACAGGAAAAAAATGAAACTTAAAACCGGTATATGTTTCATTGATATTGAGTGGCAAGATAATGGTAATTTGCGTATATGTTTCAGTGATATTGAATGGCAATTTTACTTATCTGGTTATGTCGTTAAATGCTATATATGTAATCCATTTATATGTGATCGAGTGCATATTGTGGGTTTCTTTTTTACATTATTCTACTTAATTTCAATACTATACTTTTGGTTAAAGATTTTAGTTATTGGTGGCATCGTTATGCAGGTTACATGGGTTACTTTTAATATCATTTATGATTGGTATTGTGAGAGTCCGTTTATGCGTTAAGTATGAGTCTGAATGTATCATAGCAGTTTTTTTTGTTTTAAGGTTTATAGTTAAGTCTTGGCTACTACACTTTGTGGTTATTTGATTATAGACTCATTATGTGATTATTTTGATTGTAATGAGCTAATAAGTTGGCTATATTATGTGTGGACTGGTTATTATATGTATATTTTATAATCCATAAATTCAAATGGAATAGGTATGTAATGTAAGAAAAGGGAATGGCACATCATAAGTGTAAATAGTAGTTAAGATAGACAATGGTATTCGAGATAAAAATAGATGGATAACGATTTACTAAAGTCGAGGAAACAACATACGGTCCGGTTCTTTGTTTAAGCCTTCTTGATCCGGAAAACTTAGAAACTAACATATCAAACTTTAAGAAACAACTTCGGAAAAATACTTGTAAGAAAAGGTACTTGAACACTTGGTTCTACGATCAAGATTCTTTCCCTATTATTGGTCTTCATAGTCACTACCATAAGCAAACGATATTTCTTCATAACTCGAGCAATTGTTAGGATATATAACCGCAATGGTTTTACATCTATTCTTGGTGTTGCTAGTGACAGCTCCAAATTGATGGTTTGTTTTTTTCGTGGGTAGCTTTAAAAGCCTTTGTCTCAATTTTTTGTGTTCTTTTGGTATTGCGGGTTTTCTTCTATCTGCTCTTTTTCTTCTTGCGCATTGTAATGATCTCTTGCATCTTTTCATTAGTTTGTGCACCACCATTATTGCGCTATAATGAAAATAAAATTGGAAATCATAATATAAAGAGCACATAACATATGTACTATAAAAATCATAGTTGAATGTTAATGTATGTGACTTAAAAAGTGCATACTTGAATGCTAACCTGAACATAGTTGATCAACCTTTCTAAACTGAGAAATTTTCGATATGGAACAATATCATGCACATTATGAGTGTTTGTGGCAAATAACAAAGTAATAATAAATAACTGTTGCTTGAACATCACATATATGTCCTACGTTAGGTTGCTAAATGTTTCTTTGAAAACAATGTTACGCGTGCAATTCTAAGCTCTGGGTCCTTGTCTTCAACCATTAGTATCTTAAGGCCGTCAGGACTGGTAACTCTAGATAGCGCCACATAAAGCTGACCATGGCTGAATACGGGAGAAGGCAGATAGAGGCCAACGTAATTAAGTGATTGACCCTGACTTTTGTTAATTGTCATTGCATAACATGGTCTTATAGGGAATTGTCACCGTTTTAGAATAAATGGCCACTTGGACTGTGTTGATGTCAGTATAATCCTGTGTATAATAACGTTATCCCCTATATTTGAACTGTTAGGACCTTAGCGTGAATAACAAACGGCCTAGATGCGTGATGAGCAACCTTGTTCCATTACACGACCCTTTGCTTGGATTGATGTTCAATAGCATAATTGGTAATTCCTTTTTAAGTGAAGAGCATGTGGGGCCATCCCGGAAATTTAAGGAATTAAGAAATTCAATCGGATAGTGTTCGTGCTGTTCTAGGCTGTCTGTAGATGCCTTGCAAATCTCATATGCGCTGTTGTATGTAACAGATTCCCCTGATAACTGTTTAAACATGTACTCGTTGATGGTATCAGCCTCATCATTCCGAGGAGTTAGTATTGCCCTTTCTTTGAGGTACACATCGTTGGTTTGCCTCGTTGTAAAATCAGGGTATGTCTCTGCGACAATCTGTTTTATTGGACAATCCCACGATTTAATTAGGAATATTTCAGGAATGTCAATCCAACTTGGGTCTTCCTCCCCTTCTTTGCATTTTTCCGGCACGTTTCCATCCCCCACAGCCAAAACCCATCTATTGAAATCTTGTTTTCGAGTATCAACCTCCCCATTCTCAGTATACTCGTTGACATGCATGCTACGTGTAAGTCTAAATACCTTGCAATGCTTCCATAATTCAGATTGGTTTATGCATGATTGAACAATGTCCGCCTTCGCCTTTTGGTATAATGGCAAGACTTGTCGAAAGTCACCTCAAGCAAGACCGTCACTCCTCCAAATATTCGATCCTACCGTCGGGATCATGATATCCTAAAATATCCTTGAGCGTCTTATCCAATGCTTTAAAAGCATATTTTTGAGTCATTGGAGCTTCATCCCATATAATAAGTTTAACTTCTGTATGAGTTCACCATATGTGTATTTTGTTTTATGCCGCATGTCTTTGTTCTCTAATAATTCAAGCGGTATAACAAAACGGCTATCTTGGTTCTCCTACCGTAATAACAATGAAGCTATTCTACCCAAATTGAAAGTGTTAATCAATCACAAAGTTTTATACATTTTAAAATAGTTGTTGTTTAAAATTTAGTATAAATTTGTACCGAAGATGCAACAACGAGCACTATCATGCGTTCGATCGATGATAGTCTTGTATAAAAACGTCTTTCGATTACTGCTGGACCGCATACAGTAAAAGTTCCTTTTTACCATGGATGATTCAATTACCTCTTCATAGATTAAACGTTGTTTGGGATTTAACAATGAATGAAGTTCGATGTTCAATCTTACTGTTTCATATCATAATTCAACACTTCTCGTATGAGACGATTGTCCATGTTGGTTAGTAACCTTGGGTCGAGCCTTTGGTAGGTCTCGGAAATCAGATAAAGATCTCCCATTTCTATTTAACAACTCTTGGATCTCTATCAAACAATAGTTCTTTAGTTGCTCGTCCGTCAGCTCCAAGTCAGGATAATCAAACATTTTCCTTTTCTTGTGTAGAAGATCTTCTGATAGAAACTTCCAATTTTCTTCCCACAATTTTAAAGGTCTGCTAACATCGTAAAAGATTAAAATTGTTACGAATATGTCATGTAACTGTGGTCCAAACATCCATACACTTGCTTCTGATTTAGCATGTGTCCATTCCGTGTCATCATTTAAAAGGACATATTCAAAACATGCTTCCTTGAAAGTGGAACATAGTTTGTCGTGAACAGTCATGAGTTTTTCCCAAGAATCAGGACCTCTAGCAATTTTCAACAACATTCTAAGATAATATCGGTCTCCAGACGCCGGGTGCGAGTAAACAATCCGCCCGATGCATTTTTGCAATTTGCGATTTTCCCACAGTTTGTCTTTCTCATGCCACACGTAATGTGTAGGTATCTCAGCATACGTATATTGATTCGCTTCTGTATAACGCTTGTTTAATTCAAACCAATCAGTGAACATGGTCATGTCGATACCTTCCCTTTGAATTAGGGCGGGTAAGCTTTCTGAGTCACGTAGTGTGATTGCGTGTTGATTCGGCAAGTGGTAATTCAACTTCATAACAGATGGATATGAGTAATGGATGTCGTATGAAAACAAAAACCACACCGCCTCACATGGAGCTAAGAAACGACAATTCAAATAGTTCTTTATTTCGTCCACCTCCAAAACCTGTACATTTGCTAAATCACCATCGTTTTTAACATTCTCTTGTATAACAATTGTGGCTCTATCGGGACCTTTATTTAAGTACTTGAATAAGTACTTAATTGCTTTTGATCATTGCACCATTCCACGTTAATGTGGGCTGGTATTTCATGAGGAGATAACGGTTGTGAGGCACCACATATCTCATATCGTACTTGAATTTCCCTTTTATATGGTAGCGTTATTATTCCTCCGTGATAAATAGCATAACCATCATTATCAACAATTGTTTCAACCACAAAGGTTTAGGAAAATGTTTTGAGCACTTACCCTCAATTGTACATGGGCGTTTTATCATCTATACCGCAAGGTCCATGTAACATAAACTCGATTACTACTTTATACCCATCCGGATCATTGATTCGACATGGTATCTCATTGTAATTATATCATTTATCCGGGATGGGGTTTTGCATTTCAACTCTTCTTCTAGCCATAGTAGGATATGAGCATGTGGCAGTCCACGTTTTTGAAATTCTATGACATACACAACTGAAATATAATTGGAAAAAACATAAGATAATACATAATGTATATATAAAAGAGTAAACAGATTAAAATTATGGGTTAATTTTTATTACCTCCTCGTGACTTGCCAAAAATATGATGTTTTGTAAGGTCGTTTAACAATTCAGTAAGTTTAATCTTGAACACACGTGTTGCCACTTCTGGACGGTCATGGACTTTTGGCCCGGACGTGCTTTAGCATTTCGCAATCTCGGGCCATTTGGATTAGCGATGAACGTGATGAAGTGTCGGATTCCATACGTCCGGCATATAGCCATTGCATCTTGGTAGTTTTGCATCATATACCTTGGACCACCTATAAAACTTCTTGGTAGAACGATTCATTTTCCCAGTCCTGCTGCACTTGTATCCCCCTTGTTACAGCGTCACAAACATTATGATATAGATCAACGCGTAACGTATCTTGATTTCACGGTCCATTTGAGCCTCTGTTCTTCAACAACAGTATATGCATCCACCAAGTATTGTTGGAATAATCGCCACCCTCTAGCGGTGTAGTACCTTGGTTATTTATTTGTTGTCGATATATGAATAGTATTCTTTCATTGTGACAAAAGCCCTTTTGGTCTTAAGCACATCCATGTTGTTGTAATATGGTATCTTTTCATGAAATCCTTCCTCCCCATATGGGAATAACAATGGATATTGGAGTGCCATGTATTCTGAATGCAACTCAGAAATACGTTTCAAACCTTCATCCCTGTTACTTACAACAATATCTCTTGTAGGAATACCATCACCAAAGTCATTAGTAATTAGAGCTGCTATTTCGGCCACGGTTGGTGCGTTGTATTGCCGAGATGTACTATGTCCACTTATCAGCCGTAGTTCAAAGGTGGCTGAATTGTGGTTCTCACACCAATCCCGAGCCATTCGAAATGCCTTAGTGATTGAATTTTATTGATCAAACATTTTAATCAATCTTGCTACTATACTTGGATCCACCACATCTCCCCCATCTTTGTCTATAAAAGCTCTCATTCGGTTTTTTACTTCATTTCCAGTGTCAAAAAAGTATAGATGTGCATATTTAGGTTGAATGCCCTGTTTTGGATGAGGAGAGCCTATTCGATGATAGCTTTGGCCATTTACTCTAAACGTATATGGACCCCTGCCCGTGTTAATTGAATGGTCTATTCTTGCTCCAAAAGATGTGTAACAAAACATGCCATTATATACCCTGATCTGGTCTTTGAATCTTAAACTTGCGGATTATTATAGTCCACAAACTCTTTAAGAGGTGAAGGTGCTTCATTGAATCTTGGAAAAGAAGTTTTCCTCTTGACAAACAAATGGAAAAAGTTGGGTTGGTAGCGCTCTTTGATTTATCGCTTCTCCCGATACCACATAAACGCTTTGCAATTTTGACACTCAAATGATGGATGGCCAATATTATGGTAAACAACGGAACACCTTGCCAAAAAGGTAAATTTTATTGGGAATAACAACATTTTATCCATCAAATAACATAAGGCATCAATTATAAAATATGAAACTACTGCAGATGCATATGCGGCTCGTGTGGGATTTTTTAGTCGCATTGAGAGAGTGTTCTGTATGAATAACATTAAGGTATTATTCATTCTTACGGAAACAATTGTCTGCCAAATATAATTTGTTTAATTAAACACCTGCTGATCTTCTTTTGTTTATACATAAAGGGTTGTTTTGAAGTAGAAGCCATTTGATTCGGTGTCATATCTGGTAAATCGCCCACTGAGCGTGATGTTTGTCCTAACAAATTACGGTGAACATGCGAATCGGTATCAATTGTTGCAACAATTTTGTACTATAATAATGCAAGTGAATGTTTGGAGTGGTGTATACTGTAAATGATTTGACAATTTCATTTAGCCGTAAACCACAATAGCTTTGTGTTATTCCACTTTGACTGATAATTGTTTTCGAATCAATAACCAAAGTTTTGTGCAACATGTCTGACAGGGATGGAACCTGAGCATGATCATTTTGTGACCCTGTAACGAAAAAACAAAGATGGATTTAATCATATACATAATTGGAAGGTATAGTAATTTGTTAAATTGAGATGTACCTGTATTCATTTATTATTTGGAGGATATGTATCAATTTTGCAACACATAACCTTGCAGGTGTGGAAAGATATAGAAGCAAGATGTATATTAAAGCATATGTTGGGATTCTACTGTTGAACTGATGCAATAAGTGTAGTGAACAATTAAAAGGCTTGTATGGTAAGTATCTCCAGGTTTTTATGATTCTTATTATTGATTTAATAATGAGACTGATTTTTTTCCAATAATAACACACAAATTCATTATGATTCATCTATATAACATATGGAGAAAGTAAAAAGCTCTTAATTGATATAAAGTAAAGTAGGAATTAACGTGTTTTATAAATTGCCTTATAAGATAAGTTTATATCACACTTGTTATGTATAAAATAATAATGTATGTGTAAATTAAACATATGTAGTGGATGGTATAAATACATATAAATAGAAGAAGGGTTGCAAACTCATATAATTCATAACAAACATAATTTAACAGTCATTATTTAATTTATTAGGTATATAACAAAGTCAATTTTAGCCAATCTTGGTGATTGCATTAAGCAGCATAACCATCTTCAATATCTTTATCATTTGAGCTATTGTTATGCGATGGATTCTACAACTTTGAATACACATTTTGTGCCAGCGGATTTGTTGACAACAAATGCAAACAATTTGTTTTTCGTATTTTGTATATAGATTTAAAACAACACCGTCTTAACCTTTGGGTACTTTCCACAAGTTTTGAAAAACTTTTTATTAGGTATTCACAATGAATCAATCACATGTATTTATGAATTTAGATGACCCTTTATGTACTTTAAGTCGATCAATTATTTAAAGGGTTATATGAGTGAATGAAAATAGGGGATACTACAGGAGAATTAGAGAATTATATAGAAATACGTTTCATTAATTAGATGTTTGGTTACACGATTATCACATGCAAGGGTTATATGAGTGAATGAAAAAAGGGGATACAACAGGAGAATTAGAAAATTATATAGAAATGAGTTTCATTAATTAGATGTTTGGTTACACGATTATCACATGAAACAGTATACAGATATCAACATTTGGTTCATTCATAGATTTATTTTGTTCATGAGACATTACATTTGGTAACCATGTCTGATGGAGAAATCGAAAAAAACAATCATTGCCGACTATTACATGAAATAGTATATACATATGAACGTTTGGTTCATTAATAGAACTATCTTGTACATTAGACATTACATTTGGTAACAATGTCGATGGAGAAATCAAAAGAACCATCCTTGCTTTCATGGTCATCGGCATTACTAACACACATATCTATTTGATCTCATGTAGCAAGTGTCCAAAGCCACGATATGTTCATCTTGGAGGTACACGAAATGGAGTTTAGCACAAAAGAAACAATATTTCGTTTGATGGCAAACCAAAATATATTGTCAAACAAAATAAAACCAAATGTAACGGAGCGGTTGAGTCTTGTGTCTTCCAAACAACAATTAAAACAAAATCCCAAAGCGTTTTATCAAATGTATTATTATTGTCACAAGCATTTGTTTTATAAAGTCTTGTTGGGGTGCTTCTTGGTTGGGCTCATTCGATTCTTCAACCACAAACCTGTTTACAAAATATATAGGGAGAAACGTGTTATTATGCGGGCAAACGTAAAGGGTTAGTGACAAAAGTGACACTCAATATGTGCTCACCGTCTTTGTTTCTTCTTGGCGGTTAGGTGCTATCATCACCATCCCGCTCAATGTCTCTGATTATCGAGTTCAATATCCGCGTCCGAAATCTCAAAAGCAACACTGCATACAACGAAACATGATTATTATGTTAAATGAATTGCAGTAGTAAGATACATAGGGTAAAAGATATTTTGTTGTCACCCAAATGTTTTTTAAGGTTGCTAACCTCTTATCATTATTATCATTTGCAGGGTTGGCCTTTATCAGGCGTTTGAATGATGAGCTGGATGTTGAAGATGTATTATTAGTTGCAATATTAGACTCATCACCTTGTACATCATTCACCGTGCGAAGTTCATTTTACATCATTTGAATCCTCAATAACCACCCTAAACAATGGAATTCCATCGGTAAGTGCCTTTATACAAATACATCTTGATCTTGATGGATTTTGTTCTTTCGATTACCTTTTCCTTATCCTATCCTCTGAGCTTGGGCGGTGTAGTGAGGGTTGGCGGACCGGGCGGGTGACTTGGATGATGAGCACAGTAAATGGTTTCATTATCAACGGTGCTTGAGCTTGTGGGTTCAACTGATGGATTATCTTGGTCAACTTTCCAACACGTAAAACTCTCGAATGTTCCATATTCATAATATGTGAGATTTGATTTCAAACATGTGTGTTGTCCCAATGAGGTCACTATAGGTGATGGCAAGTTTGCATGATCGTCTAAACCACAGTAGAGTAAGCCGTGAGTAATGGGAATGACGTAATAGGGTGTAAGTAGTCGGGGATTTATAAATGTACCTCATCCTCATCTGACACTAAGGCCGAAGCTGGGAACCCGATCAATTCAACTGCTGCATCATCAAAAAGGACCACCACAGTCTACTCGGTATCATCAGAGATACCAAGCTCAAGACGATATCTGAAGAAAGCATTCAGCAGATGGTAAATGTCAAGGTGAGCAATTTCATTTAACACATTCAAACGATCAAACTATAAGCTACAAATATGTCATTACCTTATTACCGGTATTCAACCGGTCAACATTGCATGACTCGCACCAAAATCGCCCATTCTTTCTAGTAGCCCCTTTCTGCGGTTGTCTCCCCACATGATGGGAAATTCCATCCCTTTCTAGTGCAGCGCATTATCAATCTTGGCCTTAATTATGAAAATGGCAGTCTGTGTATAAATAAGATTTATAAATGTTATGCACTATAAAGATAATATAGAGATGGCGGGTGCAAAATAATACATACATCATTCCTTTTATTTCGGGCCCACATGAGCAGATTCTCGATAGATCCTTCTCTTGGTTCAGAGTTGTCTACACGCGAAGCTCCTTTTGAAGCCTCAGTGATGCTAACAAATAGTTAAATGATTTGTTAAAATTTGTTGGTTTTAGGATATATTCAATAACAAAAATTAGTTTCTTACCAAATGTCAATTCAATTCTTTAATTGCAGGAATGTCAACGGAATCTAGGAGTTGGGTGGATGAGCTATTTGGATAGATAGAGCTTATCTAGCGGTAATATTAAAGGTTAAATTTGTAAAAGAAATGTGTTGAACATGCAAAAGGTAAATAGTCCATAAGCCACTTCTTGTTATATTGTTTTGCGAGTGGAAGTCACCACAACAAAGACACATGCCTACATGCGTCGCTTCTTCTCAATCAACACATCGACAAGCCCTCCCATAGGGTCACCCATATGGACCGCCCCGATTACAAAGGAATAGAAATAAAGCGAACAATAAGTTTCCTAATACACATTGGCAAAAATATTTTCATTTTACAACATCCTTTGCAACAAATATAAATTTCAACCTATGATTCGCGGGTAGAAATCAAGGTGTTTGGCTCTGTTTTGGTATAGTTCATCCTACCAACATTAGTCACATAACCTACAACGTCGAAGGTAAAAACTTTTATAGCAACAATATTTAAAACAAATAATTTTAAGATACCTAAACAAACAACACATTACCAATGAGATATTTGTTTTCGATAATGGATATGATCAAAATCAACCAATTGTAATGGATACCTAACAAATCCCTTAGATATAAGCAAAGATTTCCTTATGCTTGTTGCTCCATTAAACTCAAGCATGAACGTATCGTCCTTCCTGATACGAAAATCTTCCTTGTTTTGCATGACTACAAAATTTTTAATCGAATATATAGCACCCTCTTTTAACCTCAAGAAATTGTGAGCTACCGTTGCCTTGACGGTACAATGGATAACATTTCCCTGCATCAAAAGTACGTAAGAAAAAATTGATAAACAACACATACATTTGATAAGTTTTTACTACATATTGGCATTATTCAGGTTTTTCACACATCGATGTCAACATACTTTAGCATCAGACGCCAAGAAATCAGTGCTCAAGTATCGATCCGAAGGAGCATTTATATCCCACATCCTACAGAGCATCACTACGATCGTACCGGTCTTATCCAATTTCAATTCGTCCAGGAACAATACAGCATTTGCGCCTCCGATTTCTGCAGCCATAATTTTAGAATTAATGGTCCTTTTTTACTTGTACGCCTACCCACAATGTCTGGGCAGAGAATGGGTTGCAAGCCTTATTTATGCAGGTTCCATTTATTAGTGTTTTAATTGTAGATTGATCTATATTCTTTGAGGGTGCAAATTCGCAGCCCTTTTGTGTTTCCAGCATTGAATATGTGTTTATTGTGAGCCTGCGAGCATTCAAGCCAGGGATATTTTCATTCAATTCGAGCCTCTTCATAAACCAAATTGAATCTGCATTGAATATGAGGCCTCCTAAAGCGAAATGAGTTGTAGTTATTTCGTATGTCATAGACATGTATGTCTCAGTCTTTGGTTTGTGCTTAACCCCTCAGACATTAAATTAAAGGGGTAAGCTTTAAGTATAATAGATAAATATTTTTTTTAAATGTTTTTTTTAAGTTTTTTTTAAGTTTTTTTTTCTTTTTTTTAAGTTTTTTTTTTTTTTTTTTTTTTTTTTTTTTTTTTTATTTTTTTTATTTATTTATTTTTGTCGATTACATAAATCGTCCTTGTGATTTGCCAAAACATGTGGAAAGTCAAAAATACCCTTCAAGTTAACGGTCAACTAACAGAATTATTGGTCAAAGGATCAAACCCGTAATGGGTCAAAACCACGAGGACATGACCCGTAAAAAAAAACACAAGGACATTCTCTGCAAGATCCGGTAAACCTTAAAGACCAATTATGTAATTAACTCAAATTAAAATGGTTTATATGTATTATTGGTCGACATTATTC